>VWZW01001133.1:301816-350530 GCA_013397115.1 Edolisoma coerulescens | reverse complement strand
ATAATTTTGCATAAGCATGATATCGTTGGACCATGTCTGCATTGCATTCTGGTCTGGTAGCATTTTGTATGGATATAAGGGTGAAGCCAGGAGGGAATAAGGTTCTGAACACAGCACAGGAGGACATCAGGTTGAGTGCAGAAGGTGGGAAGTTGCTCCTGTCAGCTGTTGATGGTGGAGCAGCTTACAGCCCTGGCCAAATGCTGGAGTTGCTCCATAACACAATTTTTTCACAGCCTCTCAAGTGCAAAACTGTCAGTCTCCTCCTGGATCTGCCCTTGGCATGTCATGCCGAGATAGCATGGGTCCTGCAGGTTTCTCCTAAAAGAACCTTGTCAGGGACTAGGGCTGGCTTTCTAAATGAAGCATTTGTGATGTGAAAAGTCACATCTTTGTGACCTTATGTTCTTAATGGCACCAACATACCTGCCTATGAATTGCAGGTGCTTGTGGGAAGCCAGACAAAAAAGGAGCATTTGAAGAGCCATGTCTGCACTTACATAGTGAGGTTACCAACAGAAGTGACTGCACGCTCTGTACAAACAGAGAGGTACAAAGAGGCAGATAGCAGTGTTATTTAAAAACAAATCTTGAAACTTGCTTGTTTCCTGTGTTAAGACTGCTATTTGCAATTAGATTCAGCACAGTGGTCAGGGTTGCTCGAGTAAATCACCCTGTTGCTTGACACAGTCCTCTCATGACAATACAGGTTCAAAATAGCCCTTTTTGTATTGCTTTATAAAACAAAGGGACAATGGCTATTCCTCTTGTGCCAAGGATGCTGAAGAATAGACAGATTGTTCAGAGAGATTACTGGCTTCACTTGCATTCCAGGCCTTGCAGTGTTTCACTGGCAACATCAGATTTGCTCTCCAAGGGGGACTGGCATGAAGCCTTGTATAAGGTGGCCAGCAGGTTCCCTAGATATGATCCTTTGTTGGAAAAGGAGATTCTGCTAGTGATTTCATATATGTCGATGATGTGGGCATCCAATATTTTTATCTCATCTATATCTATTCCTTCTATTTCCTTTCTCTATAGAATTGGTCAAAGTATTGGTCCCTAAGTCATGGGGGACTCTCATAGAGGTCATGTAAAATCCTTGGTTTAAAAAATTTGTTTACATTTTTGTACTAAGTAAAACAAACTTATTTTAGGAACTGTGGATTAAAAAAGTTACTAACTTTGAAAAGATTTATATTCCTGTTATGGTTAGAGCAGTACATCTGGATGTTCTTTTTCAGTTTTTCAGTTTCCTAGATTAGGTTTGAAAGGTAATGCTACACTTTATGGCTGTATTTTCCTGAGATGGGAACAATCCATGGTTCTGAAGTTGCAGATGCAATATTCTTTAAACTTTTTTCCTTCCAAGGATCTTGAAGAGTTTCAGGTTGAGAAGATTGATTTTAAAATAGAGGCCAGGAATTCAGGTAAGTCAAGTATACTTAGGCAAAGTAAGTGGGTTTGGTTATTTTCTTGATTGGCTGAAATGATCTTGATGGCTGTTGAAGGACTGCAGTTTATCAAAAGGGAGAAAATGATTGTTCCTGTCTAGAAATTCTTTCCATTTAATGGGATAGCAAATACAAAAGGTGAAGTGGGAAAAAGTGGCAGGGGGTGTGAAGAACTGGAGGATTATCAGTGCAATGCTTTTTTACCTTCCTTCAAATAAGCATATCTGAAAGCAATACAAGTGGGAATGCAAGACCATTAGCATGATGCAGTTACTTTAGAATCTCCCTGCAGACAATAAACATATCAAATACTAAGGACAACAGTAAAATAAAAGTCACAATGGAAATATATTAAGGATAATTTCACATAGTGATTTTGACATTAAAAATACCATCATATCACATAAATTATTCTTGCTGTAAGTATAATTTTCGATTTCCTCATACATGTTTTCTACTTTTGCTCCACCTTCAGAGCAAGTCACAGTAGCTGCTGCCAGTGGATTATGTAGGCAGGTTGTGGCCTTGCACTAATTGTAAGTGGTGCTGCAACAAAAGCTAGTGACTTATCTGTTCCTGCAAGGAAATCTTTGTTCACTTTCTGAGACTAAGCTGCTATGACCTAGCTCCTTCCATAAAATCTTTCCTACCTTGTAACTATACATTGTTGGGAACAGAAACCATGTAGACAAATATCACTTTAAATGAAAGGGCTTCCAATATAATTTAAATCTATGCTGAAACACTCTGCAGGGAGCTACCCTGTGCTGGGCAAATTCCTGCTTTGTGTATTTCATTTGACCTGATAAATCTCTTACATAATTATTGTTCTGAATCAATAGTTAGGATGAAAGAAGGAATGTGTGAATGAGAATTCTAAGAATAGAAGTGAGAAACATCTTAAAATTAGGGAGTTCTCCTGTTTTATGAAGGGAAAAGAAAGTTTGGCATACAGCAAACCTTGTTCCAAGATAGTTCATTTGCAGCAGAAACTTCATTTTGGATATAAAACATTTGGTTGCACATATGCACAAACTGAAATTGAGAGAAATATTCTAAAATGACAAGTTAAATATTTTCCCACTATTTTTAACTGGACTGCAATTGATATTTTACCATTGAATTTTGAAGTTGGTAGCTAAAATGTTAGAAAAGGTTGGATTTGGTTTCAGGAAGTTTACTTTTTGTTTTAGTTTTATGGTCTTCTTTCATCTATAAAGGCTATTCCATCAGTCTCATGGCTACACTTTTTCAAACTAAAATAAAAAGAATTACAAAGAATTGCAAGAATTTATCCATGCTTGAGCAGGTTTTGGCCCACATGATCTTCAGAGGTCCCTTCCAGCCTCAACCATTCTGTGATTCTGTGATAAACTTGCACATTTCTTAAAGCTGTGTAAGACAAAACATATCCTGATATATCCATATTCTTTCTGGAGATGAATAGGTAAACATATGTCTTAATATAAGAAGAGTATTTAATAGCTACCTATCATGGATTGCCAAAAATGTTTCCAATTAACCACTTTTTTGGAGTGTGGTTTGTCTTTCAGCAGAGTAAGTTCTGTGAAAAACACCTTCAAATACTTTGAAAAACAATAATAAAGAGAGTTGGAGAGTTGGGAATGTAATCACTGTGGAGTTTCAACACGAGAAGTTTTTCCCATTCATCATGTTCATGGAAGGTGTGACTTTTTCAGTTAGTTGTTTTTAATGAATGATTTTAATGGCTAAAGCCTAGTTTCTAACCTTTTTTGTGGCTTCCTGATTTGTTTTTTCATAAAGAAGGCTGCCATCTCCTTCCCTGTGACAATGCGGGGAGCGTGGGTGGGGTACACAGAGGCTCTGTGCTAGGAAGGATGACTGGATTCCCGGAACCCTGCTCTGGAGGGAGGTGAGCAAGCAGAGGATGGCAGGTTGTGAGGAGGAGGATTTTGTTGGAGTGTGGACTTTGTTTCGATTCAATTGTATACTGATTAAAGTTAACAAAAATGTAAGATAGATGTCATACCCACCTAATGGATTGAGTTCCATGAATTAATCAACAAAGAGCAGTATTTTTTTTTTTTGGATGACTGCATGGCAAATGCATTTCTTTAGATAACTGTCTCTGGTTTCCATGGTGATCTTACTTCTGCTTGTTAAAGGTATTTTTAAGAATCTTTCACATTATTTGAAGTAGTGCTAAGAGCTAGTACTTCAGGACTATCTCAGCTGTTGATGCCTGCATAAACACATTGTGTCTGGCAGTGAAATTCAAGGAGTACAAACTGGAAGAGGAGCAAAAGTAATTTTTGCTGCTCTGAATCAGACTAATGTACTCTGATAACATTTCATGGTCAGAGAATGTTACTGTTTGCAGATTCAGTAAACTTGAACCAGAATAAAGGCTAGAAGGACTTCTGGACAGCATACTGTGGTGAACCATTGTATTTACTTTCTCAGTGTACTTCTGTGGAACTTAATGGACTGTGTGGCTGCTCATCTATGATGTGTCTCAATTTAAAAAAAAAAGTAGGGGATGACTGGAAACAACCATTTTTTCAATCTCATGCAATAGAGTTGGTATATAGTACATGGAGATTTATTGAATGTTGATAGTTATGATAATAACAGGATAAAATGAACTCTGACTTTGGCAGGCTTTAAACATGTTTCTAATGTGAAAAGAGCTGCTTCTCATGCAGTGGTTACATTTAATATTTCATATTTCTTTTTTACTTGGAGAAATGGTCAAAGGCACAGATGAGCTCCTTATGGGGAGCAGCTGAGGTTTGTTCAGCTTGGAGGAGAGAAGGTGGAGGGGTGACCTCATTGCAGTCTACACCTTCCTCAAGGGGAGCAGCAGAATGGGAGGTGCTGACCTCCTCTCTCTGGTGACCAGCAAAGGGACACGAGGAAATGGAATCAAACTGCATCAGGGGAAGCTCGGATAGGACATTAGGAAGAGGTTCTTCACTGAGAGGATGATTGGTCACTGGAACAGGCTCCCCGGAGGAGTGGTCACAGCACCAAGCCTGGCAGGGTTCAGGGAATGTCTGGATGATGTTCTTAGTCATAGGGTTTAGTTGTAGGCAGTCTTGAGAGGAGCAGGGAGTCAATGAACCTCACTGGGCCCCTTCCAACTTCAGCTGTTCTATTCTAAGGTTGATATTTATGTCCTGCTCAGTCAGTCTGTGTACGGAGAAGGTTGTCAAATAATGTCAGGTGTCATAAGGGTTTTATGTCGATACAGCTCACTGTCTGAGAAGACCAAAGATATGCTTTTCCTTGTTAAATTAAAAACACTTCATCTTTCTGCATTAGCGGTGGAACTTGGCAATACGGGATATGCTTTGTAACGTGATTGTTTATAAGCGACACTCATGTCCCTGACACTATTGACTTATAGGAAATTGCAAGATGCTGCATTTTCCAGCTGCTTGTTCACTCCAACTTTTCTTGGATGCCTCCCAGCTAACCAGTAGAAACCCCTTAGGAAGTTTGAATCCAAGGTTATGTAGCTCTAGACCAGTTATCCAGCAGAAACCCTTCTGAAACTAACCCATGGTAGAAAATGACAGCTTTGCTCACTGTGAGGATGTGCAACAGACCAGTATAGTTGTAACCCAAGGAGAATAAATTTTTCCCAGGTTCACCAGTGAACGACTAATACATGGAGAGTGGAAAAGAGCCTCTAGACATTGTGAAAAGATTCAGAGCACAATTGGTATTCAGAGCACAATTGCTTGTTGAATTGCCTTGTTGTCTGGAACAGTGTTATCCTCTTCCATGGAAAGGAGTTGCTGGGGAGAAGTGAGGAACAATGAAATGGGAAATGTTTGCAGTTTTGTTCCAAAGCTTCTTATATTTAATACCATGCAAAGTTTCTGGTGTAATTTTTTCTCTGCTTTGGGATGTATGAAGGGAAATACTTGATTTGAAGGCGTCAGCAGGAAGATCTGCCAGTCTATACTAAAGCTGATCTAGTTCATTAGAGTAGTTTATTAATAGATTAATTACTTACAGTTGCAAAGGAAAAAATAATGTTTCCCTGAGGGATATTCCCTGACTAATTTTCCAATGTCCCAAGTGGATACTTCTGTCTGCTTTACCATTTTTGCCTTTCAGGCTCTGACTTTATTTTACCTGTTTAAAGAGTTCTTCCTCGTCTTTGAACCAATATGTTTTTTTTACACTTCATTCTTCCCATTTAGGATCATTCAGAACCAGAGCTAATTTCATTTCCTTGTGACTGATGTATAAATGACAATATGACATAATTTGTAGAAGTAATTCAACAGCTGAGAATATGGAGTCTTGAATGAAGCTCCTCTGCAGGACCCTGAAGAGTAGCTCAGTAGTTCTCTAGACGCTTCTGAAGTATTAATGGAAACACTTCTGATTTCTTGTAGTTTTCCATTCTTCATTTATATTAATTCTAATGGAGGTGAAACGTGCTTGGGAATTAAGGTTATCATCAATGCAAATGAAACTAGATGAAAGATCTAAATTAATTTAAAACAAACAAACAAAAACACACAAAAAAGCCTGTTTTCTCCCCTCTCCAGGGCATTGTAAAATATATATTATTACTGTTAGAAGTACTTTCTAATAGCTGGGGAGTTGGAGATACTTTTGAAAGCAAGTGGTTTGATTAACTGAGTATTTCCTAGCAACTTAGAAAGCTTAAATACAACTGATTGAGTACTGCCTGAGGAGTACCTTGTCAAGCCCAAAGCACCTGCCAAAACCAGGTGATGATTCCTTTCTTTAAAATACATCAGATAGTAGAGATGTAACTCAATATTTTGTCGGTATCGAAAAGGAATTTGCATAAGACACATGACACAATATATATAAAATTGAATCCCAAATGACATTCAAGTACTGCAGACCAAAATAGGAGGTCTGTGAGGTAGATTTTAAAGTTAATATTGCATGCTTCTCTTGAAACAGTGCTATTTTGTCAAGAAGCAGAACTAGACTTTGTGCTAGTTCTTGGTACTTGCCACTTGCTTCACATTGGCCATGTGAACAAGAATATGACCTTGCTGGTATTTTACGTGGACAGCCATAGAAAATGCCTTTTATGTGCTGCTTGGCACATAAAAGCTTGGGGGTTTTTATTGATTGGAGGAGACATCAAGGCAATAAAACTGCCTTAGTGTCAACAGAGAGAAGTGTTGGGGGACTGCAGCTGCTTTTTTGTATCTCAATCAGCAGCTTAAGATGCTGTTTTCTCTCATTATGTCTATTTGTAGGTAATCTACAAAAACGCTAACAAATCTGCCACATAAATCAATTACACTTCAACTCAAAAGAACTTCTGGTAAGTGTCAATAATATAGAGTATCCGCAACATGGCTGATGATATGGTCTGCAGTAAGAACACTTTAACTTTGCTTGGAGGTGGGAAGCTAAACTCTACTTTGCATGCTGTCCAGCTGCAGAGAATAAATGGAGTTGTCTTGTCAAGCAGTATTTGTATGCTGGTAGCTATGCTTTGACTGATCTGGTGGTACTGCACAGTACGGCTTTGGGAGAAATAAAGTAAAGGAGAAAAATAATGTCTGTGAAGTCAGGGTTGGAAAGCTGGGACCAGGTTACATGATTTTGAATATGTGTGCCCCACTCGGCTGTGCTAGCAGAGATCCTGCCTCCATAGATCAGAGAGGCTGAAGCGCTTGATCTAGACAGGCTGAAGAAGTTGGGGTTGTTCAGCTTTCAGGAGAAGAAAAGGCTCCTGGGAGACCTCACTGCAGCCTTCCAGTACTTCAAGGGGGCTACAAGAGAGCTGGGGAGGGACTTTTTACAAGGGCATTTAGTGATAGAACAAAGGCAAATGGCTTTAAACTGAAAGAGAGCAGGTTTAGATTAGGTATTAGCGAGAAATTCTTTACTGTGAGAGTGGTGAGGCACTGGAACCGGTTGCCCACAGACATTGTGGATGCCTCATCCCTGGATGTGTTCAAGGCCAGGTTAAATGAGACTTTGAGCAACCTGGTCTTGTGGAAGGTGTCCCTGCCCGTGGCAGGAGGGTTGGAATGGTCCCTTCCAACCCAAACTATTCTGATTCTATGATCTTTCTAAAGACAGATTCTTAAAGGAGAGATAAAATCCCATGAGTTTTATTGTATCTTGATATGCATTAGAAAGGGCCCATGCTGTAAGAACAGATCACTCAATTTACTCTTGGGCTGTTGCTTTGTGAGGTAGAATCACAGGGAAATTTGTGATGGAGAACTTGTCTCTGTCCTATGATATTTCTTTCTGAGATCTGGATGGAATGAAGTGATAAGGAAAAAATACTGTCATAGCTAATCCTGTTTTTTTTCTGTACTTCTGTTTCACTGCCATCCATCCACCCTATTTGAAACAAATGTGTAGGGCTTGAACATCCAAAACAGCGGGCTGCATTCTGTGTATTCTTCTGTGAAGTTATGTGCATCAAGTCTTTTCTGTTCTGCTTGTCCCCTTTGTTTTGTTACTATGTACATAGAGAATGTCTTGGGGGAGGGGGGAAAGGTAGATTTCTTCTGGATGTGGCTTTACACAGGCCTGTCTGTGCTATTGAAGTGGTCAGTGAAAAGCAAGCTGCTGTGATCCACTTACAAACAGATTAAAACTACATACTTATATTTATATTTTAATTATATTTGTGTTTACTTATTTTTATCTTTAAAAAGATTTCTGTACTATTTATTAAAATATAAGCACTTTAGCCAGTGTCTGTATTTGAATACTCAGGATGGACCATTTAATACAGGAATCAACATAAGTATCTAAAAATATGGTTTGGATAGTTATCTTAGGCATTTGCCTCTGAAATCCCCTAATACATTCATTACCAGAAGCCAGGAGGAGGTAGCTGGGGTGTAATTGTTTTCAGCCTTCTGATTTAAAAAGCTACTAGCCAGTACAGACTTCCTAGTTTGAGCAGCATGATGATTCAAATCAGTGACACCTGGCAAAATCCAAACAATTATTTTTATTTGCAGTACTAGGGAACATTCAAATCTGTTAAGATAATTGTTATTGGGGTTTGGGGATTATTGTTTGTCTGTCTGTTTTCCTTTTTTTATGCTTCCTGTCTCTGCTCACAGGTAACATCATGGTGCTGTGGTCAACTTGCAGAACATCGCTACTTAAATCTGTAACAAACCGATTCATTAAGAATTTGGCCTGCTCGGGGATCTGTGCCAGCTTAGTCTGTGTGCCTTTTGACATTGCTCTTAGTGCCAGTCCACACTGCTGCTGGTGGATCTATACGATGCTCTTCTGCAGAATTGCCAAGTTTCTGCACAAAGTCTTCTGCTCAGTGACCATCCTAAGTTTTCCAGCCATTGCTCTTGACAGGTAATGGGGAAAATTTGCCATGATCCTGGATTTTTCTTTCTTCTTTCTCCCTTTGTCTTGATAAGTGTGGTATCACTATCTGTAATGCACACCAGTGTTGCCACTGGTACAGTGTATCATTTGCCATTCTCCAGGAAAACTTGTGATCTGCCTCACAAAAAGCACAAACTCTGACCACTTGTAAGTGTGAAGAGTTAGGTCTGTCATGGAAACTCTGTGAGCTTAAAAGTCCACAGCAGTACTCCAGTAGTAAGCAAACAATCAATGTCTGAAAATTTGAAGTGTATGTCAGAGATGCACTTCTGTGCAGAATGTTCAGTGTTCAGCAATGCTTTTGCTCAGGGCCTTGCCAACCACAGTTTGTGCAAAGCAAAACACCATTGTACTTCCAATAGATGGATACATGTAATTTGTGACCAACAGCTTCCAAATATCGAGAAAAAATCTGTTATAAAGCAACTTTTAAAACTATGAGTCTGGCCTTTGAATGTGACATGTGCCTCCATCATGTCTTTTGAAATTTTGAGTGTGTGCAATGTCCTGTCTAGTTTACAAGTAAGTAAATGGTGAAATCTTCAAAATAATATTCATATGCATCAGCCAAAGTGATATCTTGAAAGAAATTTTCACCACCAAAAATGTCATTTTGACATTTAAATATTCAGGTTTTTTCTACAGACAGACCTGCAAAGGCAGACCTTTGGGGAGTTTTTTGTATTGGTTTTTTTTTCCTTTCATAAACAGTTAGTCAGTTGGCTACCCAGTTAGGGATTTGGAGCGTTATGCTCAGATGGCTCCTGAGAGGTTTCTCATAAGCAGTGTGCTCATTAAAATAATTATAATTTTTTTTTTTTTGACAGATACTACTCTGTTTTATACCCTCTGGAAAGAAAAATATCTGATGCAAAATCCCGAGACCTGGTTATCTATATCTGGGCCCATGCAATAGTGGCCAGCATTCCAGTATTTGCTGTGACCAATGTATCTGATATTTATGCCATGTCCACTTGCTCTGAATCTTGGAGTTACTCCCTTGGCCACCTGATATATGTCATCATCTATAATATCACCACTGTGATTGTACCAGTGGCTGTGGTATTTCTCTTTATGATTCTTATTCGCAGAGCGCTGAGTGCCAGCCAGAAGAAAAAAGTCATCATAGCTGCATTAAGGACCCCTCAGAATACAGTTTCTATCCCATATGCCTCCCAGCGAGAAGCTGAGCTCCATGTCATGCTGCTTTCTATGGTTATGATATTTATCTTCTGCAGTGTCCCCTATGTGACTTTGGTGATTTACCGCACCATACTCAATATTTCAGATATTTCAGTCTTCTTGCTCCTCACCGCTATTTGGTTGCCCAAGGTCTCTTTGCTGGCCAACCCTTTGTTATTTTTAACTGTTAACAAATCAGTACGGAAGTGCTTAGTGGGGACAATAGTACAGCTGCACCGAAGGTTTAGCAGGAGAAACATTGTCAGCTCGGGTGGTATTGCAGATGATAATCTGGAGCCCAGTGTCCATTCAGGAAGCCAGCTTCTGGAGATGTTTCATATCGGGCAACAACAAATCTTCAAGCCTACGGAAGATGAGGAGAATGAGACCAAATCCATTGGCTCTGGTGACTTTCAACGGAAAGAAATTCCTGCTGCCAGTTTAGAGCTAGGACAAACTCTGGTTCACAGGTTTATACCACAGACGATTGCAGACTCTGCAGCTCAGGTGGCCCCAGCTGTGCCCACAGAGGCTGACACAGTAAATGACAAGTATTCCATGCAGTTTGGTTTTGGACCCTTTGAGCTGCCTCCACAGTGGCTCTCAGAAAACCGAAACAATAAGAAGCGACTCCTGCCTCCTTTGGGGAATACTCCTGAAGAGCTAATCCAGACAAAACAGCCTAAGTGTAAAGCAGAAAGAAAAGTCAGCAGAAACAATAAAGTCAGTATCTTTCCCAAGGTGGATTCTTAGTAAGAGCAGGAGCTTTAAGTGACAGAGGAAGGTCACTTTCTATTACATGTTTGATCCCATGGATCTTTATTATGTTGAAATTTGTTACAGCCTGATTTTTTTTTTTTGCCAAATATAAGTTAAATGAACAAACAAACAAAAGAAAAACATATATACAAGTGTTCCTTATTAATATGAAATACTTCATGAAAATAATATATCAAACACTGGAAATTTGTAATTTTATCTCTGAAATCCTTATAATGATACCTGTCTTATTATTAACTTTCAAAAGTACTATGGATTTGGGAACTCTTTTTATGGCTGAATTATGGAAATACAGCAGTCGTTTTTCTGGGAAACCTCATGGTGTATTAAAATGGACTGGGTATCAAAGTAACTTGACAGGAAAGGCTGTAGAGAGCAGAAGACATGCAGCATGGGTAAGTCCTACTCTCCTGCAAATAGACACAGCGAGATTCTGCACATTTCATTAATGAAGTAAGATGGACTATTAAGTGCATTTGTTTTCTGTTAAGTGCATTTATTTGATCAGTGTTAAAACTTGCTGAATGTTTTTGCACAAATTAGTTACCAAGCATCTGCCAAACATCTAAAGTATTTTAAAACCTAACCCAATGTTTTTTGGCTTAAAACATCCACAAAGCCAAGAATACCCAAATCATCATGCATATTAAACCTGAGAAAGACCTCTTTTTATAAAGATCCCACATGTATTCTTGTAGTTTTAAGTAAAAACTGGATTGGAGACCATGCAGGACAAATCCTGACTCCAATAAACAAATATATATGTGCTAAGAATCCTGTGCTAAAGGGCATATACAAATGTCCCTTAAAGTGTAATGTATGTATTAAGTAACTTAGGGGTAAGCCTTGAAATAAACTTAGCTGCTGGTGCACTCTGCTGTTTTCTTACGGGAAAGCTAGCAAATGAAAGAAGTGGGTGTGAAATGCTAGTAGCCTTTCTCTGAGTGTGACAGTCTCAGTTTCTGTCTCTCACTCACACAAAGAGAGACTCACAGAGGGATTCTGAGTGTTTCAGTGATAACTGAACTGTTGGGTGAAGAAGCTGGTAACAGACCTCAAAAGGCAAAAGTTTATTAATGCTGCTGCTCAATATTGCCAGAGGTAGAGAGGTTTTCTTTCTATCTTCACAGATACAGATACCAACCATCCTGCTCCACTCGTCTTGCAGAGTAGAGCACCCAGTGTATGAACACAAGACTTGGAAATCTGGTGCCTAATTCCAGAGTGAGTCACAGTCATGCCAACCCTGGTATCAGCTCAGCAGCCTTTCTATGAGACTTCAGGCATTGTGCTGCAGCTTGCCTCCCTGCATAATCACAGGCATATTGTCTCATTTATACTGAATGTGAACTTTATATCTGTCTGTTAGGTGACCTAAAACTATTGCAGCCCTGGTATTTTCATTCTTGTTCAGTTGCAAGTAGTCTTTCATCTGCACTCACTGTTGTCTCTGTGGGTAGTTTCTTAAAAGCACAATCTCGTAACACCTGTTTACTCCTTGTGGTTTTCCTGTACTTCAGCCCCTTGCTGCATGCTGAACCTTTATCTGTGGTTACTGTCTGTTTATGAAAGTAGTTTTCTTTAAAGCATACTTTAAAAGGGACAAAGTGAAGAATCTTGACAAGTTCACAGTAACTTACTAAATCCAACCAGTTAATCTTAAAAGTGACAAAAAATTCTGCTAAAGCAGAATGTACCTTTGCTTCCTTTGACATGTTTGAAGGAAGTCACCAGCTTCTTATGGCTCCAAGGTGGTATTTCTACAAGTCATTAAAAGCAAATGTTTTAATAAAAATGTATTTAAAGAAAAGTGTATAAATTAGTGTGAAAAATATGTTTTTCTCCATTTCCTCTTTGGTTTCAGTGCACTTCATTTCTTGCTAGTTCAAGAGCTTCTCAACTTGGGAGCGAGGAACAGTCTTCAAGGGGTCCAGATGGGTGGTGGGAGCCCGAGCTGCCCTTCTTAGATGCAGAGATGAAAAGAAAGACATAGCTTGCCTGAAATCAGACAGAAGAAAGATTCCAGAAAAAATTGGTCCTTCTGTGGCAGAGGTGGAGAAGTACCACAGCATGCATATTTTTACGTGTCACTAAAAAGTTATTTAATGGAGTGTTTGTTTTTCCAAAGTTAGTGAAAGAACAGATGCCATTGAGAAAATCTTGAAAACCTAAAAATCAAAGTAGGAGTTGTAGTTTCCTTATGAATTTTGGCTAAGTTTAACATTCATGTCCCACTTACATATAGATACTGCTCAAAATCTCTGTTATTACTGAACGTGAATAAATGTTTACTCAGATCGGAACTCCTTTGAGGAAAGCAAACTTGGTTTTGTCCTTTTCAACTCTCATGTTGAATGAAATACCACTGATAAATTTAAAGAGTTAAATTGTAAGACTACGAGGACAATGTCAGTTTATTGTTCTGAGATATCCTTAAGAAATATTGTTAAATTCAAGCAAACATCATGTAGAATTTAAAAAACCCCAAACACGAAACCAATGAAAAACCAAAACAGTCCTTCAGTACTAAATAATGCTATGTTGGTGGAATACTTAAAAAAAAAAGTATTTTGCTCTTCTCTGTGAGAAAGTGGACTATTTTTTAAAGGAAGCATAAGAAATACCAAATGAGATCCAGTTCCTGAATATACATCTGTTAATGCAAACCAGGGTTTCTCAAGCAGCAGTTCTGCATCCCAAGGTTCCCTATGCCTAAGCACAATGCACTGAGATAGTGATTTACTCCAAAAACTCCTTTGTGCACACTACTTGACTAAACAGTATTATAACTTCTTGGCCTCCATTTCTGTACAACTAAACCCTCTACGTTTTGCCTGGATCACATCCTAAGCCACAGAAGAATATTCTGAGACACTTGCAATGTTGAATTGTTTGGGTTGCCTTGCCCCTATTTGGTAGCAAACTCCCAACACTCTGCACCCCACAGCACTGGGACATTTCAGCACAACACAGTCCCTCTTGAGCTTCTGCTTCCACACCCTGCTCTCGTCTTGCAGCAGCAGGTGTGGCAACATGGAAGGCAGTTTTGTCAAGGCAGGAGCTTTTCCAATGCAAAGAGATTAAAACCTGGCTTTAATAAACAATGGAAGTTTTAGCATTGACTCTGGATGTAGCATTTTAGTTTGGCCTGTCTCCCTCAGCTGACAGGTTACTCTGCTGTATCACTGTTGCTGATGATTGCTGTATCACTGCAGAACTCTACTTATCTTCACTGAGTGTTTCTGGGAAAATTTGAATATGGCCCAAAATTCATAGCTCTTTGCCCTTAACTTGGCACATGCCAGTCAAAAAATACTACTACATAATCACTTGTCCTTTGCCAGAAAAGAGTCTGTTTATTGCCCTGACATTTAGAGGAATTAATATAGTGAATATTAGCTCTGCTTGTTGTAACCTGAGTACTGGAACTGCTACAGTCTGCCTTAGAAATATTGCCTATGGTAAATAAAAGGCATTTCAGGTAAGTACACAGAAGGATATTAAAAAATAATCAAAGGTAAATAACTAATGAGCATTAAAAAAATCTTGATATTTTTCTCTCCAGCATGTATGAGACAATGAAATGAAAGTTGTTTGGCTACCTATTTGTGTATTAAAAGGCTTTTCAGAAGAGGAGTATGAAGGTAAGCAGTAGTAATTTGGAACAAGTTTCCTGTATTTCCCCCCTCGTTTGTGTTTCTTTTTGATTTGATTAGGGAGAAAAGGATGATTGAATTCTGTTACTGTGACAACTGTGTTCTGAGTATCAAGACAGCTTGTCTAAATGTGGTTTCATCATATTATAACCTATCTTTTAGGATGAAAAGCACATCTTGGAGTGCTCTTCTTGCTGTGCACTTCCTAGACACAAGAGTTTTTTCCATTCCAACCTTTTTATTTTTTTTAAATCGTCGTATTTCAGAGAAGTACCTAGTTTATCTTGGAACAAAATTGACCTGTTCCTGGAAAGGCAAAAAAAGAAAGCACACCCTTGATTCTGCTTTTCTAGTTCGAGCTTCAGTATAAGTACATCTGCCACCTATAACAATATTTGAGATTATATAATATTTAATGTTATTAACATTATTTATTAAAGTTGTTTAACGTTACTAAAGTTCAGTTCTTATTGGAGAGGAAGACTCTTATGACCTGATGTACAGGATTTGAGATGAACTCTGTGAACCTCTTCTTTTCATCTCTGGGTCTTCTAGGACACAAGGCAGATCATAAGACCAACTGTGGTTTGAGATATCCCTGCTAAGCCATTATTATTCAATCTCAGGTGTGACAGCCTCATTGGAAGGAAACCTTCACTGATTCTGCGTGGACAAACACCAGTAAGAAGCCTATTCCTGCACGAAATTGAAAGGAGTTTTATGTCCATTTGTAACCAGATCCAGAGCTGGATGGTCTCCTTCCACAGGCTCTTGTGAGGCTGTAGGCAGTCTGTGATAGGGAAGTTGGTAATAAGTCAAACTCTGTCAGCTGTTAAGCACATGCAGTGTACTATAGAAAAAAAGAATATTGGGGCAGTATATACCTAGCTGCTTGTCATAGCTCATTATTCATAGCTAATGTAATTCCTAATACAGAAAACCTGCATTTTAGTTTAGCCAGTTCTGAACGATATTGTCCATTCTACTGCTTTTTCACTGTCATTACTGGCCTTAGATATTCAACTTGCAGATGTAAACATGCATTTTTCTATTTCTTGTTTCAAATCATCATCTGCACTGTCTGGAAAGCACCACAGGTTCCAAACACCACTATGGTACTGCATTAGCAATCCCAAGACTTGTGTTAGAATTTTAACATACCAGATCTCAGCATGCTTTGGGAGGAGGCAAAATCACACAGGGTTCACTAGTGCATTTTCTCTGTTTGTGTTCAATTTTAAACTGTGAACCACATTGCATCATTACTACACCAAATACCAAGAAAAATTGCTCTTTTAGTGGCATATGTGGCAATAAAACACCATATACTGTAAGCCTCAGTCAAAACTGCTGCAGACCCCAATGCATACCACTAGCTAACATTTATTTTAGCACAAAAATTTGTCAATCAGAACCTTTCTTTGAACGAGATGAACTTTGTTTCTTCAGAAGAAACTGTTTCTTGTGAAATTTTACTGCCAATGAAAACCCGATTTTAACACACATGGGTATCAAAGGAAGCAGCAGGAGCCTGGAATTGTCTCTGCCGTTTTTTTAAGTTAATCGGACCAGCGGAATTAGTCCTCACATTTTGTTTAAATGCAAAAAGGGATGGGATTAGGAAGGCAATCACGCTCCCCTTATTAATTAATTCCTTATTAACAGTGGGTATTCACGTAAAATCAGTGACCACAGTAATAATTTTAAGTTTTAACGGGTTTATTTAAAAGTAATTCAACTATCCTTGTGTGCAAGTATACATGACACAATTAATGCAGCAGCCTAGACAAACAAGACCACGCAAAGGAACATTAATAATTCACAGCACAGACACCGCTCAGAAGAGGCAGCACAGTCACTTTTCTTTCCTGTTGCTCAAACGGGCCCGGCACGGGGGGCTCGGAGAAAGAGGCGCCCTCCAGGCAGCACTCCCCTCTACCAGGACGGAGAGGGCAGCGCTCCAGCGGAGCTCCCCGCGGGCTCCGGGAGAGCTCGGTCACGTCGGGATCCCTGGGAACGCACCGGCAGCGGAGCGGGAACGCNCCGCCGCTCTCGCGAGACTTCGCTGGCCTGGTCGTCAGGGCAACGGCGGTGGCGTCTGGTGCTGCTGTCCTCGCGCGGTAAGGACGGGGCTCCTGCTCGCTGCCTGCTTTCCTGCCTCCCTGCCTGCCTCCCTGCTTTCCTGCCTCCCTGCCTGCTTTCCTGCCTCCCTGCCTGCCTCCCTGCTTTCCTGCCTTCCTCCCTTCCTGCCTGCTTTCCTGCCTTCCTGCCTGCTTTCCTGCCTTCCTGCCTTCCTGCCTCCCTGCCTGCTTTCCTGCCTTCCTGCCTGCCTCCCTGCTTTCCTGCCTCCCTGCCTGCTTTCCTACCTGCCTGCCTCTCTGCCTCCCTGCTTTCCTACCTGCTTTCCTCCCTCCCTCCCCTGCCTGCCTGCTTTCCTCCCTTCCTGCCTACCTACTTTTCTCGGTGCCTGCCTGCCTTCTTCCCTCTCTGCCTGCTTTCCTCCTTGCCTGCCTCCCTACTTTCCGCCCTTCCTGCCTCCCTCCCTCCTTTCCTCCCTCTCTGCCTCCCAGCCTCCCTGCCTTGTACTGAAATAAAGGCTTGTATTCACTTGAGCCTTCTGAGAATTGCCAGCACTGAGATGTCTAATTCCTGGGAATTCACACAGATTTTGCAGAGAAACGTGCATTCCTAGGGATTAAACTCAAAATTGAACTGAGATTGGGAATGTGATCGTTTAGGTTTAGGAACTTCCCATTTGAACATAAGTAGCATTTGGCTGTTTGAGTTGTGTTCAAGACATGTCTAAAATGCCCTCATTCTTTTGTTGGTGCTAGCTTTCTCAGTCCAATGATTAAAAAAAAAGAGAAAAAGAAGAGCCATGGTAATTCCTCTGTTGTGAGATTACATGTAAGGTGTATGCCATTCGAAGTGTCTTTGATAGTAAGCATGTTTGAATACTTTAGTTGGCTTGATGTTATAAATATATATTTGTACATATATTAAAAAGCACATACTTGAGTGGCAAGCTGGTCTAAACTGGAAAAACCTCTCAATATGGAGGTGCTAGAAAGCATTTGAAACTTACATGATCTATATCTGAAATACTGAAGGGCTTGTAGTGCTTTATTATGAACTGCTAATTTGGAATGTTGTTTTTGGGTTTTTTTTCCCAATTTTAGGTAACAGTGGATATTAAAAGTGGGAGCTTGGATGAAATTTCAAGGCCTGCATGTAGCTCAAGACATAATTGTAGATCTTTAAGTACATCTATGGAGTTATTAACACCAGAAGCGTGTTCGCAAAAGGTAATTTTTCTTGCCTTCAGCAGGTTAAAACCTCTATGCCTAATTCTTCTTCGTAGAATGCTAAAGAAGTAATATTTGCTTTTTTAGTTTCATATATAGTTTTGGGCTCTGCAGGTGTGCTAAGGGCTTGTGTGAAAGTTCATGAATGTGGTCTGCTCCTAATGCAGGAATGGAATGATTTTTAGTTTAGTTCTTTTGAATCTGTGTTGCTTTTGTATTTTCCAAAAATGATGATTCAGCACTGCAACCTGGAAAACTTGGTTTTCTTCCTCTTTGTATTTAATTGGATTAATAAATAAATTCTATTTTAAGGAAAAACATTTGAATTCTCTCACTAATATGTAAATACACAACTGTTGTTGGTTGATGGATGAGACGTGTATGAGTAATTTCACTTTCATCCCATTTGTGCTTTTAAATTTCAGTTGGAAAAAAAATTATTTTGCTTATTAAAAGAAAGCATTTGAGCAATCCTTAAAAGTTAAATTTTTGGCTACAAGGCTCTTTCCGGATATGTTTGAATCAGTTTTAAAAACCAATTTGGAGTACTCTAAGAAATGTCAGTTTCAGGGATTCAACAAAGTCTATTGGAAGAAGGTGTTCATTCATCCTCTGAGAAAACTAATATTGGGGATTGACTTAATTTTGGGGACCAGATATGTGATAAATTTGTTGGAATGTAGGAACTAGGACTTGGGAATTAGACATTTAGATTTATTTACTTAGCTTAGTCCAATTAGACATTTCGATTTATTTACTTAGCTTAGTCCAATTGTGTTGTACCTCTGCTCACTTGTCTGTAGAACGGGATCATACCTGGATGCTTCATAGAAGTATTAAAGTATTTTTTAATAGGTTCACAGTCGGATATTAAGGTTAACAGCTGCTAACTGTGAACCCAAGTTCTGACCTAAACTTTATGGGCTATTGAATGAAAATGGAAATCTCTTGAGACTGATGAATTAATCATAAGATTTTCAGCCCTTCAAAGACTATGAAAAATTCTGTAGTATGAGCAAGAGATTGGGATGCTATGTGTTGCAGAGTTCTCACAGTGCCAGGAAAAAGATGAGGCTGTTGTACCCACAGGCTCTTAAGGGGTAATCTGTACTCTCTGCTGCAGCAGAAATGGCATAAACCTTTGGAATAATTTCCTAACCTGGCAATCCCAAATCTGACAGTCTGTGGAATGATGAGTTTGACAATCAATGTGAAATCTAAGAAAGAGAGCTGTGTATTAGACATGAAAATGGTTCTTCTTTTTAAGAAGTACACTGCAGTATTGTACAGAATTGCTGTCCTTTGTGATAGCATGAGAGTATTGTGGTTATCTTCTTCTTCACCCAAAACATCCCTGTTTTCATGGTGCTAATAATTTGCATTTCATAGGTTGATTCACCTGTCAGTTTGGCTGATGGTTATCAGAGAGGCAGTCTAGAAGATTGCTGTCCAGCAGAAAGCAAAGGTGATGACAGAGATAAATCTGATATGCAGGAAGTAAGAACAGATCAGCAAACCACAGTGGAGAGTATGACCATCTTTCTTCAGAAGTGTCTATGGAATCCCAACGAGTTGTCAGGTGGGGGAATGACTAATACTTTCCTGTGTTGTGGCTAGACCAAATATCACGTTTTTATAGTTCGAGTAAAATTCTATTGATGGAGGGAAAAGAGATTCCAAACAGGTAGAAGTCTAGAAAAGAAGATGTCAAAATCCATACCTTCACTTCTCTCCACTATTTGGAATCCACCTTTGAAAGAAATGTGTTAGTACTGTTAGTACAGTACAGTAAATGTCATGTGGCATCATAAGCTGTGATCTGGCTTAAAAGATCAGGAAAACCAATCTGTGTGTGTTCCATGGAATCATGTTAGAAAGTGTTTTCATGAAGATGTTTTTATTAAACTTTCCAGAGTAATCATGATAATTTGTTAGAAACGTTGTATCCTAGTAATGGTCCACCTGTCCAAAAGATTGGAATTTATGGTTATAAGTTACAGTAGTTAACAACTGAAACATGTTAATACTAATAAAATACTTTAAATATAAGTATGCAGTGTATAACTTTAATTGAAGAACTTGCAGAAGTGTTTCATGGCATTCTTGTCATTCCATAAATGGTAATGGATTAATGTTCTGTGGTGTCCGACTGTTTACTAATAGAAATGCAAAGGCCAATAAATGAAGCAGATATTTGGGTACCATTTGAAATTTAGTTAAGATTTCATGACAGAATTGGGGTCAAAAGAAATCCCTTGATTCCTGCTCTTGTTTTTAACACGAGTCTTGGTGTACTAGTACATACTATTTTTTAAACTAATCCACTGCAAGGGCTCTGTGGTGATCCCTAACTGACAAAAATGTATCTGGTTTATTGTGAAAGGCTTTTCCCTATGTTTTTCAGGATGTAGCTCTAATTCAGATTCTGAAGGTGAAAGCACTGAAACACAGATGTCAAAATTCTGTGAACCTTCCCCAGGGAAACCAGGTAATGCCAAATCAAATAGTACATTTCAGGTGTATAAAGTGAGCAGTGCAATAAAACCTTTTCCTTTTCTTGTTAATGCTTCTAAGAGAGTTTGTAATGGTAGCATATTTGTGTGTATATACATAGTTAAAAAAGAATACTACAATTTGAACATGTATATGAATTGTGCTATTCAAGAGGTATTGGATGAATTCTTCATTTAGAGATTGTTTTATTAATGGATATTCATTTTCTTAATGTTATAATAGAATTTGAGTTTTCCGTAGATTCAGTCAGGCTAATAAGGCAGAATTCAGTGGTGAGCCTATCCAGTTCAGCAATGCTGGTCACCAAACATGAGATTAATATCTACAGAACAGAAATTGTATAGAACTCAACCTAAAGCTTCACTCAGTAGTTTTAGGTTTAAATCAATCTGGTGAGTTCAGGCCAGTTGAAATAAGTGCTCTTTTTTTTACCATCTGTCCTTAGGTCCATCTATCCTCTGTAGCTTACTTAGATTTTTATAGCTCTCCCTTTGTTGTATTGCTCATCTTTTTATGGAATAAAGTAGACCAATGCATCACCATAAATGCTTGCATCAATTGCTATGTAAAGCATTTGACCTCAAAAGATTAGAAAATGAGAGAGTGTTGCAGGACTCCAAAACTTGGAAGTCTGTGCGATAGGGACAGTACTACAAGTGTTTCCTCTAGTCATATGGAAGCCATGAAAGAGGACAGAGCATGATGATGCTATAGGAAGGGGAAAAGGTAAAAGTTGTAATTATAATCTGCATATTTAGGGGAAAAAAAAGGAGACAATATAGAAATCTATTTTAATTAAGTAATGGTAGTTTCCATCATGTTTCACAGTTTTGTATTTTTTATAGCAACATTTTTCAAGAACCAGATTCTGGTTTGGCTAAGACATAAGTCAAGACTGAAACTTCTCTAATGTTTAAAGGCAGAGATGTTACAGAGTTTCTCTTAACCCCAGAATTATTCATTTCAACATGTATTCTACTACTTAGGCTGAAGAAATTATTTTTTATTTTTAAACTTAGTGATTTTTGCTGGTACTGTGGAGATCTTGTCACTCTTCCAATTTGAACCAAATCACTTGCCCAAATTAGGTGACTCTTCCTCTCCCACACCTCCATATCCAACTGCTACAGCTCTGAGTTTGATTCAGCACTCTGTTGCAAAGTCTTCTGTATTTTTCCCTGCTACAAACAGGTTTAGAAATTAATATATGCTTGAGAATGGTGTACTCTTGTCTATGGTTGTTGCCAAATTATTTGAACTGCTTTTTAGTGTTTGTTTAAGTTGACATGCTTCAAGCTAACATTAGTTTTAAATATATTCTACAGCAGACTCTTCCAACTTGAAATGTTCTGAAGACACAGATATAAATGTTCAGATTCAAGCAGCTATAAAGAAAATGAATAAACTTGGCACAATACTCGAAAAACAGCGTTTTAAGGAAAAAGTAATTAAGAAGCAAGGCAAAGAAATGAGGGCAATGCTCTGGGAAGAACTTCAGGTTAGAAGTGTTCTGCTTATTTTGTGACTGATGCGTCTTAGAGCACTGTCTTATGTAATTATCATATTTCACAGAAGCCTTGTTAAATAATTCACAGTTGGCTAACTAAAATTGAGATATGGATCTCAAGAAATAAGATTGTATAGTTTTTAATATATATTGACTAGGCAGGCTTTGAAAGAAGGACATGGCCCTTAAAAATTGATAAGACCAATTGCCAAATATACAGCTGTCTGGGTATGGTTTAGTAGTATAGTATTATGCTTGAGTTCACCACTTGCAGAGAGGGTAAGATGTGTCAAGAGGTAATGTCTGTGAACCCAGGCTGAAAAGCATTTATTCTGCTCAAATGTGATTCTTCTTAGGCCCAGCTATTTCAGTACTGTCTGCTGTTGAAGAAATTAGAGATGCCCCCTGAAGAAGGCATAAGAATGCTGCAGCACAAATTCCTTTATCCTATCCCTGTCCTGGCCTCTAGCAGTTAAATGCCCTGAAACAAGTTGGTATTTCCTCTGTTTTACATGAATGGAAATGTGAGTTGCTAAAAACCATGATTGGTTTGACTGTATTTCATAATTTCATTGGATTTGGATTTGGATTTGGAGCCACAACCACATTACAGAACTTTGTCTTGTGAAGTGAGTCTCCAAATAAGAGACGGTATGTAACAGAGGCTTTAGAGTTTCACCATGCTTTTATCATAACTTCAGGAGATATTCAGATAGCCTCAAGAAGAAAATAAAAGTGGGAAGAGTAATTTTTGATAGGGTCTGAATTTCATTAGATCTGATAAGCAGACAACATATTTCACTTCAAAGAATTTACTTTAAATACATGCGTGTGTCTTACATACACAGTTTATTTATTTCGAATAGTCTATCAGAACCGCAGGAAGCCACGAGGAGGTGGAAAACACAAACCAGTTTTTGGCTTTGTTCTCATCGTGGCATGATACAGTTGGTAAGTAAAGAGAAACAGAACTGATACATCCTATCTTTTTTCTTGTTGGGGAGAGAATAAGGATTTGAGGTCTGAGTGGTTATTGCTGAGCAAAAATGTCAGCTTGAATGTTGGGAGTACATGCATAATAATGGTAGCAATGTGTAGGTAAAATATATCAACAAACCTTACTATTACAATGTAACCTGCTTTTATCTCTATGCTAAAGTTTGGGTTACTAAGGGAAGAAAACAGAATTTGATACGAGTGATATTTAGACAGTCTCCAGTAGATGTCAGGATATATTAAAATAACAGTAGACAAGCAAGACTATAGGACTGCTAACTCCTTTATTTCATATGTATGACTGCTCCTTTTTTTCAAAAGTAACTCCTGTAGGGACCATGTGCATCATGTGGTTTCTGGTGTACTGCACTGACAAAACTGTATAGTTTAGATTTATAGTTTTCCTCCAGCTTGGTCTTTATCTTTTCTGTAACATGCTAGGGCCTTACTTTTTAGGTCTTACTTATTTACTTAGGTATTTATTTAATTAAATGAGTGTCTTCGTGGCTGCCCTGGTTGATATTTAAGCAGAATACATTTCATATATTTTGCTTTTCAGAACTTGAATTTGATAGAGCTTTATTAAACAAATTATATATGAGAGCTATTATGGCTTTTAATGTAGATGTGAAATCAAACACACATTTGAGTACAAAATCATTAGTAACTTAAGTGTTCCAAGCCTTTCAGGCACAACGAAACTCTGACACACTCACAGCAGAAATGTAAATCAGGAATTAAACAGCCTTAAATTCCTTACCCTGTGCTCTGTTTAACAAAATAATTTGTTCAGTTGACACTTCATTATTACTGTTTATTTTGTGGTTTTTTCATTGTGAAAATCACATGTAGTTCATATGGTTCTTTGCAATACGATTCCTTTTCTGTAAGTGCGAAGTGTATAGACTGCAACTTACTGCTCTAACTTATATTTCCAGTTGACACATATTAATACTTCAATTGATTTATTTTTTTTTCTTTGAGTAACTGAAACAACTAGGATGCTTGAACACTGTTTTTCTAGACTATGCCCTTGACCTAAGCTGCTTGGAAGTCTAATAATTCATGCGCAGGCAGACACCAGCTGTGAAAACCTGGATGCTTTATTCTCATTCAGAATTTTAGATGACTTACCACATGGTGTCTGTAGAGGCATTTGAGCTTTAGGGCCTCGGGCTATATCTTTGAGAATGTGATGAATGTGATGTCCTCTATGAGCAGTAGTTGTTAAAACAAGAACACAGCCATAAGAAACAGCAGACTTATGACTCACACTTTACACTTTCCCCCTTGTTTATTTCTTGAGAAATACGGTGCTTATATAATTTATCCAAGTGAATTTCTTTGCTTTCCAAGTGTGAGGTCTTATAGTATGATACACATGATGCTAGATCTTCTTTAAATACATTTCAATTAAATGTTACTGGAAAAAATTCCTTGCAGATCCCTCCCATGCTGAAGAAGATGAAATATGTACTTCAGTATTTCACACACACATGAATCCTGAACATTATGATTGCCATAAAGCCCAAGAAAACCAAGGTAAGCTTTATTAATGGTATAGTTTATATTTTTAGAAATGGCAAAACAACATGCACAATGGGTGGGTAATGAAGACTCAGCCTTTGTGGCAAGGCCAGTGAAATGGGAAAAAGCAAGATTACTGGAATGGTGACAGTTCTTACCTTTTTTGCAAATGAAAGAAGAGAATAGCTTCGTGACTTATCTAAAACATTTTACTCAACATGCTAGGAAAATTTTTACTTTTGGGTTTATAAAACCATTTTTCTTTCATTTCGAAAGGAAGAGGTGTGTAACAGATATATTGTAAAATGTGTCATTGATTCTTCAGGGAAATTCTTTAAAAACTTGCTATTACTCTAAGGTATCGTAGCTTTTATTAGTAAGCTTATATTCATGAAACCTTTTAGAAATGACAGGTGGTGCTGAATCTAACTGCAACTGTTCTGTAATTTTTTTGTTTTCAGCAGAAATTGTATGGATTTGTGTCAAACAGATCTTCAGACAACTTGCATTTTATATTTTGCTATGCTGATTGTTATAAAGTCTGCATTGCTTTTATGAAATAGGTACTTTCTGGCAAAACTCAAACACCTGGTGATTCTTTTAGAGACCGTTATTGTGCACTGTATAGACATTTCAAATGCCGTTAGTGGTGTAGTGTGTCCAACATATCAAAATAAATGGAATTGTGCTTGTATGCCTCTGTTCTTTCCCTGTTTGAAATTCAAATTTGTGTGGTTGAGTAACTTTTCACATGTGTTGTGATATAAGAATAATAGCTTCAGCTGCCATTACTATCAGCTGCAATTGTTTATTTCTTTGTCAACTTCCATTCTATGTAAACAGAAGGAATCTATCTTCCTGGTGGCTGGCTTAGATGACAAAGACAAAATAAAAGTGCATTCTTCAGGGCTGAAGCATCGATGGCAGCAATGTCTCTGCAGTTTGTAGAATGTGACTGCATGTTTTAATTTTTAAACATGGACCTCAGCTCCTTTATCATTTTACCTCTTGTCTTAGTTCACTAGTATGTGACCTTAACTTTGTGGGCTGGAGCTTTTAGTTTCTCTGTCTTTCTACCATGTGTTTTCATTCCTCCCTTAAAATGAAGCTTGACCCTCAGCTTCCTTGTTCAAAATTTCTGAGTTGTGCTGGAGTGCCCTTGAATGGCAATGGCAGGTTTCATTACCAGTATTCAGTACAGCACTGACTTCTGGAGCTTCCAGTACAGGCATGGTTGGGAGTTGCTATCACTTGCACTGTTTTGAGATGTTCTGCACGTTCCTACTTTGGGAATGCATGAAGTAGAGATTGCTTACAGCTTGTGAGCAATATATTGCTTTAAATGACTTTTACTATTTCTGCTGGAAGCTTTTGATGTTGTGTCTGAATAGCTAAGACTTACTGTTTTGGTTGCTTTTGGATTTCTGTGTCACAGCTGTCATAAAGGCAGACCCTGAACAAGAGGAACTTGTGAAGAATGTATTGCACTAGTTTTATACTATTACTTCATCAGTTTCATCCAGATTTGTACCAAATCTTTGAAATATGCGCCAAATCTACCAAAACGCATATGCAAAATTTGTTGAGGTGGAATCTCTTTTTTAATTACCCATGGCAGTCTTCAGTGTGTTCTTTCACTCAATGATCCGTGTCTGTCCCTTCTTTACTTGAATATTCTGAGATGTTCTGTATGATAGCTCCCTCTCAAAAACGCTATTCTACAGTCAAGTGAAAGATATAGCTTAAAAGTAATGTATACCTTGTGTGCTATGTTGGTGTTCAGTGAGTTCTGCTCATTTCAGGATGCAACTTGTCTCATTTATATTGATTGTTAAATTCCTATATGATCTAGTTCCGTGACATATTCATGATGTTGCCTGGTAATGGTAAAGAAAGCTTAGGATGCTTTCAGTAAACAGCTGTGCATTTGAACTGTGAGGGGGTTTCTTGATCAGATCCAACACCTCAGTCCTTTAAGGTGTGTGTGTGCATGGAATTTATATAATATCTTTGGGAGTTTGCTTTCGTTCTATTCACTCTGAAAAAGAGTTACTTCCATATAAACCTTCATAGCCTCTCTATTATCTAACATGTCAAATTCATTTTTTTGTAGGGAAATAGCCCACCCATTTTTCAAATTTCTGCTTTCCAGAAAAGCAAAAAGTACCATGCCTGCTTTTGAAGTAGTTCTTGAAATTTAGAAGTTGATCGTATTTGCTTAGACTGGTTATTTAACGTGACAAATATTTGCTGTTCATAAAGGAATTGTTATTTTAAGCATGGTAAAAGTTTCTGAAAAACAGAATACATTCCCTTTTTTCTGTCATGGATAGAAACCCATTGTTATTAGAATATCATGTGTCTGTTTAGTAGATTTACAGCTCTATGATGAGTTTTATTTTTTAACAAAATTTGTTTTATAAGCTGTGTTATAATAATATCAACTATTTCATCTGTTTTTCAGCTGTTTTATTTAGAAAAATGTACTTGATATGTCTCCAGATAGTTCTGTGGTTTTCAAAAAAATGATTGTCTGGTTTTATAATGATGAGAAAACTGCAACGATGATAGGGTTTGAAGGAATGCCGTGGCTTTTAAGGCCACCATGTTTAACATTTTTGAGGTCAGAAATCCGAAAGTAGTTTAGCCTTTGTAACATTGAGTGATCTCATATAATAAAAAGTTGAAAATGAAATTAGATTTTGGCAATATTATGTTTTAAATATAACAATATTATTTACATAAATAATGAAAACACCATACAAAAAGTTTGTCTACTGACTTTATATGTTTGCTAAAGATTTGAATGGGTTTGATGTTATTATAGCTCTTGTTGAATCAGAATAGGAATGATTATAATGTAGCAACTTTTCTTCCTCAAACATCAGATTGTCCAAGTGAATTAGAAACAGAAAAAACATCAGAAAAAATGCATAGCAAAAACAAAACCAGCCAGCATTTCATTAGAAAGAACATTGAGGTAAGCATTAAAGCATAAAACCAGTAACACTTTTTAAAATATTAGCTGAAAATTAATTTATATATACTTTTGCAGGCAGGCTTTTTTTTTTAAAATCAGGAGCTTTAAAAGCTAATTATGCATAAATTAAAAAACTATCTTTCTGTTAAAACTCTTATTTATGGCAGAGTACTGTATTAGGTAGTTCTCAACTTGGATGCTCATATTGGTTGGGATAATACTGTTTTTATGTACTTGCTAAGGAGTACTGGAAACTGAATTGTTCTGTTTGCGCCTGGACATAGCTTGTTTTAATGGCAATATCCTAAGACTTTTTAAAAATGTATTTACTGTTGAGTTAAAGGGTGATGTTCTTATGTATAAATAAGGGATAGATATACAGGTTGTTCATGTGTAGCCTGCATGGGAGCGCTCTTTGTCAGAAAATACATCCCTTGATTTTCCTGCTTGCTTTTTCCTGTGAGGACGTAGTAGCTATCATGATTTTTCATCCAATGAAAAATATTTGCCTCCCTGCTATATCAAAGACTAAGATAAGATTATAAATTTATTGTACGTAGGCTGCTATATTTTCTTTTCAGAGTGATAATTTGTACCATGAAAATAAACAAGATTTGGATGTTATTTTCATAGAGTTTAAAAACTTTGTTTTGGTGCTGTTTGAGCTAATGGAGCTCTAAAGTATGGGTTTTTTTTTCTTTTTGTAAATATTTCAGCTAGCAAAGGATTCAGGAAACCAGTTTGTAATGCTTGAGGGAGAAAGGAGAAGGCTAATTGAGCTATTGAAAGATACGGAAGATGGAACTGAATTGCAAGATTTTGAGGTATGACAAATTTAATCTGTACTGTCCTGTTGTATTTTGCTTATTTTTACAGTAGATCTAAATTTGATCTTAGTCCTACCATGAAGTACCCTACTGAGATATGAGAGAAAAAATGGACAAATCCTGTTGGATTTGTCTCCAAAAATGAATTCGCATTGGTTTCTTTGTTAATTTTACTAACATCAGAACCTAAAAGGAAAGGAAGGAACCTTAGAACTACACTTGGAGAAAGTACCCATTTTCTTTGCATAAAATGTGAAGTTGTGGAGTATCAATCTGAGTGGTTAGTGCTGTAGTCTCAGGGAGAAAGGCCAGCAACTACTTGCAAAATCTCCCAACAACAGTTTTTTGATGACTGATAAATGGACTTCAAAATGCAGCAATTGGGGAATACACATTTATGAAGTTTATGTGTCCATTTAGAAAGATAATGTGACATCTTTCTGTGGCTTCCAACTCACTGTCTTAAAAATATATAAAGTCTGCTTAAGCATTAGACATCTATGCTTTAACATAATATTGTTAAACAGTGTACAGTCTGCATACTTCAGTGAATAGCAGGAGCTGAAGTGGATAAAAATAATCATCATGGAGAGTAACAAAGAGTATTTGAGTGTCCCACCAATCACTGATTCTAGGAGATGGTCTTCAGTTTGATAAATATCATCATTTAAAGTTCTGAAAATGTTTTAAACAACCTTCTGTTAGTAAGTACAGCTTTCCGACCTAGGGAATAGTGGCTTTTTTTTTTTTTTTAATTTATTTTACTGATTGCAAAAGTATTCTCTCAAGATGTGTAGTTACTAGGTTTTCTTTCTCTTTAAGCTAGTGTCTGTCACAAAATTGAGAGGCATTTATGCAGAATAGCTAATGCAAATTCCAACTAACAACATGTACCCTTTTTTGCACCGATTCTCAAGGCATCAAGGCAATGCAAAGTGTAACATTTGTCCACATTTTGTATTTGGCACATGTCACTGTCATGTTGTCATGTATGTATAGAGATTTTACTGTTAATATTAGATATGAAGTAGATCATCTCACAGGACATGTGTGTTGCTGTATGTTCTTGATTAGATGGACAAGAATGGTAGTTTATGGGTTACTATAGTCTGTACTAGATCATTTCTTTAAAGAAAAAAGCTCCTAACTCTGCTATCAAAATAGAGTAAAAGAAAGGATAATAGTTAGACTTGTCTAGTCTGGTGATGGATTCTTCCTCTCTCACATTTAAATTTTATTGTGGGTAAGGCATTTCCTGTGGCTGCTTCATAACAAAGATCATGAGGAAATTATCAGCTAATGAGTAATCTAGACAGCTTCAAGCTAGCCCAGGTAACTATCTGGTTGATGGCCTCTTTCATCTTATTTTATTCTGATTTTTAAAAAGCTGGTGCAATCTTGTTGGCTGAAGTAATGTTTTGGAGGTTGTCAATCAAGGCAGATCTGATTATGTTGTATGAATTCCTCTATATGCAGTAATGTGGATTAGATAACTTAGTTTGACTTGTACTACTGTATGTGCCAAATATCCAAACAGTACTTCTCACTTTTTGAAAGAATGTTTTATGAGTGTTTAAAATATTTTAGAAGTACACATATTCATGCTAATCTAATTGTCAAAACTGAAGCTGCCGGCGTATAATTTGTTTCAGATGTTCCACAGAAAGTACTGACTGTGCTGTTATAAAAGTATTGTTCTGAGTTAACACACAGGAAACATTGACAGGACAGAAGCTTATTTTCCAAGCAAAGCCATCTTGAAAATACAAAAGAGGATATGTGAGTCCATTCACCCTGGAGTAAAATGACTACTGGGATAATTTGGGTACTTGGAGTATGGGATATAGACACTGAGCTATAGCTAATGAGCCCACTTACATCTTCCTGGACTCCTGTAGAGTCATTTCTGTGTTTTTGCACTGTGATCTTCATTCTCTGATTAGGGGGTGGTTAAATTAACACAAATGTAGTGCCATGATGGATACTTATGATTTGGTGGTCACTGTCTCACCTGAAGAGATGTTTCCACAAAGCTAGCAAGCATCTAAGACATTTGTGAGTGGCTCTTTTGGAGTCACCTCGTGTCTGATCAGGCTCATTGTATGTCTCATCATACTTGTATGAGAAAGCACTAGAACTGATTTTGTTTCACAAAAAGGATGAGTCTTGATTCTCTTTTTTTCTTTCTCTTTTTTTTTTGCATTTATTATGAAGATAATTTATGACAGGTGTTTGGGGTATGCTTTTTTTTTTATTTTTGCAACTAGTGTGCTTTAGGGTAATGGGGATGAACCACGAATGACCTCATAGCAGTGGTATTGTAATTGGAAGCTGATATTTCCTCCTCTTGTATGGATGCAACTGCTTGAATAGCCAGAGGACGAATCTGGAAGCTGGAAACAAATGGTGGACATGAATTTCTTGCAAGACAGATGTTAGAGTCTTAGGGCAAGGTACTGGTCCTGTTCTGGTAGGAAAAAGAAAGGAAACCAGTGATACACTCATGTCCTTGCACACATCCTTGCTCTTCTAAGGTCCTATCTGGTGTTTCATTGTGGTCAGGACAGAGATGTAATCTGCTACTCTCATACGCAGTGAATGGGGGTTGTGCAGACTTGCTTCCCTGAGTGTGAGGCAGGAGTGCCAAGTGGCTGTGAAGAGCCTGCATCTGTCTGTGGGTATGAGCTCATTGGCTTGGGTTGAGTGGCCTAGCTCACTCATAGTGTGCAACTGTGTGTAGCAGGAGTATATATCCATATGTGTTATTCAGGTGTTAACTGCTATCAAGAGGAAAAAGTCATGTAAATCATGACCAGGAAAAGACCTCTCTGCTTTCTGTCTCTCCCAGAGTTTCTGTGATAACATATAGGGGCTCTAGAAGGATGGCAGCTACTGACCTCAGAGCAGTTCCTTTGATTTCCTGTGAATGCCTTGTTTTCTTTGGTGGTACCTTGCAAGTATCACATTACATCTCATACCTTCCATTTGAAATTTGGCTCCAGGTGGTTTCTGCTGTCGCATCAAACTCTGCAGTTTCATTCCAAGCCTAGTTTTGGTTAGGCTTTCTCACTTTTTGACTCCTTTATCCGATAGAAAGTGGTTGTCCATTTAAGTTACTCCTTGGTTGTATTTAAAAACGATGAATGTATGAGTGTCTCTACTTGTTTTGTCCATAGCTGCTCTCAAGTGTGCTAGATACATGAACATTTGGGAGATTTTAGCTATATACTGAGATGGATGAAAATGTACGTTTTATTATTAAGTATGGTTTATCTGAAAAATAAATACACTCAGTATGTAACTACTCTTAAAGCCTGTTTCCTTTGTGAATGAGGCTTAAGAATTTTCTGTATCTTTCAACAGGAGAATATATCTGCCTGGCTGGCACCAGGAGAAGGGTACACACCTGAAACAATGGAATTTCATCTCCTGAATGAGATAGACAATAAGCTTCAAGTACTACTATCTGATGGGGAGTTTTCTGCACTTTCCAGCTCTAGCTCAAAATCACCAAGCCAGACATATCAGGCAGGTTACAGAGCAGAGCTCATCTGCAGATACTTTGTTTGAAGTGTGTATTGTGATCAATATAGCGTATGTCTGTATTTGTATCTTTTGCATTTTTCTTTAGGATCTTCTATTTATTCATAAAGTATATGTGTTAAGGAATGAAGTGAGAAATTTTAGCTATAACTTTGCAGTTTTGCCAATACCTGAATGTATGTGGGACTGATACAAACTTCAGAATCCAGTCCAAAACTATTGAGGGATGTTAGAATGTGTAACCCAAATCTTTAATAATGGTTGGGCAACTAACTCCAACTTAAAGAGAGAGGGTTATTCCTCATTTAACATGATTCTTAGTAAACAAAAGCTATTGTCATTTCAGCTCATTTCTTACTTTTCCTTTTGGCTTAATTCTGATCCCAGTAGGGTTAATAGGAGCAAACTTTGAACCAGTCATTTAGTAACCCCTTTTCTCAGAGCATTTTTATTGTTGTAGCAGAAATTAGGCATCCAAGTGTTAGCTCTGGAGACTAAGAAATTCCTTTTAAAATGCAAAGGGTAAGAATTCTTTTACTGAAATATGTCTATCCTGATACTCAGCTATTGTATTTGAAAATGTACATAATGAAAATTATGCATTTGCAGAATTTGACATTGACATATTATTCTAATCATTTCACTGCTTTCTTAATAGAAATCAAAAGAACGCTTGTCTATCTATGAAGCAATATAAAGCCATGTGTTTAACTTCTATCTGTTCTTTTCTCAGGAGTCTCTGGTTTATGCAAACAGAAGCCTAGAAACAGCTCCAGGTGAAAAGGTTCTGCGAGACAATAAGGAAAAACGTGATCAACAGAATCGTCTGAAAGAAATAGATTATCAGCTGGAATCCCTAGAGAGAAGTCTTGTAAGTTTCCTATTTTTGTGATATTTTTCTTCCCTCGTTCTGGAAACTTTGGAGTTTATCATTCCATGTGTCTTAAAATAAAATGAAGTTTTGTAACCTTATGTAAATTTCTGAAGGAATCCCCAAAGAAATATGCAGGCAAAAGTTTCAAATAATTATTCTTAATCTGGGAAATGGTTTTTTTTCAGTTGTAATGCATGCTTAGCTTTAATATACGGTCTTTCAAAGTCAAAGACGTTATCCTCCTCTCTTCCTCCCCAGAGGGGCATAGCATAAACAATAATATATAAGTATATCCTAGAAGGATTTCTTAATCGTGCATGTACTGCAGTGTTCTTTGAAGGACCAGGTCTGATGGGAATGTTGTATACGCTAAGTTATTGTGGTAATCTTTCTTTATTACCACTCCATGGAAAGAAAAATAGCATTTTTTATTGCTGTGCGTTCTAGAAATTCATTTCTTGTGTGTAGATTTTAGAGTTTTTCACATAGTAAGAAAAACATAAATATATGAATTTGTTGTAACAGACCAAAAATCTGTGTAGCCTATCTTTTTCTCTTGGAGGTCTTTATTCAGCACTAGGCTTACTCTCCACAATAATCAGAGTTAGGAAATATACTGTTCCTGTTATCTTTTATCACCCTCAAAAAGGGATCTCCAGTACAGATCAAAAGCTTTGTGATTCAGGTGGCAGCATAACCACAGTGGTATAATCTCAATTACTTACAGCACCATTTCTATAGTTACAAAAGCTTCAGCCACTCTCTACATAAACAAGGTTTATTCTGGCAGTGCTGGAGTGTGTATGGAGTATGGGAACAAAGACTTCAGACAAGGAGACTGTGATTGTTTTAGAGGCTGTTCACTTGTGTATGTGACGACAGGAAGCAGCATATTTAGTTCTTATTTATTCACAGTACCAAAACAATAGTGGAACTTCGTTTTAATAGACTGCTCTGTTATATTAAACAGTTAAAAGAGAGAGACAAATAAATAGGGAAAATCTGTGAACTTCAGTATATTGAGTAGGTTAATGGGTAATCAGATAAAGTAAGTCTGCATATTGTCATATTTTTCTACTCATTGACCTTTATATCACTTTGTGTCACTACTGACCTTGCTCATGAGGCAAGCACAATCTGAGGAAGTGCGTCTGGGAATTGTCTGATAGTCTGCAGCAGGCCTGGGAAATGCAGTGGGCTGCTGACTCATTCAAATATTTTGTGTATAAATGGGTCAGTTCCAAATCTTGGTTGGGTTATAGCAGTTTTGTTTGGTATCACATTACATGCAGACTCTTGCAATATACCACACATTTGTTCTTGACTAGATTGTGTGTATTTAAAACTCTAAATTGATAGACTATAATGCCAATTTACAGTGTTTGTAAATACAGAATGTCACCTGCACCAATGTGTAGCATTGCTGCCTGCTGTGCAGTACCTGGTAGGGCTTCTTTAGGGGGGCACACTGTGTCTTCTTATCAGTTGCTGCTCTGTATCATGACTGAGATCGTGGCATGTGGATGTGCAATATGTGAGTATTAGGTCCTTTGTGAGATACTTCGGTTGTCAGTGAAAGTAAAGAAGTGTTCAGGTCTGAATGCAAGTAGGTTTTTCCTTTTAACAGTACAGTAAAATATATAGAAAAGATACACTTCCTTGTGTGATAAACAGCCTTAAAAAAAGAGTGCTTTTTTTTTCTTTTTAATGCAGCATACATAATTGAATAATTTTTTTTCTTAAATCGGATAACTTATATGCAGTTTTGATTAGACCTTGCTTCTATATCAAAGTCATATTTTGGCAAATCTGGTCTCTGCCAGGGCACTGCATGATGAAAAACTAAACTGGAAGCTTGGGTTGAGGAAACGAGTAAGTACATAGATGGCATGTTTCCAGAATAATTTAATGATTTCTGGAAGTACTGGTTTTTATTCAGTAGGTGGCACTCTTCACTGTATGTCAGAAGAGAAATGCCTAGGCATGGTTCTAGGGGATATTTTGACTGGTTATAAAGTTACCATTTCTGCTTTATAAAATGCAGGTTGTGAGAGATTTGCCTCTCACTTGTGGCAAGAGTCCATGTGTGCAGCTTTCAGCATTGTTATTTTTCTAGCTTTCTTTAAAATTATGTATTTAAAATCCACATTTTTAAAATTCACATTGCATTTCAATTTCTCCTTTACTCTTTCCTAAATCACTATGTAATTTGCTATGTAAAATTATAAATAAATTCTCTTCTCTGAGTAGAGGAGGTGATTTGCCAGCAGTTAGGAATGTTATTTCTGAATGCGTGGTTATACTTGATAGTTGTAAAATACAGTATTTTACAAGTTTAATGTCTGAGAGAACTTATGTTAAAATGTATTTTAAAAAGTCCCTTGGACAAAATATTTTTTGTTTTTGATTCCTAGGTGGAAATTATTAATAGTTTAACTAAGCAGAATTTAGCTCCGTGTGTTAGGGCATTACTTGCAGTAGGTATAAAGGTAACTCTCTTAGCTTTTTTTGGTGTATATGGTAGAATGCTGTATTTTTTCACTACTGCAAAATGGACTATTTAAATTTATTTTTATAATGGTAATGACCTTCTCTTCAAGGGGAATGAATACATTAATCATATTTCTAGAGGAGGCTATTTAGTAGGTGCTGGCTTCTGAAATTATAACATTTACGGATTCCTCCACTACAGCTAACCTCATGTATGCGTAAGACTTCATGGCCTCAGCTAAATCTGGGAGTGAAGTCACAAAACAAAGCCAGAAGAGAAAACTTTAATCTAATTTACATTTGATATAAAGGCATAAAATCTGCTAAATATTTCACTTGAGTTAGTGAAACTAAGGGCTTTGGAATCTCAGTTCCTCCTTTACTTTGAAAAAAATTGTCCCTAGTGAATTAATATACCAAAGAATGTATTGTATGCATTGTTGAAATGCATTGTGAAATTTCAATCCAACTGAAATGTATCTGTACCATGGTTTCTAGGCCCTTGCTGAATTTCTTTTAGGTTTCAGTTTGACCTTAGTTCACTTGTTCTTCATTTGAAACCATGTCTGACTCTCTCTGCATTCTTTCATCTTTCAGTTTCCTGGAAACCACTGAGCTTATCTTTGTTTTGTGAATTGCATTGTTAACTGCTGCTTCAAAAAAAACCCAGTTCAGCTGCCAAATGCGTGTTGCTGAGCGTTAATGAAAAGAATTTTATGTAGAAAGAATAATAAATGTAGTTATTTTTCAATTGTGGCTTTGTCTAGTTGGCCGTTTGTGATAATCCAGTGGCAGGTTTGATGATGAGTTCAATTTCTTCATGGCAGACAGTAGGTTTAAATGCACATCAAAGGAAGCTATTAAGTGAGATAGCTTCACCTTTGCTGGCTATACGTATGTTGATTTCTAATGTGTTACACTGGAAGCTGATTAATTCCTGCCAAAAATCTACCTACACATGTCTCTTTTGGGGTTTTGGTTAAATATATAAAGTCAAAAATATTTTAAATGCATATTGAATATATATGCATGTAATAGTGTGTAAACACACACGTAAATGTAAATGCCAATTACCTCTCAGCATGACCGAGATACTGATACCTACTTGAAAAAAAAGGTGTCCTCTTAATTCTAGTAAGTGCTTTTAAAACAGAAGCTAAATATAGTTACCCTAGTCTTAAATTTAAATTTTTCAGATGTCTGCACATCTCTAGGAATTATTTTTTTCACAAGTTCAATCTAGTGTATTAGGAAAATACACATTCAGTTATTGGAATAGCTGAAATTTGCAGAAATGTGAGCGATTGGAGAGGATGATGAAGAACAAAAATAATAAATGTGACAATGCTGTCAAGAGCTTTGATTACCTGTAGGAACTTACTCCAAAAAGCGTAATTCTTATCTTTGTGATGCAAAATAAAATATATCTGTGGGGAAACATCAGGATAAAATTACTTATTGTTTGATCCTGGAGAAAGTCTCACATCACTTACTTCATTTACTCTTCATCAAGGTGATGAGGGGGTTTGTTGTTACTCATAGTCTTATTCCAGTTTTTTCCCTGATACTGATTGAATTCAGTGTCCCTGATCCTGAGTCTGTATTAGGCAACTTCCAGAAAAGAAGAATAACTTCTTCCTGACCTCTGCCATAGTTCCATTCTCCCCTTTTAAAGGGAAGAAGAGAGTAACATAAAGTCCTACCACATATCTGGAAAGTAATTTGTCAACTAGACAACACTGTAATATGTTGTTGTGTCACGGTCTCTCCAGAAATTAGAGCTAATACTTTTGAACACAGAAACACAGCCATATTTTTAAGTACTCTGTGCATTGGTAGTCATTGGTTCTTTGGGTATGCTTTGCAGAAGCAGATAAATAGCAAACATCTTTATTTTAATTCACATGGTATCATGTGGTGTCTGGTTTATAAATAAGCACGTGTTTGTCCATAAAAGTAGAAATTGCTTCATAAAACATTTTCATAACACATATTTCATTGCACCAAATAAAGAGAAAAAGGACAACCTATCTAAATAAAGTTGAGATATGCCACTTCCTATGTTATTTCTTCAAGAAGTATCTACCAGGTGCTAAAGTTGCTTGTCAGGCTGTTGTCAAGCTTCAAACAGATCTTTATTCAGGTTTTACAAGACTTCATTCTAATTACGTGATTATACAGAGTTGTTTCAGAATGAAATGTCGTAGCATTTCCACCTGGGAAAATATTAGTGTGAAAATCTTATTTTCTTCATTTAACAGCTACTACACACATGAAGAGAGCAATAAACTTAATAGTAGATTGACAAAATGCAAATATTTCATTCATGATTTAAATAAATTTACTGTTTATTGGTTGTTTTTCACTCTACTGTGGATAAAAATGGAGTGGCTGCTAAAATTATTTATTAAAAATATTTGAAAACTACATGTTTTTATTAAGATTCAATAGAATTAAAAAGTTTTTGTAACAATGTTAAATTTTAAAAACTAAATTAGATTAAAATGTTGACCAGTTAAAGTCTTAACGATGCTTCTAGTTTATATGGAAAACTAAGATAATATTCATGTAAATGCCTATTAAATTAAACTACATCCATATGATGGTGATAAGTAATATTGCCAGTTGCATCATAAGTATTGGTTATGTGTATATGAGAAATCATTGCTGGAATTTGATACCTGCAGTGGGACCTGTTTTAAACATAATGGGTTTCTAGATAAGAATGGTCAAATTTTCTGTCAATTCAATGTACTGATCCTCCTTCTCCCAAAATGCCATTTCCAGTGAAGACAACAACTCTGCTGGTTTACAACTCTGCTGTATTATGGTGCTTGCCATCGTAAAACAACAAAGCATCTTTGACTAACCACCCATCTCTAAATTCATGTACTGCTACTTATAGACATCATTTGATCTCCTCCCATTTTGTGTCTCTAACATGATTTGAATTTAGCTGTAACTGCACCGCTTTTTTTAATTTTGTTTATTTAGAAATGGCATTTAACACCATCAGACAGGTTATTATTGGAAATGTGCTTTTTCTTAGATGGTGAAAGAGTCCATGTAAACTGACCTGCTTCTGTGCTCTTGTGTTTTTTGTTCAGTATATCTTAGTCACACTGCTGTCCTCTCTGACCTCAACAGTGTTGTATTTGCCTATTAGTTTTTTGTTCTATGTCATCTGTTTTTCTGCCTCCTGACCTCTCTCATCATGTCCAACCTGGGTTTTATGTATCTACTTGTAAGGCTCTTTTTCATTCCTTCTTAACTCTCCTTTCAACCTGTCATCTTTAGTTCATGGTTGAGATAAATACATGGCTTCAAAGCAGGATGGTGCCCTTCATCCAAAGGTTATATTTTTAAACAATTGCTCTGCTCATGCCTAAAGCTTTCTGGTTAAAGACAGTCAAGTGTACTGATCAGTGGAGTTTCATTGTTTTGCAGGTACTTGACTATCTGTGTACTTGTACCTTTTGTGTGGATATACTTAACAGTTTTATTTGGGCTTTTCATTTCTCCTTTCTTTTTCCTGTTTGTACAAAATGTAGCATCACATTTCGGTGCAATAGCTATGGTTTCTAGCGGCAGTAATATTAAAGTAATGATTAACAATTCTCTTGTTAGTAGGTGTCGACAGCATAAAGTTTTCATCACTGACGTGTGCATGTCCCTCTGAGGCAAGGAGAAGGTATTTACCTGTTGTCACACATCTCTACTGGCAAATGCAGGACTTCCTTGTTCCTTGCTGCAAGTTTGCACTGTTCTTTAATCTCTGTAGGAAAGAAGCGTTTTTTTCTTGGCCTGCTTGCACTCTGTACTCTAAGTGAAATAGTCAGGAAAAAGCCCCTCTTTCTATGCAAATGTTGTTGGGGAAAGCTGTTTCTGCTTTGCGCTAGGATGTCCCATTCAAAATGAGAAATTAAAAACAGGGCTGCTGTGGAGGAAACCTTCGGCAATGTGTATTTAGGTGTAATTTATCCTTTGTGGGAGAGTATTAGCATCTTAATCTTTTGATAATCAGCATATAAATGTGTCTCTCCATCTTATGGTTGGTGGCTCTGTGATTTTGAGGCTGTGATAAATGTCAACATAGAAAATTTTGGCTGTAAATTTATCTTATACCTGTGTGTGTCTGTATGTCTGCATGTACAAACTGTGTAGTCAAGCTTTGATTTTTCACTTGAGACACTTAAGCTTACTAGGCCAGGATGGAAGTGTAATCATATAGCATCTCTAATAGTGAAAGATGTAAAGCACATAGCAGATGCACAAGTTGGAGAAACTGTAAACTACATCAAACTGTTTGACAGCCACATGGGGCTCCCAGGCCAAAACCCTCTTAAGTGTCCTAGAAAGATGTGAATTTTATAAATATTTGTAATACTGCTGTTCGCGTGTTGTTTATTTCAGTTTAAGCTATGTAATAGTTTATGTATTTTCACCTATGAAAGGCAGTAGTGGTAAACAAAAAGTTATTTTCAGTATGATTCCTAAGAATATAAAAATCCCTTTGAATTTATAGATAAGAGGGATACTGCAATTAATGTTTTAAAGCAAAGTGATAGCAAACTATGATAAATGGGATAATCAGAGTTTTATGACAAAGCTGAGTTGAAAGCTTGAAGTATTTCTGATAGAATTTTGGCTTCTAGAAACAGTTTCCTGGGGTGACAACAGCAGTATTTCTAGCATGAATGTAGTAATTTTATTTTCAGAAACAGGATAATCCTGTTTACAGAGTCAAACAAAGTTGGTTGGAGAAAAGCTTTGAAAGTTTTTTCTCGTATATCTAAATAGTCTTAATTATACATCTTATTTTTTAGTTGTGCTGCACAGCATGGGTCAGTATCAAAAAATACTTAGGAGGCTGGGATGTCCCCTTTCCAGAAAATCTTCACTTAAAATAGTCCCTCTCACTAGGAATCTGAAGAGCTAAGGGCATATAAAGTTTTGATGGAAAAAATATGTAGATGCCCAATATTCTGCTACCGAGTATTTGTACTCGTTGCCAGTTTGGCAGGGTTGGGCACCTCGTGGCCTGTCTCATGCTTAAGTCTGTTTTTTGATGCTGGACTGAGCATTCCTTTGTCTATGGCCTCTTTGCTACACATGCTCAGAGCATGCCAATACACCCAAGGAGCCATAGATACAAAGCATGTTATCAGGCATGATCAAAATGATGCCTCTTTTCTTTCAGAAACACAACCTGTCTTAGGGTACGCCCCCGCTTTATTCAACCACAACAATTTCATCTCAGTAGCTTTATCTCCATTGTGCTTCAGGCAAGAGAGTGACCAAACCCTACATAATTCTTTTCTAAGATTTAGAGGAGGAAGGACATCATCTTTCCTGTGGTGAAGTTATGATATTCATCCAGAAACAAAGTATTCAGGGGCAAACCAGCATAAATTAGAAGGACAATATTCCTCTGGCCTGGTGATGGGTGGAATATTGAGCACTGGTTGTATCTCTCATGCAAAATGCATGAGCAGATTGTTGTATTGGGACCAGGAACTTCTTTTTTCTGATGACAGTCTCATTGCTGATCTAGATTAATGGTTTCTAACATCATGATTTTTTTTCCTTTCTAGTGCTTTGTGTCAGGGCTGTGGTGAAAAGTTTTTATTCAGACTCGCTATGTCCTTGCCATGAAGGTCTCCCCTCATAAAAAGGCAAATTAGGCTGAGACTTAGAAATTGTGTTCTGGGCATGTACTTTTGTAACTATGCAGAGCAAGTGTTGTTGTCCATCACACAAATTGATTGTGTACATGTAGGAAGCATGGCCACATACTTTGTGATAAATCCTAATCTTTAACACAGTCCTCCAATTCTTAAAGAAACAGGGTTGTAGGATCTCCTCGCTGGGTCTTTTTTCTTTTGTCTGGTTTGGTTTTGGGTTTGATTCCCCCTTAGAGCAGGGTGCGAGAAACACCAAGGGCACAGGTTCTATCCCCATGTGGGCCATTCACGTCAGAGTTGGATTTGATTATCCTTGTGGGTCCCTTCCAACTCAGAATATTCTGTGTGATTCACCTCCTTATTTCATCACTTTGGCACCGTTCTGTTTACAGATACTGAGAAGTGTTCATTGGTACATAATACTACATGGTAATGACTACTTTTTATATGTTCTGTACTAATTTATGGAGAAATGCTTTCTATATGGTGTGTTACCTTTAGTTTCAACTTTTCAAGTAGTACCAAAAAAGAAGCCCATTATAATAAGTTGACGTTGGAAGACAGAAGAGTGGACTGGACTTTGTAAAAAATGCTTCTTAATTTGACCGATTTTTAATTTTCTATTCTGCCAATTATGTTTAGGAGTGAATAGGTTTATTTGAATTTCTTCTGTAGAAGTTTCACATTTCTAAATTATTCCTTCAGGAGTGTTTGCACTCTGTCTTCATAGGCTCTTTTTTTCCCCCTCTTCATTATAATTTAAAGAGTAAACCAATTGTGTAGTTAGTTATTTTTCCCAAATGCAAAACCCAGTCAAAATTAAACACACCTCCATACTAATAATCTCCCTTTTTATGCACTCTGTCACTGCGCTTTTTTAAGAACACTTCCCTATTCCTTATGTGGTTGTCTTAATTTTCTGACATGCAGGGAATTCCCCATCCCATTCTGATGGGATCTAGTTGTTTTTCATATCATATAGTGTTTTCTGCCTGGACTACTGATGGTCTTTGTTTAAAGGTATATGTTTTTCTTTTGATTGCATTTATCTTCTCTAGTGCCTCAATACAAAATGTAATTATACTGTGGTATGTGTGTGTATATGTGTATGTATTGAACACTAAACAATATTTCTTTCTAAGGAGAGTATTTAAATGTTCTGAATGGTTTCACTTTCTGGGATGTTCATGGAAAAGAAGATTAAAACTGAATAACTGCTTCTACAAACATGAACATGTGGTTGTAGCAGATCTTTTTTCTTCCTAGCTGCTTTTCTTTCTGTAAATCAAAGCCTTCCTTCAAAGAAATATCAAGGAAGAGTGGTGTCTCTCAGCAGGGAGTCTTCATTTTGCAGGAAACAAACATTTTGTGCCTGTCCTCTGCTATTGGCTTAAATGTAATAGAAGCCTATTAAGAGTGTCCTGGAAGCTTCTGGTTTGTGAGGAGCAGTCTGCAGAGCCTTTTTTATTGAAGCCATGTTTATTACTTCCTCAGTGTAATTGCATATAAATGTAACGCACGTTTACAGTTTTTTGATTTATTATATATTTAACAGGTATCCGTGTGTAATTCGGAAAGTAATTAGAGTTGTTTATAGTTAGAATTGTATGCAGTATCTTGTACTTATTTTTCGTTTAAGATAATTGATTCAGGAAATGAAATCCATTGTAAGTACCAAAAAGTGATTTTATTACTACTATTTTTAGAGGCAAAGCTAGAAAGCAATAATGAGGTAAGTGACTTCAAAGTGATAGCAATAACCAGCTAAGAATTTTTAATTTAGTAAAGCAGCAAAAGAACGGTGATCTTTTTGGTATTGTATGCAAAGGAAGGCATTGTGACCTATATTTGGGAGAGAAATTTCAAGTATAGTGTGCCTCAGAAAGGCAGGTCTTTAACTTGAACTTATAAAACAATAATAATAAACTTGAATTATGTTAATTCGAGGAATAACAGAAATAAGTACTGTATAGAATGTAGAGAGTATGGACTTATTTGCGGAGAAAGATTAGAAATAGTCATCATGTATACATTATTCAGACTCGTTGTGAATGATAGACTTAGACTGTAACCTGTAAATAATATAGGTATGAAGTGTGGAGATAAATTAGGGGTGCATAGTGGATTCATGCCAACAGTCATTAAGCAAACAAATGTCTTTCCACTTCTGAATGGTAGAAGAACTGAATTATCAGTGTTTGAAATTATTGTATGAGTACCTTTAATTGGTTTTTCAGTCTCTGTCTCATTACCAAGTGACTTCCAGTCACTGTGTAGTTTTCTCGAGGTGAACAGAGTTTCTCCCTTTTTAATCAATCCACTTATCAAGCACTTTTTGATTGGAGAAAGGAGTATTTGTGCTGTGTGAACACTATCCTGTAATGCAAGTTCCAATACAGAAATGGCCTTTTAACTGTTCTTTGTGTTCTTTATTTTTCAATTATCTGTCCTTCCTTATCTGACAGTTTGCTTTTTAAACCTGTATAGTGAAATGGTTTTAGTTCTTTTATAAAACTTTGGTACTGTCGCTAGGAGTTTCAGGTGGAATATATGAAAGCTAAAAAACTAAAGCATAGAATTGGAAACAGAACTGGTAATATTAGCAGGAAAATCAGCTGCAAATTTAGATTACTTATGTTTATGACATGTTTTTATTTTCATAAAAATGAATAAAGATAAATTAGATTAAATTACTTTTATTGTTGCATGCTAAAGAAATTGCCTTTTTTTTTTTTTTTTCTAAATGCAAGTGTTGCTTAATAAGAGGATGATCATAGTATGAAAAGTAATATCTGTATCTTGCTTGTTTTAGTACCAGGCGGTCATAACAGCATTTAGCTACAGAGTAAAGTGAGTGGACAAATCTTTTAATTAACCTCCGTCATTATACATCATGCCCTCTTCATTAAATAGATGTAACAGGGAGAAAAGCCAGTTGTTCCTAATAATTTTCTAGTGCTTTTGTGGTTTGTATACTTCAGTGTTCTGAAGGTCGGATAGAACTACCAGACCATAAAATCCAGCCAGCGAGAGATCTGGAGCTAAGAGAGCTCAAGGATTTATTAAGTGATGTGAAACTCTATTGTTTTGTGCATGTGTTACATAATTGCTGTCAGTGCAAGGCTGTTAAAATTCCCTGCTAGTAATAACACGAATACCATTTTATAGCTTCAAGAGGAGATAAAAGAAGTTTCTTAGTCAGCACTTCAACAATATCACAGCACATGTCAGTTTTATTATTCTGGGGCCTTCAGTTTTGGCAGATGCTCTCTATTCTGGCTGTGGTGTGGTAATTACCATATAAATTAAGCAGTGAAATAAGCTGAGTGCAGCCTTATCCCTGCTGCCTGTAACCAGGTTGCAAGTATCACAGTGTGAAACAGGCATAATTCAGGCTGATTATATTTAGAAGGCTGCATTTTGAAATCCTGGACCTTTATCTCAATTTGAGTCAATTTTAGAAGTAAATTGAAGCCGTTTAGTTGCTGTGCAAACAGAAGGATCATTCTTTCTCCACAAGGTACTCTCCATAATAGCATTCCAGGAATTAGTTCAATCCACCCCAGTTTGATTCATAGCCACTAATTATATTTCAGCATGCATTCTAATGCTTCAAATTATATGTGTCCCTACTTTAATGAGTTGTAACTAGTCCTTAAATGGGGAGCTTTGCACTTTTCTTTTATATCTAACAGGCTTTACTTTGGATTTTATGGGATTAAGCTACTATGGAAAATCTAGGAAAGTAAGCTGAAACTAGTGTTTTTGTTTTATTTTGTTTTGTGCTTTTTTTTTCCCCTAATACAATTAATTCTGCTCATTTGGGAAGCTTTGGAAATTGTTAAATCAAGAGTCCAAATGCAAATTTCTCAGATGATAGTGGTAAACCAGATATTTTTCTGCATGTGATAAGTAACCACCTGTCAAGACTGGACAAAGAAAATAAAGATGATGTGGGCGACTGATGCTTTTCAAAATCAGAAAATTTGTGTTGGAAAATAAAAGCCTCAAAAGAAAAATAGTCTATTACATAATTTTTTTTTTCCTTTCTGGTGTTGCATTACAGAAGTCAAAGCATTTTAGAGAACTGGATATGTTATGAATGGTGTAGTGGACACGAAAAAACATGGCCAGGGTTTCAGTGGACAAGTGACAAAGCTGATGATGTAACTGCAGTCTTTTGATTTAAATTCTTCTTTTAAATTCAGTGTAATGGAAAGAACAAGAGCAGAAACTTGTGCCGTCAGCGTTAGGCTACAGTTAATTCTCTTTTGCTTTACTAGACTATTTTTTCTATATTAAAATATCAATCCACAAAACTGCTGCATTAGAGATAACTTCTGATCTTTTAATAAGATGGAAAGTAAAATTTGCTTACTTTTCATCTCTGGCGGATAATGTGCAAGATATTTAAGTTATTAAATGTATAAGGAGTATCTTTGTATTAAAAAGATACTAAAATTCCTATCTTCTCAACTTAAAAGTACTTTTGGAATAAAAACTGTTTTCCTCATTTTGTTGATTTTCTTCAAGTAGAGCAGATGGATTTCCTGTTACATTCTTGACATGAAACTGGCGGTGTAAACAGTGAAACAAAACTGAAATAATAGGAGTTTTAATCTTTAAATATCAGAATTGTATTTAACTACTGTAGAAATAAACACTAGAGTCAGAACCAATTCCAGCTCAGCTAATTTTATTATTCCTGCTTAAACTCCTCTTTGGTGTAAGGCATTTCTTTTTTCTGCTCTGGTATGTTGTTTGGTTGGGATCCTGCTCCTCTTCCCCTGTCCTTCGATAAGCTGTGCTCAGCAGGTGATTGACTTATTTTTCTAACTGGCAATTTGGGTAGTTTCATGCAGCACTTCAATGGCCTTTAGAAACAAAGGTGCTACATAAAAATAAGCTTTTATTTGAATGGCTTGATTTTGAATTACTAAGTATTTGTACTGTTAAATACTGGGGTAGTCTTTCTATGACCATATTGATTACATTTTGGTATAGTTAAAGAAGGAGAAGAGGCACCTCCAATCTACTAGATGGATGGTATATGACATTAAATGACTTTTTATCTTTTGAAAAATCCTATTTTTTTCTCATTTTTGTAAATCTTTTCTGAAGATAGTATTAGATAAACCATTGAAACAATTATTTTCTGTATGCATATCTACTCTATGCATCATTATTAATTCTTGCTATATAATTACCTTAATTAGGGCTCTTCTGTTATTTGCATATTCTTAGGAGTTTAAATCAATTAAGACCTGCCATAATCCCCCACAAACTTTTGTGAAGTCATAGAGTAGTATGACTGGCTATAGAGATCTAAATGGGCAGAATAATTTTAATATTGAATGCTGAAGTTACTACTTGGTTTTGATACTCAGACCTTTCAATAAATGCTTAGTTTAGCAGCCAAGCTTGGAATGCCCGGTCTGGTAAGACCTTCATGAGAGTATTTTCTGTGCTTGACAGATATCATCTGAGAAGACAGGTAACAGTGGATAAAAACAATAATTGGTGTTGAGAATATGGGAAGGAAAAGCCTTGGTTAATCAGTAGATATGTGTTACAGTTAAAGTTTGATAAACTTGAGCTTGCTTCATAAGCAAATACATACAACAAAACAACTCCCAAGCTACTAATTGTATTATACTACTTGACTTATTATCTGGATTGTTGCCAGGTAGAAAATGATTAGGCCAAATCTTACTTGTACTTTCACAGTTGACCTCCCTGTAATCTCACATGGGAGGAAAAAAAACCCAAAAAAAACAAACCCAAAACTCAACCAAAACCCATGGGAAGTAATATTTTGTGGGGAAAAATGTGTTTAAGTGTTGTCAAACTTAATATGCTTGTAGAAAAATTGAATTCAACTTCTGTCCTTCACTCTTAAAGTTATTCATTCACAACTTTACTTCTCATTCCTTTAAAAAAACAATTTTAAATAAAAGTAAAATACTTCTTTGATGTAGGTATCTAAGACATTGGTAGAACCTATTAACTCCACATACTGGATTATGTATTTGGAAAGGGCTCTTGACTCTTTAGCTTTTCCTTCTCTACTATCTTTCAGGCTGTTTGTATTCTGTTTATTATTATTTGTAGTGCTTTTCTTTGAGTTTCATAGTGTGTGAGTGGACTAACCATATTAAGCCGGGCAATGTAGATCACAGCTGTTCCTCTTGTGTTTAGTTAGTTTTGAATGTGGAGTTTACTTTTATAAATTCCATTGAGCAGGCAAATAACAGAAAAAATGCACTGTGAGGACAACAGATTTCAATGTGCAATTTTAATCTTGATTTCTAATTTTCTCTCCTTTTGTTTATGTAACATGGCATGCAGCAAACATTTTCTAATTCAATTTGTTCTTAATCTTCTCAATTTAAAACCATTTCTGTTTACCTCACAATTATGTTTTGAAACTATAAACTTCCAGGTAATGTGCAGATTTGCTAACTGCAAATAAGTATGAAGTTTAAGTAAGGTTAAATTAAGTAGTGTTGATCTGTAGTTTTGGTACAGGATTACCAGAATCTCATGAAGAAATATTCTGGTGAAATCTAGAGAGAACAGTCAAGTTGTCTTAATTCATCTCCATATATCATTAGGCCTTACTAGGATGTTTTTTTCACTAAAACACAAAAATTGTTGCCTGAATAAAACCTACACTCTTCTTCTAAAGGTGTCTAAATGTGATATAGACAAAAAGAAACAAAGTAAAGATGGGAATGACTTTCAGCTCTTTGATACAGCAAAACTGCTAATGACGTTAACAGAAGTTTCAAAAGAGTGTAAAAACCAATAAAGTAATATAGTATAAGAACAATATAATGTACAAGATGAAAATTTTTGAGGGATTTATGGTATAGCAAGCTAAATTTTGAATTTAGTGATTTTAACAATCTGTCTGGCTTGGACTAGCTAAACATTCTCTATAGGACAACATTTAAAGTACAGTCTAATTAATCATTAATACAATTTTGTGAAATGAATGCCCCCTGCAATGAGTTCACTTTATCTGCATAGCAACCAGTTGTCAGCCACAGCTGAAAATTGCGGATGGTTTCTGCTCTGAAGAAAAGTATTCAGTTTTTGGATAATTGTTATTGCAAGAAAATATGAGGGGAAAAAAAAATAAAGTACACTTGATTTGAAGTGAAATTGTATGAAAGTACTCTGAATCATTCTTACATAGCTGTCTAGTGCAAAATGCCTGAAGACAATTGGCGTGTATTTCAACTTGATGGCCTAGTAAGTATTACTTTGGCCCCAAAAATGCAGTGTGCAAATAATTAAACAATAATTAAAACATAAATATGCTCTATTTCTCTTAGTACTATGTAGTGGGTTTGTTCGCTTCTTTTACTTTCTGTGAGATAAAAATTAGGAGAAAGGGCGAAAAGCAGGCTTAACACTTTAAAGAATATAAAGAAGTTTATTACTAACAGAATTAAAGGTAAAAAGAAATAATATGAATTTAAAGCAAACTCTTTTTTTTCTCTTAAACACTCTCTTCTTCTAACTTGCACAAAAGGATAACAAACATGATTCAGGTCAGTATTGCAGTTCCTAGAAGACTCTTCTATATTTGAGGGGAAAAGAGGGGTTTTTTGCTTAGTGTGGTTTCTAAACTGCTACAAGCAAAACTAGATTCGCTCAGAAAATCTGCTGCCATGAAAAAACATTTCTCTCATGAATTTTGCAGTCTTCTTACACTACTATCATGGGTATCTCTTTTAAGGATAAGCGAATTCCAGCTTGAAAACAACGGCTCTCTCCTTTAACAAAGTCTCTAAAAACTTCTGGCAGGACCACTTCTCTTTTTCTGCAGGCTGCACACAGAATTTTCTTCTCCCCCATGTCTTTCACAGAGAAATGAAACAGTTTGTGACATTACAGTCTCATACTACTGCATGCAAAAAGTGTGTTTAAGCTACGTGCGATAAAACACGCCGCCGCCCTCTTCTCCAGTCACCATCTTTGCTTTGTCTCACGTGACTCACACTCACTTTGTTTTT
>VWZW01001133.1:107095-301743 GCA_013397115.1 Edolisoma coerulescens | reverse complement strand
TCGCTCTTTGTGCTGCTGGCTGCATGGTGTCTTTTCAATTTGGTGCAAGTTGCGCTGGCTTCAGAAAGCTCTGCCAGGTCTGCGCGGGGCCACGTGGTGGCGGGGGGGAGGGGGGGAACTCGCCAGTCCCCCAGAGCCGCTTCAAGTAAGTTCAGTTGTGCAGCAAATCACAGTTGTTTTCAGCTGCCCAGGGCTCTGAGATAGTTCTTTCATTGCAGCGACCCAGGGGTCTGTGCCGCTGCGCCGGAGAGGGAGAGTAGAGGGTGCGGGGGTCCTGGCCTCTCCTGGCGGGGCCCGGCTGGGCCTGGCCTGGCCACCCCTCCGGGAGAGACCGGAAACCAGAAGCTCCCTTTCCTGCGGCTGTGCTGACTTTTATATGCAAAATTGCGAGAAGCAATTGGGCTGAAACTCTGTCTATCAACTCAGTTTTTCAACCCACCACATACTGACATCATAATTTTAGAAGCTGGTGTTCTTTCAGCCTTTTGAGTTTCTTTTTGTTAAGAAAGGGGAACTCTGCCCAAAGTTCTGTGTACTTGCAGATCCTTCACAGAATGCCTATGCACAGAAAGCAAAGTGGCTTATGCAGATTGCTCTACTCTAGAGGTTTTAAATGTAGTTAGGTAGGTGTCAGGTAAGTTCAGAGAGGGAGGTTACTTGTATAAGGTAATTTATAAGTCAAATAATAATTTTTTTCTATAGATAATTAAGATTTTTTTTCCCTGAATAATCTGCTAATTTGTACTCTATTGAAATACTGCATCTCTTTCAGATAAGATACATACAAGTGCTTAAGTCATTGCAAGACCAGTAACTTTAGAAACTCTTGATATTATATAAACAAGTGTACAGTGCAAGAAAGGCTACATTCAACTAAATGAAATCCAGTTAGTCCTGCATGCGCATTTATGTGCTCTCTGTGAATGCTGTTTGTGCTTGGGCATCAGGGTGCCTAAAACATATTAAAAAAGGCCCCTCATGGAGTTTCTTAGTTTGTACTTGAAATGTTTAAGGAGTCTGCTGAAGTCTTGAGTCAAGACTTCAAGATTCTAAGCTAAAACTAGTCATAATCTATGCTCATGATTGCCTTTAGAAAAACTGAAAAGTCTAATTTACCTTCTGGAGAAGTAGAAAGTAGAGAGATGTCCTTTCCTTTTGAGCAGAATACTGTTATTCTATATTATCCTGTATTTTGAGTACAGGATGAGTATTGTAGCTTGGATAAAATAAGAACTCTTTCATTCTTAGGCCCATCTAGTTTCAAGGAATGTCATTTATGTGGTAATTTCCTTCAGCATTTATTTCCTGTCCTAAATCTTGAATGAATCAAATGGAATATATTACCTGTGGCATAGGTTTTAAAATAGTATCATCTTGACTATCTCTTTGCAAGGAGGGAGGATAGCCTAATACTCTGCTGCTTAGGCTTTCATACAATTCTGTAAATTAGTCATTCAGAATTATTGCTTCTTTTGAACAGTTTATTTAGATATGCATATACATGCATCACAGTCTTTACAGGTAAACTAGCCAGTTGTTTAATGAGCCATAACATTTATGGGTTTTGGAACAGACTTTATCATAAGCATTCAAGCTGTAGAATCAAGAGCCATATTCTTTGTTATGTTTTTGTAATGTGACAGAGAAAGAGTGGAATACATATTTAAAGAAGAACTTTCCGACTTTTCCAAATTTTCTTTAAAACATTACTCTTCTTCCTCTTTGTAGATATTTTGTGTTTGAGCACAGTAGCCTTGACAAAGAGTTCTGGAATAGAAAAGTAGTGATAATAGAAACAGTAGTCATGTTATCTCTGACTTCTGTAGTGAACTGATAGTGTACAAGCTGTTCAAAACTTTTGTTTAAACATCACAAATATTTTCATTCAACCTAGAAAGTATTGGATACATAGTTCTGAAATAAATGGAAATAAATTTTAAAAAATAATTGTTTTTTCTTCCATGTATAGTAAGGTTTTGACTAAGAAGGTTTGCATACAATCATTTAGGTTAGAAAAGACCTTTAATGTCATTGAGTCCAATCCAGCACTGCCAAGTCCACCACTAAACCATGTCCCTGAGTGTCACATCTACACATCATTCAAATACCTCCAGGGGTGGTGACTCAACCACTTTCTTGGGCAGCCTGTCCCAATGCCTGAACACCCTTTCAGCGAAGAAATATCCAATCTAATCCTCCTCTGGTGCAACTTGAAGCCATTTCCTCTGTCCTATCACTCATTACATAGGAGAATGTCCATCTGCCTGGAATCTCCTTTTGGGTAGTTGTATGGAACATTGAAGTCCTCCCTGAGACTCCTCCAGGTTAAACAACCCCGGCTCTCTCAGCAGCTCCTCGTACGACTTGTGCTCCAGATCCTTCTCCACCTTCATTGTTCTTCTTTGATTCTGAATTACTTGTGTTAACTAGTAAAGTTATCAATAAAATAAAGTGCTGTGACAAGTCAAAAAGTGTGTTTAGTGTTTGAACATTAGTAATACATCAGTTGTGCAAAGCAGTAAGAAAAAGGAGCTAGTCATTCAAAATACAGTACTTAGGCTGAAACAGCAGTACGAGACAGAACGCAATGAATGACGTATCTTTAGCTCAGTACAGTATCTGTTCTGTATCTTTTCATTTTTTCAGAATTAAAACTTAGGTTACTGGGTTTGTTGGAAAACGGGAATATTGATCAAAGAACTCTTAAAGCTATTGTTATATAGATGATGTTAGAAATAGTTTTCATCTTTAGTTACCATATTTATTTTTTCATTCTGAGAGATTTATCAGGGCCATTCATATAAAAAATAAAGAAGTAGGAAATGTCCTAGGCTTATTTTCTGTGAAAGCGAAATGTATGCACATAACAAATGTGTTACTCTTACATTATTGTTTATAGCAGCAGGATGATCATTTGGCTTAGGGTGTCCAAAATGTCAGTAGCTCGCCTCTAGCTTCTGGCATCCTTTAATTATGACTATGCTTTATTGACATATACCTGCACAACAGCCTTTAATAAAATGGGAAACCTTGCTGTAAGTGGGGTTTTGTTAGTGTGACAAGTAGACTAAACAGTGAAGATGATTAAGTGTCAAGAATTCAGATTGGATTTCAAAGTGTCTGACTTCAGAGACATGCTATTGAGTTCTCTTTCATATCATATATGAAAGACATATAATAATATTTCTAGACATAACCATTTCCTCACTTTTGATTTCAACTGTTTTCCCTCTCCAGAACCAACATAATAGTTCTTTTTAAAACAGTGGTCAGTATTTGTGTATTTAGATACTTCTATGGTGATGAAGTTTAATAGATGTTTTAATTATATAGTTGCATTTACTGTGAAGGGGTAAATTGAGTGGCTTTGTCATAATTAGGTGTACATGCTTAAGGTTGTTCAAGTACAAAAAGAAGGGTCTACTTATTTTATATTTTATGATCTTGTCAATCTGTCTTCAGTACTTCAATTCATATTATAAAGGTCTGATCCTGTAGGTCCATGCTTGTAATGTGAATTAAAAGAAATATCTATAATTTCATTTTGTCCTGTGTTTATTTCGGATGAGGTCTGTAATTTGCATTACTGGAAATTATGAAAGTGGCAGAAAAGTAACAAAACTCATTACTGTGGCCTATGCCTATGAGATCGTTTTAAAAAATAATTCAAAAAAATGTCTAGACCATTTCAGAGATTTCTTAACACAGCAAAAATGCATGCTTCTAGGATAAAAATGCAATTTTCTGGTAAGTGGAATACTTTTTTACCTTTTCTTTATGGCAGTAATAACTATGAACTTCGTTCAGTTAAGCTAAAAGGTGGGCAGAAATATTGTGATACTCCTATATGTGAAGTTTGACTTCTGTATGGTTTTTAAATTATCATTAGATGAGCTTTATACTTGTGTATTTAGATGTGTATGCTTGCTTAGATGCCGTCTTGCTAAGTCAGGCAGTAGAAACCAGGGCTAAATTTTCAAAAACTGTGCATAGTGCACATAGGCTGTGTGCAGAGTCATTTTCTCATGCAAATTATTCTTTGCATATCTAGTTACTGCTTTTACCATAGTAACGTGGGGATTTGCTTCCACAATAGGGAAGTGCTCATTGTGTGTACATAATAAATTAGATGCATAACTCGAATCATGTGAAAAGAGTTTTTTGCATGACCAGAGGAGGCATTGCAAGGTAGCTATTACGTCTTGAGATGGCTGGCTGTGAAAAGAGACGGTGAAAACAGGATAGATATTCCTTTTTTCCATTTTGGTAGTTGTCTCTTATATTTAATAATTTTGTAGAATTGGTTTTAAAAACTTTGTTTCATCTCTTTACTGGTCAGGAAACATCAATCTTCTAATATGTAAATAATATAATTGTTTAAGCATGGTTCATATGCACAGATTTTGTATAAAGGAATAAATCTTTTTTGCTATGGTGTATTGTTTCGCTGGATGTGGTTTCTACCTACACTATTTAAATGTATTATTACTGATCTACTTTAAGACCAACTATTTTCTACTTTTATGGGAAACAGATGGAATGTCTGGAATTCCACTTACAAAAAGGAATCTGTATCCTGCTGAGTAATAGCAAAATGGTTGTCTTTTTTTCCTAACTGCAGATGTAAAATTCAATACCCAAAGGCATGCAAAATATTAAAGGTGATTTACTGTTAAGATTTAATATTGTTTCTTAAATTACCTAGCTATAAGAGATATATCTGGCTGCAGGATTAATTTCAAGAGAGGTAGTTTAATCTTTTGTTGGAGAAATATATTTCTTAAAGGGAAAAAACCCAATAGATTTAAATATTTAAATTGTTCGTATAACTTGTATTTTTTATTTCATATATTTGTTGCTGTTTATAAGCATTTGTTACGTGAATGTGTACCTCCTATGACTTTACCAAGTTTAGATACATAGGGCAACAAAATTTGCAACACATTGTTGAATGTGTTTGCTTATATTGATGACAGCAGAAACCGGAGATGCTCAGAAACTTGAAAGATATAGCTTTATATATTATTAAGAAATTTAAATACATTATTCTTAAGACTTAAATGTCAGCCACTTCTGCAAACAGCAATGAACCAAAATGTTGCTTCACTTCCATCAATAACTGTAATACAGATAGGCAGTGCATATATAATCTTCTTTCATGGGCTGGACATGTATCATTATTTTAAGGAGATGATAATTTGTATTTACCCAGGAAAATTCCTGACATTTCATTCATTGATAACGTTTCACAATTATTTCCTAGTTATCAGCCTTCTTTCTGAGGAAAAATACTGTAATAAGATGAAGACATTAGAAATAATAAATGTAAAGAACCTTAAGCCATTACTCAGTTTGAAGCAGATACGCTGTGGTGAAATAGCAATTACCCTGTTTCTTTACTTGTGTGGATTTTGAGTAATATGAACTCTGTGACTACATCCCCCAGATTTGAAGATTTTAGCAAATCACTGTTATTTTTGTAATAAATTATCTCCTAATTTTCTTCTTCAATAAAATACTTAGGTTGGTAGGTAAAGAGAGATGACCAATTTCTATGTTACTAACATTAAAAAAAATTAATTGAACATCATTTTTATGTTAACAGATACCAAATTTTAAATTTGATGTCCTACATAAAGACATTTGAGCACTTGTTTTTGACACATAGAAGCAAAAAAAAAAAAAAAAAAGACTGGCAAATTGTGTTGTTGACTACTCTTCAGATGTGCACCATATAAGTATACAATTCATAAAGACTATTTTTTTTTTTATTTAAAAGGATATTGTCAAACTAGCTTAGAATTTGGATAAGCACAAGGATCTTCACTCTCATTTTTTCTACAACCTTCTGGTTGTAGAAATCACAGTGTTAATCTATTATGGACATCTAGCAGTTGGAAAAATTCCATGTCTCTAGGAAATAGAATTAACAACTCCTTTTTTTTTCATGTTGGGAGAACTAATTTTTACAAACATCCAGAGTAGAATTGAGGGAGAACAATATTTAAGTAGTGCCAATTGTATGTCTAAAGTCGAATAGTTCATTCCTCTGAAGAAGCAGCAGCAAGATATATGCACTGTTTAAAAGGGAGAAATATGATTTCTGAGGCTGGAGATTTTTTTGGGGTAATGAAAGCACAGAGCTCATGCTGAAGTAATTGGAATTCAGTCTCCTAATTAGGTTTTATAATTCTCCTTATATAGGGTTAAAATACTTGGTTTCTTGACCTGTTTTTTAGTGTAATTGGTTATGATTCTATTGGACTGACTGGGTCATTTAGACCCCTATACACAGGTCAGAACATGTGTACCTGCCTGTTTGCCAGTTTGCCTCCTTTTCTAGTTTGATTTATCCTCTTTGGATTGCTTGTATAGATTTAGGGGTTTGGCTTTTTAGACTATTTCAAGGAAGTAAGTTTATTTTACTATTTTGTTTCTGCCTTTAAACAATGAGTATAGTACCATGTCCATAAATCATGCTCAGTAAATTAATGTGCTTTAAGTCCAGAAGGAGGAGTGTAGGTTCTCCTCTCTTTTGGAGAGAATGCTGTCGTGTTCGGGGGGGAAAAACCCCAAACAATCCACCACATTTTCCCTTGACAAGTTCTTGGTGGCTGAGCACACACTCTTACTAAACATTTTAGAAGTCATTCTAGGTATGAAATCTCTATGAGAATTTTCTGACTGGAAGTCATCCAAGAAGCAATGTGCCATAAAGGGAGAAATAATAAATATAGTTATACTACTGACTCTGCTTATAAAATATAACTTTATTATGTTAAAAGCATTGTAATACTAGCCAGAGTCAAACGGGATACAAATACACCTCTATTCACTTGTCATGTTACTTCTTATTCTATGTAGAGCACACCAGTAACAAGAGGCTCAAAGCATTCATTTGGAGGAGATGATTACAGTTAAGGGAACATTCAGCCTTCGTAGTGCTTTCTGAAAGTTTGGGTTTTGCTGTTCGTTTTTACCATGAGTTGCCTTTTTAGTGCAGGGTGTTTTCTTGTGTGCTTTTCTCCCCTAGGTGATTTCAGGTGGTAATGTATCAGGGTAGCTCATAAGATGATCGGAGGTATGGCTGATTCATTGCTCTTAATAGAGTTTTGAGGCAAATCAACTTCTTTGATGAAGCAGAAAATTGTCTTTTTTCCTTGGTTCTTGTTTCTCATATTTTAATTGTGTTATATTTCTTAGTATTTCCCACATCAACTTCTGTTTGCCTGTTCTGGTATCATACTCTTTTCCTCTTCCTTTCCCAGTTTTCCACATAATAGAGGTGGTCTCTTTTGAGTTGTTACCGAGCCATTATGATCATTGCAACCCACTCATCCCTTCATTTCTTACAAAATCTTTCTGTCAGTAGTGCTGTCTCATGCTTTGTGTTTTCTCCTTTAGTTTATGTAGCTTCCTTCTTCGACCCCTGTGTGTTCCTTCTCTTTTGTGTCTCCTGCAAGAAATTTCTGATTTTTAGTCACTGTAGAAACTACTCTTTGTCGAGAAGATAGAGAGGAGAGTGTAAGAATCTCTTTTAAGATCTTTTTCTCCTTTTGTTGAAGACAAGAAGATAGAATGGGAAATTATTTTCCCTACTCTCAGTATCTTCTTAGAAGCACTTTTTTCCCTACTAGGGAAGGTCTGTAAAGCTTTCAAATTCAGGAAGCTTTTAGTTGCCATAAGTAAGACTGGATTCAAAATCAGGTGGCAGAGATGAATAGACAATGTGTCTTAAGAGATGAATTCTACATCACAATACCTACCCTGATGAGATTCTTTTCTTCATACTGAAATAAGAATTTAAGTAGTGCACAGTGGATCATTGAATAATGCTTTAAGAAATATTAAAAAATAAAAAGTAAAACTATTGTTTTGGTATCTTTGTCTGTTTCTTTGTTGTCTAAATTCAAACTGTTTTTAATCCTTCAACCCCTGTTGTTTCTTGCATTTTTGCTCTCAATGCACCACACATTGTTATTTCTGCCCAAGTTCCCTTCAATGAGAAAGGGTTGATCCATTGTCACTTCCAACCGCATATTGTGGGGAAGTGTTGAGAGTGTGAACTACAGAGATATATTTTTGTATTTGGAGTACCACTATGATTGTTAATATAGCTGTATTTTTTCTTGTTCTCTTCAGTTTTTATTGCCATGAGCATGTAATTGGGTACTGAATTTAGTATTTGTCCTGAATGCTTGCCTCTCTAGAATGTGTGACTCCAGGGAAGGAAAATTCTTCCACTGTGACATCAATTAATGGTATTGTGTTGTATAGTAGGCATGAATGGCAGAAATCCAGCCAGTCGGAGGAGGCATGTAACTTCAGGTTCTTTTGTTGTAATACTCAGAGTTGGTTTAAGCTGGATATAAAGCTTTGATTAGTGCATAAAATCCTATCACTTTGGAAAATTAAACATACTTTAGCTAATGACTGAAGATGGGAGGGGATATGGATGATTTCTTGAGAGTCTAGATTTGACTTAGTCATGGGATTCATAGCTTGGATAATGATTTCCATAGACTAGGATGAAAATGCAAAGCATTATTTACATAGGTGTTTATAAAGGACAGTATAAAAAGTGTTCTTGTTCAAGTTTGAAGGTGATACCAGATTGGGGGAGGGCAGAGAGGGTGATGTGACTCTCAACTCAATACACTTGAGAGCAGGGCTGCTGTCCAGAGAAACTTCAGCAAGCTGGGGGAATGGGCAAACAGAAATCTTATGAAATTCAGCAAGGGTAAAAGCAAAGTCCTTCACTTGGGAAAGAACTGCCAACAGCAGTTCTGGGGACCTACAGGCTGGGAAGCAGCTCCACTGAAAATTACCTGGGATTCCTGGTGGATGGGGGTGTGTAGCTGCATGGGAGCCCGCAATGCATGTTGGCAGCAGAGAAGGCCATTCAGCATCCTGGACAGTATTTACAGGAGGTCATATGATTACTTAATATTTTATGTTAGATTATATTTATATTATATAATATTTATATTATATTATATTTATATTTTATTATTTAATATTATTTATCCTAATTTCCTATCATGTTTTTGTATTTATAAACAATGAGAGCATTTTCTGTTACCATTTATGTTACTGTCCATTTTACAGATTTTTGCTTCTTCAACTTTGGGCAAATTTGCTTTCTTTTTGAGGGCAGACTTGTATATGTGTGAAATGTGTTGCTCCATTTCAGCATGTTGAGTGGAAGTTAGGAATACTTCACATGAAATTATTGCCTTTCTCACAGAAATAATTCCTATTATTCTAAATGTCTACATCTTAAATGAAGGAAAAAAGATGTGTTTACATGGTGTTAGTCCATTGTGGTGGATGTTTTGTGTTTTGAAATGAAAAAGCTTCATGTTTGGATGCTTGACCATCTCTTAACAAGTAGTTGCTGAGGAATGCTGCAAGGCTCTGCCAGTGCTTTTTAAAAACAAGGAGGATTAAACCAGTATTTAAAATCTGTGGTGGGTATTCTCCAATTGTAATTAACTTCTACTTTATTTAAACTCAAATCAAACTTGCTAGTCGCCCAGCTAATGAGTATCAACCTGAAGCATTATGAGGGTGAAAACATATCTAGCAAATGAGAGCCAAGTTAGATAAGAGTGACTTTCCTACATTACTGCATTTGTATGTTTGTCAACGTCTTTTAAATATAAAGATTTACTCCCTCCTTTCAATTTTTAATTCTTATGAGCCCTACTGACCTCTATGTTGCTTAGGCTTGATGCCTGGCATTTTTAAATCACTTTTACTGTCACTTACCACATTTAAAAAAAACCCCAAACCAACCAGTAAATGTAACCCTTCACAGATGTTAGCAGGGTTATAGCACAGTTATTTTAATAAAGCACAGTAACAGCTTTGTTGCAGGAAATGAGGGCAAATATCTCTTCCAGTGGAAAATATGGGAAGAATTTAAAGAGAAAGAATATTTGGGCATTTTAGGTGGTAACTTAAAAACCTATATGCTTAAAGTGCTGAGGGATCTCTCTAGCAGTTATTAAACCCCCCCAGTTTTAGATCTAATTCCTGATGAGGCTGGTTGTGTTATAGAACCCCCATATGTCTGTAGGACAGGAGGAAAGGAGGGACTTTTTATTCAAAAAGCCATCTGAGTTGTGAAGTAGAAGTTAATGAGATCTCTCTTGTACAAATTCTGAGTGGAATCTGATTCTATTTTTATAGCATGCAAGATAGGTGCTCAACAAGGCTATGGAGCAGGTCATGTTGAGTGTGATCACACAGCACATACAGGACAGCCAAGGGATCAGACCCAGCCATAGGGGTTTAGGAGAGGCAGGTTCTGCTGGTCAACCTGATCTCCTTTTATGACCAGGTGACCCCCCTTGTGGATGAGGAAAAGGCTGTGATGTAGCCTATCTGACTTCAGCAAAGCCTTTGATACTGTCTCCCATAGCCTTCTCCTGGAAAAGCTGGCAGCCCATGGCTTGGATAGGTGCACTCTTGGCTGATTTAAGAACTGGCTGGACCGTCAGGCCCAGAGTGTGGGGGTGATTGGTGCTGCATCCAGCTGGCAGCCAGTCGCTAGTGGTGTCCCCCAGGGATCTGTGTTGGGCCGAGACCTGTTGAATATCTTCATTGATGATCCAGATGAGGGGACTGAGTCTACTATTAGCAAATTTGCAGATGGCACCAAGTTGAGTTGAAGTATTGATCTACTGGAGGGTAGTAGGACTCTGCAGAGGAATCTGGACAGGCTGGACAGATGGGCTGAGACCAACAGCATGATATTCAACAAAACCAAGTGCCAGGTCCTGCACTTTGGCCGCAAAACCCCATACAGTGTTGCAGGCTGGGCGTAGAGTGGCTGGAAAGCTGCCCAGTGGAAAAGAATCTGGGGATGTTGGTCAACAGCTGGCTGAACATAATCCAGCACGTGCCTAGGTGGCCAAGAAGACCAATGGCATTCTGGCCTGTATCAAAAATAGTTTGTCCAGCAGGACCAGGGAAATGATTCTTCTGCTGTACTCAGCACTGGTGAGGCCACACCTTGAGTGCGGTGTCCAGTTCTGGGCCCTTCAGTTCAGGGAGGACATTGAGGTACTGGAGTCTGTCCAAGGAAGGGCAGTGAAGAGGTGGGGTACTATAATGGGGTATAGCCTTTTCCAAGTCAGGCCAAAGAATCAGAAGGGAAAAGCATACATATCAAAAATTTAGAGGAATCTAGAGTTATTGGATGAATTATTAAAGCCTGAAGGGAAAGTAAGATAAAGTCAAAATGAACAGATCACCACAGAAGATCAATAAAAGTATGCAGAATTTTGTAAGCAGTTAACAAAGCAATCTAGGATTTGGTGGTGTGACAAAATGTTTAATTACCCAGATATCCTTTGAGAAAGGTATAACAGAGTAAGTTTAACAAGCATTCACTGACGACATTTTTTCCTTTAAGTAATGTCATAATGTTTTGGTTTTTCTTTTTTTAGAAGGAAAATGAAAGTAACTTGCTGGAAAGTTTCTATAGATGTAGTTTTAAATAGTGAGAAACCAGCTAGGAATGACTAAGTGAAAGGCAACTTGATTAATGTGACAGTGAAATGATGGTACTCACAATGTTTAGTAAAGAAAACAAAATAGAAACAGTGGATGTCAAGAAACAGACTCTGAGAACTAATAGGACTAAACTTCTCAAGGGAATAAAGATTGAAAGGAAAGCTTTTTAAAAAACAACAAACCTCCCACCCCCCCAACTTTCAAACTCATTTTAAAAGTGAGAGGTCAGAAGTGAAGGTAATCCAGTTGCAAAAGAAGGCTTGAAACTCATTTGTTGATTTCAAACACAGTAAGACAGTATATGAAAAGGGAAAATAATCTTGCATTAGTAAGGTAATACAGATAAATATAGAAGAAAAATATCAGTTTAGAGAGAGAATTTTCAGAAAGGCTGAGGCTCATAGGTGCTGAAATGAGCAAGGTATGTCAAAGAAAGCAACACTGTATGTTAGAAAATCCTTCTACTAAAAAGACGACCAAACCTGTTTTAAGTCATGTTAAGGACAAAGTTCGTAATTTTTTTTCCTTTTTACATCATGCTGTGCTAAAAAAATTGTATACAAGTGCTAACCTTAGTATTTCTAGTATCAATGAACTAATATCTCTATCCGTAGCAAAAAATCCCCCCAAAAGTAAGATAGATTCTCTGCATAGACTGGATGTTTTCAAATTATCTGCTTGATGGGCTTCATCAGACTTAAATTACTGCAAGAAGAAATCTCAGAAATATTCTTAGTCAAAATTAAAGGTGGCCACAAGAGTGGTTACTGAGAGACAGCAAATGGGAAAGAAGTGCTTAATTTCTAAAAATAAGGAAAAAATAACAAGGATGAAACAGCAAACATATTTGTCAAGAAAAATAGTATAATGAAAAAGGGCTTCTTCCTATGGCAGTTTAGCAGAGGTCATTTAGATAGAAGCAGTAGATTAATGTTGGGTTCAAATCAATTTATGCGTGCAGGCTAGAAACTTTAAATGTTCATTGTGGAAAAGTCAGTGAAACATGACTGTGAAGGGATTTTTCCTTGGCTCAATTTTATTTTGAAATTTCATTTATGACCTGGAAATTGAAATGAACAGTAGGCTTATTAATTTTTTGGTAGCATGAGGCTGACAGATGTGTCAGTATCCTAAAAAAAATTGAGTATTGTATAAAAATGGTCCAAAAATAGTTAGGATACAGTTCATCGAGGTGCTGCAATTAGAAATATCAGCACAAATACAAAGGACAATACTTGTTTAGGTGGAAAGTTTCTCAGGTTTATAGCAGATCCTGAACTGCCTGAGTCATGTTGCAAAAACTGTGAGCCATCATACTGTGATGCAGAAAAAGATTTCTTTTCTGTGCAGGTTTGTTAGGTCTCAGTTAGAATCCCATATTCTGTTATGCAAAACTTAGTGAAAGAGCAGTGAGCTGTTTGGTGCGAGAGCAAAGGAGACTATCAAACAACGTTTAGATGCCTAGATCACAGACCTAGAAAATAACTGCACCAACATGGAAAGACCTGGGGTGAGAAGGAATGAATGAGAGAACTCTTGGGAGGATGTGGTAGCAGTCTTCAAGTATGCACTTCTGCAAAGTGGAATAAAGGAAATGGTTTCTGTAGTGAAAAGACAAAAGAGAAATTGTGTTTCCTTTTAAGAAAAAAAAAAATCCAGATTAGATATTAAGAAAACAGTAAATAGCTTGGGTTTTTAAGTAACCTGTATCCACTAGGGGCCTGAAAAGACATTAGACAAAAGCTGAATTGGAAATGGCATGAGGATAGTTAAATATTTCTAGAGGGCTTGGAATAGGAGATCTTTCATAGTCTCTTCTAGGTGATTTTTCATGTTTCTTTTCAAAATGTCTAATTTTCTATATAGGCAAGAAGAGATGTCACAGAATTTCATAAAAGTTAGAGCTAGATGGAGTGACAGACAGCAGTAATAGGGAAACTGCAATCCTCAAAAGAATTGGTTATTGCAAGACCTAGAGTGGATATGTTGAATAAGACATTATGGGGAGGGTACAGTTTCCTTAGATTATCAATACATCTGTACCTGTGAAATGCTGAATACAAATTATGTTATATCTGAAGGCACTCCAGTAACAGTCATCTGTGAAGTGCCTGTAAAACATCCTCAGTTAGTAAAGAAGAGAATTGAGATATGCACTCATTCATGAGAAGAAGGCAGATAAACAGGTACTGTGTAGTGTAATTTATCTTTCATTGCATATTAACAGTGTATATAACATTGCCAAGCAAATGTTTTCTGTGATGTGTTTTGTCTTTTATTCCATTTTTAATTCTGTTCATTTGAAAGCATTAGGTATGGATTCGAGGAGTCATGAAGCCTCAAAAAAAGTTAAAAATGCTTTGCATCTCAGGTTATGCAGTATTAACCTGAGACCTGGAATTGTTTTCGTAATGTGAATACCTTATTGTTATAGAGCAAATCACTTCGGAAAAAAACGTAACTCTGGTACAGAAGAGTATTTCTCCAAGCATTAAATCCAATTTTAAGTCCAATTGTTGGTCTGCTAAGGCACATCTAATAAATTTCTCATTGTCAAAGAAAACTCATAGACCTCATAGACTTAGTAATCAGTGAAGCAAACTTCTCATTTTTGTGCTAATATTTGAAAAAGGAGATAGGAAGAAAAGCAAAAGGGACAATGAAAGAGTTGATTGAGTATTAGTATTAATTTATAGTTTTGTGAATAAAATAAGAGTTTTTAGCCAAATAGTCTTTGAGCTCTATGATTCACTTGGATTTCATGATGGGATATAGCAAGCATCAATTTAGTTTTATTGCGCAGATGTTGTATGTCTAGACTCTCATACTTGAAATCTCTGGAGTTTTTCCTAACTTGCAGTCTGGGGCTTGTTCTTTGTGATTGAAGAAAAAACCACTGTGAACTGGAGGAGGTTGTGGCTCTTAAGTCACTTGCCTGTATGCTGTGGGAACAGACATCATATTTAGCACAAGTCCAGTAAGCGCTTGGCAATTTGGCTGCCCTTAGAGCAATCTGGAAAAAAAAGTATATTTGAGGGTAGTGATCAACAAGACTGGCAGAGAGGACTCCTTATCCCAAGAGGATGGGGAGATAAAGCAGAAGTATGCAATTTCTGTAGGGGTTAATACAGCATTAAGAATATGAGTATTGTATCACCCTCTGCCATCTCTCAGTTGACATCCAGAACTATGACCATGGCAGCGGCTCTAGCACTGGTAATGGAGCTGTCATTAGAACAGATTCACCACGGACTGCACAAACTCTCTGGAGATCAAGAGTAGATTCCACGATAGCTGGCCTATGTTGAGTTCTCCGTTGCCATGGTTTTCCTTCTAACAGCTGTTTCCAAGATAGTTTATGTAAGGTTTCAGAAACTGCAGCCATCACATTGGATGGCAATCCATGCACAGCCTTAGACTCAGAAATTTACTTTATATATTTGACAAAGAGCAGTTTTGTACTAAAAAGTTCTTGGTAAATGTTTGACTTGACAACAAATTCCAGTGTAAAACTCAGATGAATTTCATCCATTCTTTCATGATAGTCTGGTTTTTTTGAATCTTTCTGTTGTTAGCCATCTTACGAAACCCAGCAACTGGCTGATGATTTTGGCTTTTTTAGAACAGTTTAAGCTTTTTTTGAGCAGTCAAGCAAATAGTGACTGTAGCAAGCCCAAAAGATGATGTTCATGAACAATGTGTTGTCAAACTGTTATGATGATTTACCGAGACGGTTAAAGGAAAATTAATTAACTTGGTGTTAGAAGATGAAATGTGAGATAGAGTGTCTTCGTTGTGCTTATTGATGATGGCACATATTGTTTGAGTTTTTTAAGAAAGAGCTTTAAAATCTTGTGTTGGTTAAGAGTATTAAATTCCTGGCATTGTGTGAATGTTTTTCAGACACTCCTTTGTAAGTATTTCGGGGTTATTGAAGTTTAACTAGACTCAGACTGCAATTGGTGGAAACTAGCTCACAAATCATGCTTCATAAGCATTATTTTTATATCTTTTCCTTCAGAAAAAAAAAGAGATGTGTGCAAACTGAAATACAAGATGTTCCTTTTAAACATAAGGGGGAAAAAACTCAAACCTTTGGAAGTGACTGAACACTAGGACAGGTGACTAAGAGGTTGTGGAGTTTTCATCCCCAAAGAGTTGGAACCTGACTGGACACAGTCCGGTCAACCTACTCTAGTTGATTCTGACTTAAGCAGAGTATTTGGACTAGGCAATCTCCAGAGGTCCCTTCCAACCTCAACTATGCTATGGTCCTGTGATTCTGTATTTGATAAAATGAGTTCGTATCTTTGAAGAAATCTCACTAAGTACTTGATACCTACTCATGCTAACTTCTTTCAACCAAATGAATTTTTTATTTATTTTTTATTATTTTATTGGATATACTGCATTGATTGACTGTTTCATACTGAAAAAACCCAGACAAACCCAGTATTCCTAGTGTTTATGAAGAAAGGAGGAAGGCATTCAAAGCACAAATATGAGGTTTTTGGTTACCATGTGTATGAGTACCATGCTTCACGTGTTATAAATAAGAATTACATGATAGTAACCCTTGACTTTTGTCAAGGTTGGGATAAGGTACATGTCTGAAAATTTAAAGAGTGGAATTTTGTTTAGATAAATATATCTTGTTTTTTGGAATATACACTGGGTAAAGGTGCTAGAGGATATAGATGAATTCTAAAGGTCTTGTGATTTACGGGAAGAAAATCCTCTGAAGCAGGGAAATATAAACAAGTATTTAATACTGCTTTACAAGAATTTCTCTTATATTTAGATGCCAAGGAGAGTGGTGAGCAGGAGAATTAAACTACAGTGGACCACCCTGAAGTGGTTTTGAAGCACCTTGCCCCTGAGCAACCCTTTGAACAAGCCAAAATTTAAAAAAAAAAGAAATTTTTTTAATCCTTTTGCCCTTTACCTTCCCTAGGCTGTGAGTTCCTTGGTGCTATTAAAAGATGCATCAGATAATCTCACATCTGGATATTGTCTATGGCTCTACTCAAACTCCTTGTAGTTATATAACAGGAACACTGAAATATGCAGGTACAAAGAGCATATCAGAATGCCTTGGCTTTACCTTATGATATTTTCTATTGTCTGAAATGTTCATATGCTTGAAATGTAATGTTCACATCAGGTAGTACTGTAGAATGTCCAAGCTAATCCCCTTCAGAAAGCTACTTTTGCACTCATCTTTAGCAGTGGTTTTAGTAAGTTTAGTAGTGCTGTAATTTTAATTACAGTTCCATACTTTTATAGTGCCAGACATACTGTGCAATAGGTGCTGTGCAGATAGTTGGCAATTGTAGGATATATAGCAGTCAGGATTAAATAGCGATAAAGGAGTCACTGAACTGCACTAATAAATCAGACGTGATTACATTCTGTGTCAATGCATATGCAGAGATTAGAAGATGTGTGCTGATGAATAGACCATAGACTTTCTGCTTATGTTATTTTTCTTTGTGTGAGGTAAGTGAAGAGAAAATGGTAGTATTAAGAGTATGGTCCTAAATTACATGAAATATGTAATGAAGGCAGTAATAATAGAGGAGGTTGAATTAAACATTCCTTCAGTTTTGTGAGGTATGTCACCTCTTGTTTTTAGCTCTGTTCATCAATGTTTTCCTCTTTCCAATATTTTGTAGTAATCTTACTGTTACATGGTTGTCAATAAAATACTTTGCTTTACTGTTCAAATAATGTAAAATTTAATCTTTTGAGGTGTCATACTGTGTCTAATTTCAGAAGAAATATATAATTCAATTTTCTCTTCATTGTTTGACTTTTTTTTGTGCTTACCTTTCTCAAATTCTGTTTTTTTTTCTGTAATCTCAGTTTTGTGATCACAGTATGAATAAAAACAGCACTGTGTGAAAAGGTTTGTAGGTCTGAGTTCTCATTTTTAGCATATAAAATATTGCATCATATAATACTTTTTATTCAAGGAACTCAGAGTTCTCAGTCAATATTTTGACTGAATAGTTTTTTCCCTTTAATAGTAATTTTTTTCAAATGGATTAAACTGAGATACAGTTAATTAGCTGAACAGAAAACAATTATATAGAAAAGCCAGAATAGAAATATGATTAAAAACATAATTTACCCTTTTATGGGTACAGTATCTTTGGTCTTTATTTCCTGCGTGATAGAAACTGTATATAGAACTTCTAGCAGCAATTGAAGTTTAGCAGGTTAAACTCCTCTTGTTTAATTTGCAGCAGCTTCAGAATAGCCACAGGTGTTTTTTAAATTTAGGATCAGGTTCACTTTTGTATTAGGATGAGGGATTGAATAAGATGTATATTAGTTCCTTGACTGTGTAACTGTTGTTCTCTCAGGATCTGTTGGCACCTTTTCTGCAGTGCTCTAACTTCAGGCAGGTGTGTCTTTACACTGTAGCTGTAGCCAGATGTACGAGGAGCGTGGCAAGGCTTTCACTCTCCTCTTTGTCACACTATTCCCCTTTTTGCGTGGGCAATACAGTACTTGCCCCTCACAGCTGTCTAAAATCCAAAAGATTCCCTCCTGGTAAAACTCCCAACCAAGTACTGCTCATCTGTTACAAAGAGGCCTCATTTACAGAAGGAAAGCTGTCCTTTTATTTCTTATCTCATTATATTTGTTTTTATTACCAAATATCTACCACTTTTTTTTTTTCCCCAGAGAAGCCTTTTAAAGATTTCAGCATGAACTTTTTTCCTGTGCCATGAGAAGAATAAATCTTAAGTTTCTCATTATAGAAATTATTAGAATTCTTTGATGAGTCTTGTTATTATTCCTGAATATTTTAAAAAGATTGATTTTTTTTTTTTTCCATATGGTTTGTTTCATGAACATATGGGCCTGGTTTGTGGTTTTGGAAGATACAGTGATCCAGATTTTTTTTGCATGTCCTAGAGTCAAATATTGGGACTTTACAAAATTCTTTAATTACATACTGCAGAGTAGGAATTTGCACTCTACACATTCACTTCACTTACTTATTTATTCTTAATACTTTATTATTTTGTACTGGTTTCATTTGCAGCCTTTTCCTGTGCCCCTCCCAATATTTCTGGTTTTGTGAATAAGCCAGTATATGATTTAATTAACTTATTAGGGTGCATAGTGGGTATACGCATACATACTTGCACACCCTTACCCCACCACTCCACATGCAGAGATATAAATCAAGCGAGAGAGAGAGAGAGACTTAAATCACTGATGCTTAGCACATTCTGCTCTCCCACCTTGGCAGTTAAAGCCATATTGAGTGAATGTATGTTAATTCCTGGGCTTTCTCTGCAGTTCAGGGTGAGGATTATGTGGGTTTAGAATAATATTCAGAGCAGCCAGTTTACTGAGCTGGGAACAGCCTAAGGCTAACTTATAAAAGGGAAAAAGAAACCAAACTCAGAACTCAAATGTCTGCGGACTCGCCCTTTCGGGAGTTTGGGGTTTTTTATGTGGGCTCCAGTCAGGTGCCTTTGTCTTCTTAAGATCTAAAACCTAGAGGAATTTTGTAAAGCTAGGCACTTTTAAAACATTTTTGTTTCAAACAAGGAAGAGCTCTTCTAATTACTCAATTTATCTCATGGTTCAGACATTCACTTGGCAATGGGGGAACTAAATTTAGTTCTTTGTAAGCCTGCTGTTTCAAACTAAAAGTGTGGTCTTCTAAGAGAAACCTCTCTGTCCTCGATAAGCTGCAGAATAGATTCGGTGCAGTCCTGTTCATGGCTGTCGATGAAACCATGCTCTGTCATGTGGAGAAAGCCAAGCCAAAGAGAGCATGCCTAAAAAGGTGCAAGATGTTGTGACACAGTGCTCAGCACTTCCAGCTCTGAGTAGGGAGACTGAAGTGCCTTAATCCTCTTTCCCAAGAGTGACTTGAGGATAAAATACAAAAGTACTTATGTCATGTCCCTCTCTTTGTTATTTTCTCTGTATTCCTTTTTATGGCTTTTTACTATGGTGCCTGACAGCCTATAGCTCCCAGTAGCCAATAATAAACTGGCTCACATAAAGCCACAAATGACTCACCCATGTAAGGAATATTCTTCCAATAATGCATAAAATAAAACATAGACTGTGTCAAATGCATTAAATGCATTTAAATAATTCCTGTATGAAGTGGTGCTTAGTACTGTAAGGGGATACATGTGTGAATAGATTCCATAAGGCAAGAACAAGTCGATTGTGTGTCCTGCCAGGCAGACCAGTGAGTTCCACAACAATTCATTCTTAAAATTCCAGAAGGAATGAATTTCTGATGTCTCTGGAAAGGATACAATATCATTGTATGGCTCAGATCCATTATGTGTCTTTCTTAATTAAAACTCATTCATCTTAGGAATTAAATATAACTCTCAAATTGTGCCAGCCAGGCTGGTATACATACATGCAGTCACATTGTAAAGGTTATACTACTACACAGCATCATCCTTCCAGATTGTAGCTGTATCCAACCTTGATATTTACATACACTTTTATGTCTGAAACAACAGGCTAGATGTTTATGTATGTTTTTATTATTGTCATTAGCATAAAAAAATCAGATATGTGGAACTTCCATCTCTTCTCCTTTCCTTTTACTGCATCTTATGCAGCAAAATAGTGCTGGAAACTGCTGCTGCTCTGTGTGTTTTCAGAGATGTATGTCTTCCTATGAACATATGTTATACTTGACTTAGTTTGATATATAAACTGTTTTTCAATCTGGTCCTTGGTACATTTCATTTGAATAATTTGCCCATCTATCCTGGAAGTCTTTTTTAAAAGTTTGAAATTTTAATAAGCCTAATGGAAAAACATGTTAGCCTAAGCAGTGAATGTCCTTGGTTAAAGAAGTTATGATTTTTAAATATTTATCATTGACCCTAAGGTCCTATGTTTTGTTTCAAAAAACATGATCAGTTCTTTTCTCAATGTATTTCAAAGGGAACTCTATCTGAATTAACCTAAAGAATAAGTAGGTTTCTCCTGACTGCCTGGAAGAAGCACATGAAACACTTGACTCTGTCACTGCCGAGTGATTCAGTAGCTGTGATTCCACATAACTGAGAGTAGTGCAGTGTCCTCTAAAACCAACAATGTCATCATTAATTCATCAGAAACACAGCTGTGAACTTTGGTTGTTCTTTTTTACCAAAGCAACTGGGCAAAAACATTCCAATGTGCAGTAAAGAAAGTTCCAAGCAACTGGGGTGCACAGTGCTTTGTGTTTAAGCCATTGACCTTGTAATGTGATCACACAGACTTTTTGTAAATTAATCTTTCAGATCTTATGAGTGACATGTGAACTTTGACTTCATGGGCAAAAGACAGACTTCAGCTTCAGCAGTCACCTGTATCCCAAATGCATGATAAATTTACATAACTTTCTTTTGAAAAACATGAGCCTTTTGATGCTTTCATGTCTTTTACTAGGGGAAATATTAGACTTTTTTCCTTTTTGTGGAATGGTGTACATCATTGAGTATAAATGGGATTATCACAAGCTTCATTTAAAAATATATTTTAGCTATTCCTATTGCAAGTATACATTTCAAACTGCAAAATACTAACTTTTCTCTGAGTTACATGCAGCTGTATCATTTTACATTTTTGTAATTTGTTTGTTGTTTCAAGAATTGTTTTAATTTCTCTAAAAGCAAAATTTCTTAGAATCAATATTTACTCAGCTGTTTTGAATTGCATTTTACATATGAGCACATTCTGCAGAAAATGGTTGAAAAATTCAAACACTAAAATACTCTCCTATCATCAAGACATTATTTGTTAAACCATGAGTCTTTTTACTATAAAGCCTTCTATATGAGTGTAATTATTTTTTGTCCCTGGTGCAGGACAGCTGGTATGCTCATGCTTACTATATGCTGTTTGGGCTATCTGAAGTCCTGTACATCTGTCACTTGGCTTGTGACATGCTCCTTGGTGATGAGGAAGAAGCACAGGAACCTGCCCAGTGTGATTGTGTGACCTGTTGAATGCCATTGTTGCTTCTAGTTACAAAGGTGCAGCCATCTCTTATCTACCAGGCATGGATTTACCAGGAAATAAGTAAGTGGAGAGAAGGAAAAGAGCACTACAGTAATGTGTTGTGTACCTTTCGGTCTATAGCTTCCATAGTCAGATCAACTTACTGTCTCTCTAAACTGAGTAAAGGCTTTCTTGCTTTTTAGCTGTATGCAGATACCTGTGCTTCTGATTACATGAACCAGGATAATAACAATAAGGAACTGCAACACTTTGCATGTACTTTTTTAGTTGTCCTTGCTACAGGACATGAGGAAAAGAACAGTCGAAGATGCTGAAAGTGGTTTTTGTTGTAAGGCCTAGGGAATTGAAAACTATTATAAAGTTAGTGGCAGAAAGTAGCTGAGGTTTTCCCTCATTGCCTCAGAAGAAAAATAGAGAGGTTTGCTCTCTTACCTGTTCTTAAAATATTTATGCTGTTTCTAGTTTGGCAAAGACATAAAATACATGGGTTTTGGTTTTAATAATGTATGAAATTTATCATGCCAGCAGGAATGTAGTCATTAGTACTGTTGCACATTTACTTTATTAGACAAGCCTGAGGAAAAAGTGTGTTTTAATAAACAACCAAAACTGAAGTTTACTTTAACAACTAGATTTTCTGAGCAGTGTCTTCTGTAGTTAGAAAAAAAAAAAGGAATAATGTTATAATTTTGCTTTTTTTTGTGTCTGTGTAAAAACAGCTGCCAAACGTCAAGTGGTAACAATAGGTTAGCACTCGTATTATCTTAGTCTCAGCTTTTTTACTGTTATTGTTATGTGGTAAATGAGAATTTTGTGGTAATATATATTTGAATGTTTTAAGCTTTAACTCCTGTTCTTGCACTTACTGAAAGGTTTTGTGCCCCGCCCCCTATCCAAAATCAAAAACGGGTGCAGGAAGGCTTGAAACTCCAAATAAAATGTTTTGCCTGGGGCAATATTGTTCATCACATTCTTCCTAAAGGCTTTTGGGTTTTCCTTTTGAATGGAAATACAGTTACCTCATTTCAAAATACCCTTCCATTCTTCAGTAAAAAAAAAAGCTTTGTATTATTCTCTTTCTTTTTAAAAAACATTATTTCAGCACTCCATAAAATATATGCCCACATTGGCAAACACAGCTACAACCTGATGTTCCCTGTAGAAACTTTGCACTTGCCTTGTGGCAACAGGCCCCACCAAACAGAATTTTCTTTCTCTGGCCTCTCACAAGCAGAGACAGAGATGTGGCACAACTATCCATACCCTTACTCATTTATCTATATTTATGTACAGGGATCTTTCCCTTAAAGAAAGTGACAGTTTCAGAGATTTTAGATGGGGTCTTCCTTTATGAGTGTAATTATCCATGCTATGAGTTGAAAAGGTCAGAAACATTTCAGAAGCAGTAAATGGAAAGGTTTTTTTTTTTGAGAGACTTAATAGTCCTGAGACTGTGAGGTAGGATTCCATATTTGCAATTCATGCAACTACAAATATTGACAACTTCTCTTTCTTATTCCCATAAGTTGTGTAATTTTTGGTACTGTTAATGCTCTAGATTTTAGCGGTGCCATAATTGCCCTAGAATTTTTGCTCCTATTAAAACCCAAGCCTTTCTTTAAAAATGTAACAATTAAAAGATTAAAACAAGAAAAAATTATAGTTTCAACTATACTAGACCTGATATTTTTGGAGAGGTATGCTGTTTCTCAGTGTTTGAATTCTTGCATTTGCCAATACATGGTGGTACTATACATGCTGTTATATTGAGCTTGTGGGAGCAAGACAATAAAATGCTAAACCAGTGTGATACATGATGGGTCTTTTTATTTAAAGCTACATGTCTTTGCAATTCCATATTTCAACATATTTCTTCTCAGTAAGTTTCTGAAAAGTAGTATATTTTATAGCTTTTTCTGTGACTTGCCGAATTTCTTTTGTAATATTGATTTCTACTTCTTCCCATTTATTCTCTTTTGGCTGAGTATCCTTTTAATTGTGTTGTCAGAAGGGCTTCAATTTTAAAACAGTAATTAGGAAGCAAAATTCTAGGTGTTCTGTCTTTAAATTTTAGCTGGGTTGAATTACAATCCATGGTGCTGGTGTCTCTCTGCTGCCTGTGAGGACCTTGGGGAACTACAGTTGACTTAGCACTTGGCTGAGGCTCTTGATTTAGGTGGTCTGAATGTGAAACAAAGAGAGGATGTCAAAAACTCTGTAAGAAAACCACATTCATCAAAGAGGCTTTGCTTTACCTTAACTTGGATAGCTGAGATTGTGCCCTATCTATATTACTTCACTGGAGAATCCTGTGGGTTTCTGTATCTTCTTATTCTACATTTAGCAGACCTTCCTTCATGTAATACTTCTGCTATCAGAAGAGAATATTTACGCCTTCAAAATGTGTACTGCAGGTCAGGTTTACCGTATACAGGAATATGTTATTTAGAAAAAGTCAGTATTTAGAGGTGCCTGTTGCTATTGATACAAAAGGCCAATTAAGAGTCACTTTAAACGATATCTCTAAAGAGTATCAGAAAATTGAGTCTGAAGCTTCTGTCTGTAGTTGCTTTAGATGAGTCTTTATGGCCTGCTGCTCTTTGGGCCAGTCCTTTCCATATTTAGTAAGACAAAAGTACACTTAACTGCATAGGTCACCTAGATCATGTGTTTGTGGCTTCTCTGTTTTCACAGAATTATAGAAGGATAGAATGGTTTGGGTTGGAAGGGATTTAAATGTCATCTAGTTCCAACTGCCCTGCTGTGGCTAGGGACGCCTTCCACTAGACCAGCTTGCTTAGAGCCACATCTAACCTGGCCTTGAACACTTCTGTTCTTGAACATTTTCTGTTCCTCCAGTACATTATAGACCTGTAAGCATTCTTAAAATCTCTAGATACTTTGTTGCAGTTTTAAAATTGCTGTATGAGAGGGTGATCCCATTATGCTACACTATCTACTCATTGGAAAAAAATATTAAGCCAATATGACCAAAAAAAAAAAAAAAAAGAAAAAAAAGGAAAAAAAGAAGAAAAAAAAAGAAAAAGAAATGGGGTTTTCTAACAGAAAACAGCTGCAACCACATCAAGGCATTTTTGTCTACCCTACTGGCTTTGCTGAAAATTAAAGCCACAACTTAATATTCAAGGAAAAGATTTCTATGGAATGAAATCTGTTAAATGCTTAATAACAAACAGTTAAAAACACAAAATGGGATGTTTAGGAAACTGGTTTTGAATGCTAAATAGCCTAGATTGCAGAAGTTCTGCTTCTTCAGTAGAGGCTAGAAAATGAGTCTTATTCTGAAGAATGGATTTAAATACCAGTTCAGGAATTTGTGTCTTATATTTTCACGCACCATCAGTGTGTTTAGTTAAAGCCAGCTTGCTTCTATCATAAGAACTCTTGAAACTGTATGAAATCAAGTGCTCTAAAAACAGGGAGCTATCCATTTGTTGAGAATGATTTTAGAATCGAGAGAAAATTTTTACAGTGGCTCATACCTGGAAAAATACTTAGGTTTTTTTCTACCTACAAACACAGTAGATTGGAAGAGCTAAATTTTGAACTAATCTAAGTTAGAAGAGCTTGCAAAACATCTGTTGACAACCTTGGAGTAGATGGATTTTCAAATTCAAAGTGATTTAAATCAGAGACTTTTCTCATAGTTTAGTATTTAAATGAAGGGGGATTTACATCATGATTTATGCAGCTTTTAAACTTCTTAAGCTTCAAAATTACATTCTCTAAGGAACACTGAACTCTTACTGTTTAGTGACTAGTAGGATATCCAGCTATATAGGCTCTTTGCATCAAGTCAGTACCTCTTTGCCCTAGCCAGGAAAATATACTCTATGCACATTTAATTACACAATTTAAGATATATTTATTTAGAATTGTAGTTCTTATCTTTTGTTACTTAAAGATACTGAGTAAAATTGCTTCCTTTGTTAATTCCTGCTTAATTGAAATTTGTGCCCTGCTGCTAAGGATGGAAGCTGGAGTAAAATTGAGTAACAGGACAATGTTGAAACTTAACAAAAGAAAATTTTTATTAAACAATATATACTAAATTCAAATATGCTCTACAATTATAACCGGTGTTTGGACCTTAGGGGAAATGGTACAATATAACATGATGCATAAGTCTTATGTTCTATAGCTCCTGAAATGACAGAAAAAGCCATCATGCTAACAGCAATAAATATTTTAATGAGTTATATTTGATATTTTAATGGTTTAGGTTGAATCCAATACTGCTTAGGGCCTAAAGGTTACAGATACCATGTTTGGTTCAGTTAATGAAAATGGACCTTCAAAGGCATAATCTTCCTCTGATGTATATATACTCAATTGAGAAAAATGATGCAGAGTAATTTTCAGTTACTTGAAAAATACTTATTTTTTATTGCAATACGTGCCTGATAGAAATGTTAGAAAATTTAAGCCTGTGTGACATTTTCAAATTCTGTTTCCTAAAGTTACCTTCTTAAAACTTGGTGAGGACATGCAAATTTAGATTTTAGTGCCCATGCGTGAGAACTTGGTAATATGTAAGCAGCTAGAAAATGTCATACAACATTGTAGATCAAAAGCTACCATGAAATGAAGTTTAAATTGAAAGTAAGGGTAAAAAGTACAACTTGTAGCAGAAATTCAGAAATAAAGCTTTTTGGGTCTTTAAAAACTATGGAATTATTTCCATCGGCTTAAGGAAAAAAAGTCCCACTTACAGCCATCCCACTTACAAACCTCTTCATTACATGGTAGTGCAGTGCCATGCAAACGCCGCAGCTGCGAGCAATGTAGCTTAGTGTCTATGGTATTTACTTTTACTATGAAAAGTAAATAATTGCAAAAGATCTTTTGGCTTCCTTTTTTCCCCCCTACTTCTCTTACCCCTGGCAACCAGTTGCTTTCTCTTTCTAAAGTTTACAGTGTGGCATAGCTGATGAAACAGAGTTTTCCTTTATTTGCACATTCAAACCACAAGCAATTGACTTGATATTTTTGAGAAAGATAAAATTAAAACAAGTGTTATGCCTCTTTGTAATAACTAAAATAGGCATGTTTATGACAAGTTCTTGGAGGCAAAACTAATTTAGTTGTTTTTGCCTGTATAACCTATAGGCTACCTTTAAAAAACTGCTGCAATTATCATGTCTCATCTCCACAGTTTTCACCTACTTTACTAAGCTAAATAAGATCAAAATTGTATAAACTCGTGTCTCCTTTTGATTTCTGTTAAAATTTCTCTTTGTCAGAGAAAGAAGGGAAAAAAATTTTAGGGTTTTTATTTTCAATTTCTTAATGAAGTTCATTTTCTCTTCTAAAATTCTTAAATTGTTTTTTAGTGGAGATTTTATATTATTCCATGAGACTGATAATCACTTTGATGTTGAGGTTCTGATGGCTCATAATGTTACAAGCTGAATTTTCTTTTCAGACAGTGATGTTACCAGATGCCCACTAATCTCATCCTCTTTCTGTCTGGTGCTTCTGTTTTCTTGCCAAGATACTTCTGTCCTTTCTGCATTTTGGCTCTTAGCAGCAGCAGCTACCAAAAGTTGACTAGTAGACCTTTTCATTCTGCCGTTACACAAACAGAAGAAGTGGAAAAAATAAGAGAAGGGATAATTTAACTAACAGAAGGAAAGACAGCAGAAGGAGGGAAAAGCAGAGGCAGGAGATTTTCTCCTATGGCTTAGGAGTCCTGTTCATTCTTGAAGATTTATACCTTTCCTGAAACACTACAGAAGTCCCCAAGCCCACTAGACATAAGTACAGAACCACCAGATGGTGAATTGTGATTGTAGCACAAGGAGCTTTTAATTCCTGAATCCATTATTCAGCTTTCAGTCTCAAGTTTTAAACTGTCAAATCCATGCACATTACTGGCCTCTCCAAAAACATGCTCATTGAGCTGTGAGCATGTTTCTGGTCTACTCCCTTTAATATTTACTGTCATGACATTCTGATCTAACCCTTCTGAAACAGCCTTACAGAGGAAAGATCAACTTCTTTCTTTTACATTCATTAAGCTTTTTCTCTTAACATAGTGTTTGTAAAACAAACAAGCAACCACTAGAAGCAGTAAAATTACATGCTGAACACTTAATTTCTTTGTGAAAGTGGGTGTGTGGATCTCTGTACTGGGTTTGGCTGGGATTTTAATGTTTTTCATAGCAGCCTATAGGGTGCTGTGTTTTGGACTTGTGAGCAAACAATGCTGGTAACTCACCTATGTTTTGGCTATTGCTGAACAGCATTTGCACAGCATCAGGTTCTCTGGTTCTCATCCTGCCCTCCCAGTGAATAGACTGTGGATGTACAGTAGGCTGGGATGCAAGACAGATGACCCAAAGTAACCAAAGAGATATTCCATGCCAATGAATATAACCTTATGCATAGTAATAAAAACGGAAAAGAAAGGGTTCTACAAAGTTAACCATTTTTTGCTCAGAACTGGCTGGGTGTTGGTCTAACCATGGGAGATGCTGAGTGATTGCCTTGGAATTGCTTGTTTCGTTATCTTTCCCTCTCTTTGCTTATTAAACAATTTTTATCTCGATCCACAAGTTTTATTGCTTTTACTCTTCCTTTCCTTTACTCTTTTTGCTCTTCCTTTCCTCTTACCCCTTCCCACTGGGGTGAGAGGTGGGGAGTAGGCAAGCAGCTGTGTGGTGCTTAGCTGCCTGCTGGGGTTAATCCACAATGGACATATTACATTAATTTAGATCAGTTTACAAGTTATGGACACCAAACTGACTTCTGTGGTGCAAAAGAACTTTTCTGGAAATTGTAAGAAGCTCTTCGACAATGGCATGATGTGTGTGGTTTTTATGCAGCCTATTAGTAATATTCCACAGTTGCACTGACCAGTACTGTTCACAGACAAGTGCATGATGCTTGGGTGTGATGCAGAAAGGCGAAACCTTGGAGTTGATGGTGCACATTGAGTCGGGTAATGTGGAGATAGAAGTCAAGGATTGCCTTTTCAAAACAGAACAGAGCTGTTTGAGAAACTGTCAGTAAGTTATTTAGTAACTAACAAAACTTCCCTGTGCTGATGTGTCAAAAATCTGAACTTTGTCTCAATAGATCAGTATTCTCTTAAAATGGAGTCATTTATCAGGAAGAAAGCAGTTACCTTAGAATTGACTGTTGCAGTCTCACACACCAGTAAAAATGTCAACAAATTAGAGCATCAATTACTTCAAGCAATAGAGCATCATAAGAATTATTGATTGTAGTACTTTCAGACTAAGCAGCAAAATTTATATGTTTATAGATGTGCCAGCTGCATGAGTCCTTAATTATCTTCACTTTGTAGTGCTTACTCATTTACTGTGTGTCATTTTATGATTATTAACTATAATTAGAAATAATCCTGACATGTTAGCTTTCTCCCCATGGTAAAATCTGATACGGGCTTTCAGTGTTAGTCTGTTTTTGTTACTGTGTAGATGTAGAAAGAAAGCCTAAAGATTTGAACTTGAGAACTTGTAGTCACAGCAGGGCTGTCCACAGCGAACTACAAGTTTGCATTCCTACCACATGCGGTAAGGTTTTCTCCGTAGACTCCTGTCACGGAGGAATTCAGCAAGGAACAAGAAATCTTCAGTCAGAGGAGGGCCACAAGTGTGTGAAAAGCTAACCACACACAAACAGTAAAGGTCATTAGCAGGCTCCTAAACTCCTGGCTAGGAATTAGTTTTTTGGATCATTAACGGTAAAAAAGCCTAGGAAATGAATAGGACTCAGTGTCCTATTAAAAATTAGCCAGAACAATTAAAAGGTTTTCTAGTTTTTAATGGGAACCAGACCTGATACCTCATTTTCCCTTGTCTAGTGGGCTATTTCTGCATTTTGAATGACATTAATTTTATGTCCTTGTATTTTCAAAGAAATATCTTGAAGTATTTATTCTGTATAGGAGTCGTAAATTATTTACAATGAGGGCAGTGAAAGCTTGGGAGATATAGAATCCAGTGTCTCCCTAAGACTGTGTTACTGATTCCAAGTGTCATGACTGTGAACTTTACAGTTAGTTGTGACTGGAGTGCTTCTGGTGTGTGCAAATATAAACTCTGCAGACTCCTAATACAGTTGTTGCATTATGCAGTTCCATGAGTTCGAATGCTCATTTGGTTGCAAATGCACAGCCTTTTTTGCTGTGAGATGTCTTTCCCTACGGTGTTTCCCTGAACTCTGTTTCCTGATTTTAACAGCAGCATTTCTGCTTTCATTTCAATGTAAATTCCTGGCTGCTGAGTGGATGACTGATGGTTATTTGTCTTCTGCACTGTGTATTTTTCCTGAAGCCTATAGTCATCTCTTGAGTTTGGCAAAAAGAAAGTAACAGTGCACCTTTAGTATTCTAAAATGTAATTTATGGAGAGGTTTATTAAATACTTTTCTTATCTTCACATGCATGTCTTACAAAAAATCCAAAGGGAGAAAGAGAGAAAGAGAGAAAGAAAAAAGAAGGAACAAAGAAATGTTTTACACCGTCTGCTTTGGCTGCAGGCCGGCCACTCTGGAGAAAAACAAGCCCAGTGTTTCCCAAACTTTTTAACTCTGTAGTTGTTACACTCATTTCTCTCCCCATATGTCTTAGGCTCTAAATCTTCCCACTTACCCCTCTGGTAATAATCAAGGTAATCTGTGAATACAAGCCATACGATTTTCCTGAAAGAAAAAGAAGAAGAAGAAAAAATTTTGGATGAAGGAGAATGGACTGTAGATAAATGGGGTGGGGATGGGGGAAATAAAAGGTGCAAAGAAAGGCAGGACAAGATGATCTTCCTCACAGTGTTAATCTTGTACTGATCATTCATTCACGCCATATACATAATTCCTTTCTGCAGTGAGTGAATTGCCCTGTCATTAACATAAAATTAGCTCCAAATGATCTTGGCCAAGAGCTTTGAAATATATTAATATAGAACCACACACTCAAAACCGTGTGGGAATCCATGTGGGTTTCCAGATGTGAGAATCTTCTGTGTTACAAATATACTTGTGTTTATGTAGCATAATCTGCTCTGTGGATATTCTCTTGATGCAGCTGTGCCTCCAGTAGTGTCTCTTATGTTAGGCTCTTCCTGTGTGAATGCATCGTGTTTCTTACAGTGAGTCCATTCTGATAATCACTACTTGGAAACAAATGTTGTCTTGCAAGTTAAAATACTTTTTCAAGAAATGGAAGGACTTCAGCATGGGCTAGTAGATTAGATATAAAGTGAAAATTTGAAAAATTTCATGTTTGATTCATCATAGTGTTTTGCTATTAATTGTTTTTCCCTGTCTGAGTTATTTTTCATCAGTGAGTACTTTCTGCACTAGAATTCAAATTTAGAAGCCTAAGTAGAGTTTGAAGATGTCATAATATTTTTCATGTTATCTATGTAAGTGTTTAAGCTTGTGGTTTGATTTCAGTTATATTATCAAAAATATATTGATTGATAACAAGATCAGTTGAATCTCATTATAATTACCTTCATCTAAATAAAGATCTCTACCCATAATGATAGTCTGTCGATGCTCTGTTTTCCCCTCCCTCCCCCCCGCTTGTTTTTTGCACATTTAAAAGCCCTTAACATCTTGATTTCTTTAATGCAGTTGCCTTCTGTTTTATGTGTAAGAAGGAAACTTGGAGTATCTTGGGAAGGAAATTGATACCTGCAGGAAAAGACTACTGGCTTAAATAACTCTATCGAGCTGAGTTTATGCACATCAGTTAGTGCCTGATCTGTACAGTATTCGGTCTGTAGCAGTGATTATTAGCTATTATTAATGTTTGAATATGTAAGTATAGAATGGTGACTGAAGGTAACCTAAAATGTCATTCTCATTCACTTTGTAGTGTCTTCTTGTAAGTTTTAATAGCCACAAGTTTTTCAAAGAAATACTCTTTCCTTCCTGACTGAAAACAGTCCCCATTGCTGAACATGAATAATCAGTTTTCAGGTGTAATCCATACACCCTGTGGTACTTCGGCTGTAGCCAAGTCATGTCATATATATCAAGCAGAATAATATGCAAAAGTTGAATCAGAGACTTTCAGGGAAAAAAAATCAGCTAAACATCTGATATTTATCTCTCCTCTGAAATGACAGTAGCTCCATCCTCTAGCACAATGTAAAGTAAATTCTCTATAGAAGTCATTACACAATGAATAAAATTTTTGTTTTACATAAATCACTGTAGCCTAAGAGTTCATAAGTGTGTCAGCTGATCCTTTATGTCTTGGAGGCTGGGTAAAACTGAGATTTTGATTGTAGAAAGCATTTTTTTCTATTTTCTATTAAATGTTGCATAGTGTTTCCAACATTTTTAATGTATATTACGATATATTCTATAGCTCCTATTTCATGGGCAAATGTATTATACATATCTAAAAATAGTCTTGTACTTATCATTATAATCTTTAAATTGTCAGGGAATATTGTGCTTCTCTGTTTTTAGGAGCATTTAAGATTGTAAAAGCTGGAAGTAACTCCCTATTGCTAACCTCTTTAAGCAAAGTATCCTTTGCTATTCTTCACCATAACCATCTAATATCAGTCATTATCTTTAATAACAAATTTTAAGAAATTTCCAGTAAAGGAGACCTGTGTGACAAAAATCATGGGAGTGTGCCACTCTCTGAATAAGAAATTAACTGAAAAGATATATCTTTGAACTGTGCAAGCAGTGACAGCTTGAAGGAAGCACTAAAACTGTCCTACAGAAGATGGAGCTTTCTTCTGTCACATGCCATGGGTCATGCTTGCCATGGTAGGTAACTGATGTGCTTTGTGTCACATAGTGGCATTTCTACTGTGAGAGGCTGGGAATATTTCAGTCAATATGTGACAATCTTTGTGGGCTGGTGCTGTCCAAAACCATTTCTGACCCCAGCTGCATTGCCCCAACAGTCTTCTAGCAATGTGCTATTTTGCTTTCAATAACTAAAATCTTAAACTGTGTGTGTGTGTGTGTCTGTATGTATTCACAACAAACCAAGATATATGAAAAAGTATATGCTCTGGTAATTAAAAAACCAGTCAGATCGCATGGAAGACTATGCAAAATCGAAGGCCTCTCAGTGCCTTGTGGACATCAGACTTCTTTCCTAACTTTCATCACAGAATCTATCTAGAACCTAGTGAGCATGCTGCATAAAATTTGTAATTATGGAAATGTATATTTAAATTCAGTTTGAATTGAAAAACATTGATATTTGTTTAAGGATTCTGCCAGTGTATCTCTCAAGCTGTTTTATTGCGCTGCTTTTCATTAATTATATCTTGACAGAAGAAATTCTTGCTTTTTTTTTTCAGACTGAAGAACAAACGAGCCTCTCTGAAGAGCAGCTTAAGACCCTTCTGGAAGAATGTATGCAGCCTCAGAGAACAATAAGTAACGTTACCATGCCACAGTCTCAGGAATCTCTTTCTTTCGGATTAAGTCCCCCTTGTTACACAAGTCAAGACTCCACTCTTCACTCCACATCTAGTCTTTCCAAAATGTTAGTTGAAGACCATATTGTAGGGATGTTAATGGCTCAGGAAAAGGCTGGACTCGAAGACAAAAGCTTATGTGTTAATGCAGAGAGCAAAATCCTTGGCTACTATATCAGCAAAGCATTGGCTGGTAGTCACTTATCAAAGGACTCACTGGCCCAAACAGAGGAACCTGATGACCTAGAAGTTTTACAGAAGATGGGAGATAAGAGTATTACTGAAGGTTACTTTATGTCAAGAGCACTCAACACAAAAAGATTGAAGAAACCTTCTTTCTTGGGTGAACCATTATATTGCATCAGCATGAACAATGAGCCATCCACAGAGGCCGACATTCTCAGCATACCACTGCAAACCAAAGGAGGTGAGACTCTTAACAACCCTTTAGAATAGGCTTTTGATTATAATGAAAAAACCTAAGCAGGTTCTCACCAAAGGTATGCACCAATACACACTGATTATTATGGTGGGGCAAGAATGTTCTTTTAAAAAACATAAAACTGTGCCAAAAATAATACACACAAAATAACAGAATGTTTATTAAAATTCTTACCCTGAAATAATTGACTAGGAGTTTTATGAAATATATCACTGATGTTGATTAATTCTGTCAACTGGAAAACAGTGTTGAAAACACATATGGATTATCTTTTTGGTAGTAGAAAGTTTTGTTCACTGCTCTGTGGAGAGCAAATATTCTCCCAGTAGCTGGTACAAATATTCACGTGAAAATCCAAGTGTTTCATGAAAGTCTTTAATAAGGTAAACTCGGTAGTGTAGAAACAAACATGACCTAGCTATATTAAAAATAATAATCTGCTTTTAGGGAGTCCATATTTACACACATAAAATACCAAAATTAACAGTACTGAACAATTTCCATAAATTACTATTAGTTTGGTAAAAGAAAGAATAGACTTTCACCAGCAAAAAATTAAATTTTCTTTCTGTCTGGTCTTATAAAAATGTTGTGGAAATGTCTCTTGTTTTTATTGTCTTTACTTATATGTAATTACATAGTGATATTGTAATCTAAATCTATATTTAGATTTTTAGCCAAAGACTAGTTCTCTTCCTGGAAAGCCAACTGTTCAAATAAGCCAGATTTTAGGCAGGTAAACCTGCCCAAAATTGTTTTCATTATTTTCATAAAAGTTGGGACAGTATGAATTTTGTGATTACAGTGCTAGAGTCTAATCTTACTAGAAATCAATACATTTTGCTATGTTTGCCAAGATTGATCTTTGTTATACTGGTAATCTGTTGTGGATTTAGAGAAACTGATTTTTTCACATACATCAGTAATTTAGAAGAACATTCTAATATCCCTCTGCTATGTTATAATTTCATAATTGTGATCACAACACTTTCTTTGTTTGTTTGTACTTAATCTTTCTACAGTGAAGGGAATGTTAATATTTTTTCAAAGCTATTCCACCTGTCGTAAAGCAGGAAGTCATGTTGCTGCTGTTTTCACACTGCCAGACAAAGTTGATATCCATACTTACCTGCACTATTTGGCCCTTATGAGATTTAGGTCATAGCTTCTACATGAAGAAAACAGAAATAGTACCTGTAGAAAAGGCTGTGTGGTTTTGGTGCTTTTTTTTTCTGGTAGGTTACTTATCAGCTACCTTTACAAGCTGGCTTTGCTGTTCATGTAGATGCAGGCATCAGAAGAGCAGAGCAAGGGAAGAGAGTGGTCTGCCCAGAGGAGAGCAGGGTGGCAGTGGTGGTCATGGGGAACACCACAGAGAACCACCTCTGCCAGGGGCAGCCTGATCTCATATAGGGGTAACATGATTGCATACTGCACCACCAGGCTTCTTTGGCAACCAACAGCAAGAAAAACTCAGTGAATTGCTGCCTTCACTTGAGTTAAAGTTCTCCTTTAGTCCGAACAGATGTAGCCAGGTCAGAGCCAAGTGTGACTCAGCCCCAGCTACCACCTCCCATTATGTATGTGTTTTAAGATGGAATGTGTTAAATCAAGGAAAACACCGTGCAGTGTGACCACTGGGTAGTGAAGTGAGCAGGTAACTGTAGATATAGTCACTGTGAGGTAGTTTTATTGCACAAGAGAGGAAGGAGATTTTCACTATTAACTAAATTTCCATATGGGACATCTCATTGTAGAAGTCTATAAGGTAGATGTGTTAACATTTGTCACATAATAATTTAAATATCTTTGAGTCAAAATCATGTGTGTCAGAGTAATGTAATGGGGTAATTCGATTATCTCCTTTCAGTAGTGACTGAGTAATGTTTGATCGTGTAGAACTCAAATCTCTATGGTTAATAAGCATCTTGGTTTTATGATCTTTTTGCTTACCAGTTCTTTTTTTGAGGGAGGAAGTATTCTGAATTTTCAGTCCCTGATTTGTTTTTTTCATTCTTTACTAAGAAGCTAATTAATTTGTTTCCTACAAAGGTGACTCAGTTCTGTCTGAAGCAATTAGTCCTGGACATAGGCCAAAGGGTGTGTTATTTATCAAATTTATAAACTTGCTTAATGTATTCTGTAGATAATTTGCTTGTTAGTTCAGATATGATTAAATGTGCTAATTGTATTGAAAAATGGAGATCCCAGTGCAATCCAGTTTAAGGCAAATACATCTGCAGATGAAGGTATGAGAAGTATCAGGTGTTGTTTTCATTTTTAAGAGATATTTACATAGTTGAATTTTGTTATGGTCTTAATTCTAAAGGACATTTAAACATGTATGCATAATCTTCTGTAAGAAGTTTGATTTTCTTGTCCATTTAGATATGGTTTAAATTTTGTGTAGTGCTCGTTAAGCAAATAAAATTGTGTGAAACTGGTTTAGCAGAATTTCAGTTTTGCATATGGTACTGTAGTCTGTGATAGAGATTTACTGTAATACATTAAATTATATATATTCTAAGAAAAGCATCATTATTAGCACAATGCATATATATATATATATATATGAAAGAAACTCTCATGTGCCTTCAAAGGTAAGTAATGCCTGTTTCTTGAAAGAAGCACTAATCTATGGCCAGCTCATACATATGTAAACATCGATTATGTTTACTGAGGTTAGCAGAATCCAGACTTACCCACACACAGATACGAAAAGTTGTATGAGCCAATAAAGAATTATTTCCATCTCTATTTTTGGGGGCTATATTAAGTTTTAAGTAGAGGTTGTATCACAAACCATTGTTACGTTTTCCTCTTGCAAATAATGTTGTGCTTACAGCAGTTCAGCACCTTTTTATTTTCTTTTTTTCAGATCATATGAACATTGAAGTTTGAGGGGAGAGCAACTGTATGCTTCTCTGCACAGCTGTTTTTCTGAAAGTGTAGTTAAACCTCTGTCAGTGATATTACACTGATACAGTATCATATCAAGCAACCTGAAGGGAATAAATTATCATAATTGAAAATGTTCCATGAGTTGATTTTTTCTTTAGAGATAATTATTATTGTCCTTATCATATATTGTTGCAGTTTGATTTCAAAATAAACTCTTGCATTTCGTTAAATTTCCTGGGGGTGTTCTGCCTAATAAATAATGTACACAGATATTGTGTAGCTGTGTGTCTGATAAGACATGCATGTCTTTGTGAAAAAAAAACAACCCAAAAAACCAACCAAACTTGAAAAGTTTAGTATTTACTGATGGGGCTTTATTAGAGAGTGTGTGAAATATATATAATAATTTCATTTTTTTTCACACACACACAGAGTCTAGTTTTTTCATAAAGTTAGCTAAAACTTGTCTTCTGTTATCTCAGTGCAGTTTGATGGAGCTTGCAGGCTGTCTGACTCAGAGTCCTGACTCAGTGAAGCATCCAAATACTCAGTTTTTTGCCCCGGGGCTGTCTGTTGGCTGGACCCCTGGTTTGGTTGAAGGCTCGACTTGCACAAGTCCTCCGCTGGATCAGAACATCAGCACTAGGTCTGCCTGATTCTTGTCTGGGAAAAGGGTAACCACACAGAAAACATTCATATCTTCTAGTTAAGAAATGTAATTAAATGAGGAAGGATCTCAGCCCCTGGTGAAGGCTTGGTGGGAGTAAAAGTGGAGGCATTCAGAAGTTTGCCTGAGCAGCAGCTACTGGATTGTGAAACCTTAGAGTAAAGGGGGGGAGGGTAATGCAGCTGGTTTGGGTTTGAGAAAATATAACAATTCATTACAGGTTTTTGATTGTCTAGTCTTTAACCAGTATTTTTTCCTGACTTGCACCTTATTTACTCAGCTGATGGTCAGTTTTCTATTTAATGTGCTGCAATGTCAGAATAAGAAGATGTTATTTAAAAAACATAGTTTTTTGTTTGTTTTTTAAGTGGGGAGAGATACTCTAGCAAAGGGGATTCAACAGATTTATCCAGTTGACAGGCTCTCATGTGACTTGACCAAAAAGGACAAATTATTTCTCAGATCCTATACCTATAGTCATTTAACATTCACCAAGAAAAGATGTATGGATAGAATATTAACTATGCATGGGCTGTTATTGCATAGGGTTTACTTGATCTAATACGAATGCTTAAATTAATGCAAATATTGGCCCAGATTTTAATCTAATTTACAGAGTTGCCTGTAGAAGTGGATGCACACTCCTGGGGAAGTTGTAATTGTATAGATATAAAAGAGATCAGAATCTAACCTACGTGCTTTTAGTTAAAAACCTGAATGGGACATTCTATTTGAAATAAGCCATTGCTATTTCTTTTTTTTGCTTTCTGTTATTTTTACTTGTTCTTAAACAGCAATAACAAACCTTTTTATAGTGGATGTTCTGCATAGGATTGCTGTAAGCACATTTCATGGAACTTTTCAAATCTCACCTAGATGTATTTCTTATCTTAAAAATACTAAACCTGTGTCATAATTTTGTTAGCATAAATATAATTAAATATTTATATTTATTAAATAAATACTGACAAGTGTTTTCCAGAGTATTTTCTGTGCCTGTATGATATTCATTCGGGACTGTCTGCTGGCTGTAATCTTGCCACAGTCCAGTTATTTTCACATGGAGCTTGTGTTTTATAGAGATCTTCTCAAAAACAGTGTTCCAAGTGCTTGGGCAGTTTTTGAAGTAATCTAAATTGTGTTTAAAGATTATATGTATAATATCTAGAGAACATTAAAAAAAATACTAAATAATTCTTAATTTTCCTGGTTTATTTTCTCATCTTGAATCTCTTGATGCTATAAAAAAGCTTTTCCTAGCACCCTCAAGGAAGGGTTGCTGTTGCTAACAAAGACTTAAAACATTCCTGAAGCCATACAACTTTTTACTCACATCTGGCATTTCAGGGAGAAGCAGGTAAGTTTGAATGGCTATTGACTTGAAGTGTATATTCCAACAGGAGGTCTGTAACTTAACTTTTAGCCTTGGGAAGCGCTGAGCACCCTGCACCAGTTGTAGTCACTGCAAACCACAGGGATGTAGCACTCATGGCTTGCTATTCCAGAGGTGTGTTGGGTCAGTACCCAAAGCTCAGAGGCTGTAAAAAATTAGTGGTCTAACATTTATCTGTGCTTGGTTTCTACTGCATTATGTTAAACAACAGGTTGTTTGGGAATATTTTATTTCTTGCTTGATGTTACACGTGAAATATCAATTCAAGCCCTCCTTTCTTTTTCTATTTTCAGTTTTGAGTAAAACTGTAGGAAATAAAATTATTTGGAAAAATATGGTACTGGTAAGAGGTGGACAATAACAGAGATATTATAGAAAATATAGTGACAAGGTTGTTTGAAACATCACCAATACCAGGGTAAAAAGAAAGTTGAACCCGGGAGGATTCATGGGTTTTTCTTTGTTTTTCCAGTGACTTTGTGTTGTGACCTGCAATAACCCCTCCCATCGGGGCCCGCCACTTGAATTCCAGCTGCACTGGAATGTGGCAGCTTCTCCTCAGGGAGTGATGCAGCAGTGATGATTAAGATATTTAAATGAATTTTCTTTTGCAGCCTAACTTGGGATTTGGAAACAGGTTTTCTGAAATACATACCTTCATTCAGCATAAGTTGTATTTGTCAAAAGCTTCTTTACTGTCCTTTCTAGCTCCTTTAATCCAAAACATAGCGGAGCACAGGAGACTGATTTTTAAAGTTATCCTTCTGACTTTCAGGCTTTGAGATGTTTGACGAACAAGAAGTTTCACGTGTGCATGTAAAGTTATGCTGTTTGTTCTCATTACCTTTTTTCACACAGTGATTTTGCAGCACAGATAGATGCTTTGTTCTAAAAATTTAATATTGGTGAAAGCAACATAGCCATGAAGAAAAGATTCTGGTGTGCTTGCGTCTAATTGCTGAGCAATATATGACCAAACCATTCTGTCTTTGTCTCTCAGACCCCTCAGTGATACACATACTGTGCTGGTGTTTGTGGTGGCCAGTGCTCGGCTGTTGATACCGATTTTCTCCAGTGGGTATGTTTCGATGCTGCCATGGTTTGCCCTTTTAAATGACAAACTGCATATTGTTTTCTTTTGAAAGTGGAAAATTAGGGGGATTCAATCATTTTCATAAACATTGTGTGTGTGCGTGTATATATATATGCATATATAAATTGTGTATATTAATTGAATATATAATATAGAAAATATAGTATACATTTGAGGGGGATATTTTAAAGGACTACAGCATTGATTTCAGTATAATGTAATAGTGTGAGAAGTTCACTCCAGCTTTACTGTTATTGTGCAGACTTAGAGTGGTTGAGGGATTTTAATTTCAAAGAGAAATGACAAACTAAATATCCTGATTAAAAAAAAAAGTTAAAAATTTCTTGAATCTAGACAACAATAAAATGAGTGAAATCTTTCTTGTGTGTTCAGGATTCAAGTTTAAATTAAAGTAGTTCTACCAAGGGGTGAAAAAACTTTCAGTTTCACAAAAAAAAAAACCAAACAAAAAATTAGGAAAATGCCCCCCAAAAATTCTCAGCCTAATGCCTTTTTCCAAGAGGAACGTGGGCTGGTATCTGCTTAGTGGATCTGTAGTGCATGCTTTCCTTCTCACTTCCCGAGCAGAGCTCCTGCAGAGCCAGTGGGCATGCTGAGCACAGAGTGAAAACAGGCTGTGCAAAAATTATCTGCTGCATAGATCAGAGAGGAAAGGGCTGCTTAAACATGTCATCAGAGTAACAACGACTAGTCTAGAAATGTGAAAAGGTATGCCAGTAAATTCATGGAAAGGGTGCCTTTTTACGTCCATGTCAGGGATGGATAAGTGAGAGGCAGTTGTTGGCAGCTCAATTTCTGTGATTTCAGTAACTATGAGAATTTTTATATTTTATTAAAACCCCCTACTTGCTAAATAAAATTTCAGCAAATAATATGAGAATGCATCTTTTTGTTATGCTTCTTAAAAAGGCTTTCTAAGCACAGCTTTGAAAAAGATCCCCCTTCTCTTGCTTTTTACATGCAAAATTTGCCAGAGTTTACACTTCCAAGAGTGTTTCCTCCCCCACTTATGAAGAGAGAGCCTCACCTCTGGGAATCTCACAGTGTGAAGGATAGACACAGAAGACAAGGTGGTTTGGCAGATCCTCAGGAAGCTGACAAGTTAGGAGGGTTTATGAAAGCTAAGAAAAATAATAACTGATTTTTTCTTTAATTTAATTTTCAACAGATGCACTTATTGAGAAATAATTGCTCCTTTATTTGTAGTGAGATTTAAAGGTCAGAAAAACTGTTTCCTTTTCAAATAGAATAGAGGCGCTTAAATACTACTAATGCCATAACCTACATTTATCCAATTATACGTTTCATTGAGGGATTGGCTAGAATCCAAATGCAGTAGTTGGAATAAAAGGCTCCCTGTCATTTATGTCTACGTGAAATAGTTCACTGCTTGCAATTGAATCTGCAATACCTTACCTCTTATGCTTAAAAAAACCCCCAGTAAACTGGAATATTCTGGAGTGTGTAATGACTTGTAGAGTGCTAAAGTGCGTGCACAATTTCTTTATAGGCAGGTATTCTAGAACTTTTTTTCCCATAAAAATCTGCTGTTTTCTTGTGGAAATACTGGTCTGTGCCATTGTTTTCTTATTGCTTGCTTTGTGTATTTGGTATGCATAGTTTTGGTGGGAAGGGCATTGCCAGAGGCATTCTACCCTAATTTTACAATAACACTAAAATGGTCTCTCCATATGCATTTTGTGAGCAGAGTCATCAAGGGAGATGGACACAGAGTCTAAGCAGCCCTCAGTTTGGCCTTGTATATTTTGCCTAGGCTAGCAGTTCTTGATCTTGAAAGCAGTTGAAAAATGAAAGACAAATGATGTCTGGGCTTCCTGGGATTTGTTTAAATTTGAAAATCCAAGTCTCTCTATGATACTTGTCTAATTTTATGGATTTCCTGGGGAAGATTTTATCTTTAAGACTTCTGCTTGCCAAACACTTTTTAAAATGAGTTTTCTTCCTCTTGTCATAACTCTGGTTCATACAGATAAATATCCATACTACTTTGTGCACCTGTGTTTTCTCTTTTGAAAAGATGAGAAAGAAGAATTAGAAGTCCCCTTGTGGATACTTTAAGATGCTTACTTCTGCAATCTCTACAATCCTTTCCAAAATGAATTTATGTTGAAAATCTACCAATTACTGTGTACTTCCCTACAAAAATCATGCCAATATCAGTAAAAAATGCACTATTGTCATTAAGATGCAGATCTTCTACACTTATCTCAGTCTTTATCTCCATAGCTTATGAATACCTACAGGTTAAACTACTACACCTGTTGAATATAGGTTTGATGCAGATGACCACTTTAAAACTAAAGGTGCTGCATTTGCATGGGCTCTGAGAAGAGTGTGTTGTGGATGGAAAACATTGTGTTCTCTACAATAGCATGAAATTAAAAGATTACTTATGCAAAAATAGTTGGCCAGTACCAAGTAACACTAGAAGTGGTATGCATTGATTGGTACACTTACGTGTTCCACTGATGAGTCTTCAGGGAGTTGGGAACAGCAAATTTCCCATAGGCTTCTCTGCCCTGTGAGGTGTGGCCATCTTCCATGTTCTTGCTGTTTAGTTTTTCTTTAGTAGTTGTTTCTTTGGACAAGTAAAGGCCCAACTTACCTCAGCTATAGCTCTTTCCTGTGTCCTACTGTATGCACACCCACCAAGCAAAAAGTGGGTGGACTTAGTTAAGCTATGGGTTAACACAAAGCACACGGCTTGCCTTTTTTATTCTAACAACAAGCAAAGCTACATAAATGTATGCAATAAATTAGTGAAAGTTTGGCATGGCTCAGACAAGATCATTGGAATGGGCTGCCAAGGCTATTTTCCCCAACAGCAGCAGCAGTTCTCTGTTTCAAACCTTTGGTTAGACCGACATATATCCATATATAGATATGTTAAGATATAGATAGATGTTCAGAAAACTGGTTGGCTTTAAGGTATCTCCTTTTTCCTGCAAGTAAATGAAGAGATTTTTCCAGTTTGGAACTGTCTTTGTTTTTTGTAGTTCTCAGTCTTCTCAGTGTCCTTGGAGGCCAGAAGAGAGTTAGAGACCAAAACTGCAGGAGATATGATACTGCAGGCCCAGATAAGATCAGATGGGTTACACTGACAGTGCACTCCCACTACCCCATCTCATTCCAGAGAAGTCAAGCAGACAGTCCTGTAACTGATGAGGGCAGAAATTCCTGGCCCCTCGTAACAGGCCAGGCGTTCTTTCTTTGCTCTCCTTGTTCTCAGTGGGAAAAAAATTAAATATGCAGGACTGCCCTCAAAAGTGTAGTGGCATAGAACAGGACTCTTCATCCTCAGGAAAAGGAGATGTAAAGATTAATTTTCTCTATCTGCAGGACGCTCTACACTTCTCATGTGATTATCTAGAACCTGCCTTTGCTAAGGGGTGCACAGGCCAAGCTGCTGCTGCAAGTAAAGATCAAGGAACCAGTCTTAACTGTTCTTAGTTTTAGCAGCATGTTCTAGAAGTTGATTGAGTGTCCTGGCATGAGCTCTTTGATCACACTAGCAGTTTCAGTCATGAGAGTCTAATGCACCTGCCCCTGCAAAGAGCCAATATGCTGCCTCTTTTCATGTGAAAGGGGGCAGGCCTGGTTGGGGATGATTGCAGTCTCTGAAAGATTCTCTTGCCTTGTGGCTGCATCAAGGGCAGCACGGCTTAGAAGTCTTCATGTGAAGCCTTCAGAATCAAACGTGCCAGGTGCCTGTGCTGTGTAACTGCAGCAGTGCCTTCAGGTGGACCAGCAGTTATACGTGGGTAACAACTCAGGTGCACCCCCCCAGTGTAGTTGCAATGTAAAAAGTACAGAGAAAATCTTGCTTTGAAGCCAAATTTGACACAAATAACACATCAGTGGTCCAGAGATGTATTACAAAACATTAATAAAACCAGAGCACAAAGGTATAAATATAAATGTCCTTGGTGGTTTATTGTTCTTTGTATGTAAGAAGCTTTACTGTACAACTTACACAACTTTAGAATGGAAAAATGGTTAAAAATGTTTACCAAAAAAGCATGTTCTTAGAAAATTATGCTAGCAAAAACTTCGGGAGGAGGGAAGCAAAAAAATCTTCAGTGTGCAAACTTTTTATAAAAATAGAAATACTAACTCTACAGGTAGCATTTCATGATAAATTATTTAAATAGCCTATCTACACAATTATGTGATTAACTATTACAATGGCAATGAGAAAAATAATTTATAAAAATACAAGCAATGGTATACAAGATGACAGGAAAAAATATAATACAACATTAGAAATTGTATTTGACTTTTTTTTTCCAATGCCATTTCCTTACTGGGAATACGTTTTCTGCAAAGAAATTTTGACTATGTACAGCATTAACTTTTTAGTACTACAGTAGCTTTAAAGTTTGTTAGACATTTGAACTCTGATTACTCCAAAGATTTTTCTCAGTCACACAACAATGAGGTAATATTTGTACGTAAAACTTTCATCATGTTCATTTCTTTTCATTTTTTGAAAAGACAAGGAAATATTATAGGTATAAGGATGCTGCCCCTTCTGTTGGGGAAGTCTTTTAATGTACATCAAGGCCTCTCCCTCTTTTGCAAGGAGCTCCTGAAATTGTCTAGTCTGTGATGAATTCCTTCTTTAGTAGCTGCACATCACTAGTTACAACACTTAGCGTGCAGTGGCCCAAAGAGCCCATTAAATGGTTATTGAGGGCTGTCCTTGTGCCTCTTGCTGCAATCTCCTCAGGGCAGCTATCCTGGCTCTGGGTTAGGCCCAGACCAGCGGTAAAGCATCACAGACATTTCCCAGCACTAGAGAACACTAAGATGGTGAATGGCATTCCCTCACCTCTAGTGCTATGGATGGGACAGAAACTGCTACCATCTAAAGGGACTTGAATTTTAGCACTGCAGAACAGTTTCCTGCCAGGCTACCAACTGCCTTGCACAAAGAAAGGAAAAGCCAACATTGAGCTCAGACTGAGAAAAACAAACATCCCATTGCCCACACCCTCACTTTTCCTTGCACCTCAAAGCCTTTATGGGAAAATTGCTCTTTGTAACAAATACATCACCACTATCTGCTCCAGACAAGATTTTTTTTCTCAACTAAACCCTCTCTAGTTTCAGTATAGAACAGAGATAATAAATAATCTGTATTTACAATCTTACAGTCATGAAGACTTGTAACAATGATTAGGTGGATAGTCTTGACGCATTTCTTGCTGTTTTAATCAATAATCCCTCAGTCATTATAACATAATATAAGAATAGGCAAAAATAAATATTTTACAATTTTATCTACAGGCCCCTTTTCTTCCCCTCTAAAGAAGTGAGGGGTTTAAAACATCTATGGCATGTAGAAAAGGAATGTTTTCATTACATTATTTTTGTGCCTCTTTAACCATAAAAAGTGAAGCATGTGCTGGTCTCCTGAAGGACCAGCTGAGATGGTGGTGCTTTCTGGCACCATTATCTGAAAGAACACATTTGAAGGTAAGCAAGACCTGCATCTAAATCAGGAAAAAACAGAATCTAATCATAAATCCCAGTTCTCCCAAAGCCGGTGTGATCCAGTGTACCAGTTTTTATCCTCTTTGCCCCCTCCCATGACAGAAATCAGTTTTAGGATATCTGTTTTGTCCTGTGTACAGCAGCTGATCTAGCTTACCACAGAGTAAGGCTATGTTTTCATCTGAAAGGTATGACATAGAAAACAATAATTTCTCCAAGTTAAATGGATGTAAACCAAAGTAACACAGCCTTCCTTAAAAAAAATTTCTCTACCCCATAAAGAAAAAAGAAAGACCTAGAGTTCCACCTCCCACCCAAACCCCTTTTCCCCACACAATGAAAGGTCTTCAGTTTAAGTAGTCCACAGCACATCCAAAGATGTTCTTTTTACAAAATGCTACTCCATGGGACCTCCAGTTAGAGAGGCAGTGACACTGCACTGTGATAAACAGCAAACATATCTTTCCTACTGAAAGAAGAGTGCTTGTTCAGTGAGGACAATTCTCATTTGCAAGACACATTTGTTTCCTTCCACTTCAGCAGAGGTCAGATACCAAGTATGTTCTCATTTTCATTCTCTCAAAAGCATTCTCTTGAGGCAGGTCATGTGTTTCAAGTCCACACTTACGCAGAAAGAAGAAAGGAAGGAATGATATAATGGTCCCAGGATTTGTAAGGCTAAACGTTTCAAAAGGTGCAATTACCAGCATTTTAAAATAGTCTCTGAATCCAACAACCTTGTGATTATGGATCTGTGAAAAAAGAAAAGATATATTTAAATATTTCTGTGTATTATTCATGATTATGTCCAAGTCATTAATGCCTAGAGACATTTGTAAAGGAAGCTGAAAGTGTACTTTCAATTAGGTACTTCCTTGAGTTAGACTTCAGAATCTAATCTATGTAACCATTATATAACGAAGTCACTATTTCGGAAGACTAGGACAGCTGGAACTAGTTGTATGCACTTAACCTCCACTGAACTTCAAGACTGCAATATATGGACAACCTTCTACTTTGCTTACTTTTAAGGAAATCAGTTTTTTACTTGCTAAAGTCAGTATTTTGCATTTCTACCTTAGATTTTGTCAGATGTGTTCATTCATTCTAGTCAGCACTTTAAAGGAGATTCAAGATGTATTTCATTTCTGGAACTCAACATGGATTTCTGATACTTTGAAATAACACAACAGAAATATACTTAGATTTTATATATTTAAATTTTTGACTGTGAAGAATTTATTGAGAAGGTGTCCCGTTTCTGCCTGCAGAACTTGTTCAAAACTGAACCATGAAAGATCACAGCTGAACTTTCCCTCTTGGCTCTTATGTCTTGAGCTTTCTTGAACCAATTCACTTATGTAGAATCTCTTAAATGCAATGTCATCCTTACCTCTGCATTCATATTTAAGGTCTGAGAAGAACACCATTTCTTGAGAGAAGACAAATAATCCTAGCCGACCACCAGCATAGGTTTTATCGTAGATTGGTCCTGAGTCTGCCATGATTTTCTTCCCTTCATACATTACAACCCTACAAAGAGACAATAGCTCAGCCATCTTTGACAAGGTCCTGTGAGGTTCATCTTCACAGACATTCACTTTCCTTGTGATATTTACTTCAGATAGAAGGATGATGCTCACCTGATGTAGCCGGTCTTTGGTCTATGGCTAAGTCGCCATCTGTATGCAGTGAAGTCTTTCCAGCCTATGTGACGAGGATCATGCCACAAAGTTCTCACCTACGAAAGAATATTTTTTTATTAACCAAAGACCAGAGATAACACAGCAGTTATTTTAAAGGTGCCTTACTATTAAAGGCTGCAAGTAAGTAATTAGGCTCTGTCATAGGATCTTTTGAAATCAGCTGCATTTAAATTTACTTCTTTTAAATATGTAAATTGGAAGCTACAGCTCAATTACAGAAACAATTGATTCACTCCTGCTAGAAAACCTGTCTGCAGCAAGCAATCCTGTTAATTGTATACAATATTTTGCATGACTAGGAAAAATTACAAAGTTACTGGTCTTTGCCAAGAAGCCTACATGATCAGCATGTGCGAGCCCCCTCTAAGTGTCTGACTTGCTGGAAGAACAGCCTGCCTTACTCAGAAGAGTATGTTATTACACTAGAGTACTCATGTTATCATGTTAAGAGTACTTTAGCACTTAGTAAGTGCCACTCTTACCTGGCCAGGAGTGTTTCCTGTGTGCCACAGAGCATTACGAAGGTGTTCTCCTGGACCAGTGGTGGAATTCACAACTTTGATGGAGAGACCTGAATATCCTTGAGCTTTGGTTGGTGTGGAGTCCCAGTAAGACTGGGTGATCTGCTTCCACATGACAACATAGAAACGACTGCTAGATTGGTAGCCAAATACAAAGCCAGCATAATCATCATCCCTTTCTGTATTGATAAAGAAGGTACCACTGAAGTCCACGGCATTGAATTCATCAAAACCTATGGGGACATTAAAGGATAAAGTTTTAGGTGCTACTTTTTTGCAATTCTTAAACAACTCCTTAATAGTTTCTCAGGTTCTCTTCCTCTCTCCCACCCCAACTAAAAAAAACAACCAAGCAACCCCCACCCCCTCCCTCCCAACAAACAAAAAACTCAAACAACCCCAAACAACAGTGCCTGTTAAGTTTTTCCCCTTACCGACTGCAAGGCCAGGGTCACAGTTGACTGTCTGAACCAGTTCTTTACCCTGGTGACGAACAACCCAGTTTGGATCATTTTGGGATGTTCCTTTGGGATCCAGGGGAATCATCTGAAATCTTCGGAAATCAGTCTCACTAATTTCCACGTTTTCAGGGCAGATATCATCAATGTCTGGCACACTGTCTTGGTCAAAGTCATCTTTGCAAGCATCTCCACGTCCATCACCTATAGGATAAAAGTAATTTTACCATTTTATCACCACCACTGTTTGCTTCTGAGCCTTACAGCTTGGGAGTTGAAGTTTGAATTGCAGATCTCTGACTGCCCAGGTACTTGGCAGACACATGACAGAAGCCACAACAGCTACTGTATAAATGCCCCTTCACTCCAGCCTGATAGTGACTTAGGAGTAAGTTGGATCTGTGGTCATTTTCACATTGATCTTTATCCTGAGAAGCACTATAACAACATTCAAATTTTTTTTCTGGTACAGAGATTCTGTTTTTTTGTTACTTAGTTTTGTCCAACATCAAATAGTTTGAAAAAAAATAGCATCAAACTACTGGAAGATACTTTTAAAATGTTATTATGATACTGGTTATCTTACCATCAGAATCAGCTTGATCTGGGTTGGCAACCAATCTGCAGTTATCTTTGTCGTCAGGGATACCATCATTGTCGTCATCATGGTCGCAGGCATCACCTTTTCCATCCTTGTCATGGTCAGCTTGATTGGCATTGGGCACATAGGGGCAGTTATCAAGGTTATTCTGATGGCCATCTTCATCTATGTCCTGGTTGTTGTCACACTGATCACCTATGCGATCAGAATCACTGTCTTCCTATCAGAGCAGAAAAATATAACATTTTAAAAAGCCACTTAAAGAAGGCTAAGATAGGAGTCTCCAAAATAGGAGTCTTAATATGTAGAATTAATTGGGATTTCTGCTTGCTTTGTCAAGAGCTAAGATGGACACAGTGAGTGGATTAATACACACTTAAAAACGCCTGTGCTAACTGGTTTTACGCTACTTTAGTCTTGTTCTGGTTTCAATTTGAATCCAAAGCATCAGAAAGCAGTGTGATCATCAGCTATCTTGTGCCTTTGCCACATGCCTCTTCTGTCACTAATCTACCATATGGGAAGCAGGGTACTTTATCTCCTACCTTCCCTGGCAGCAATGTGGTTTCAAGGGCCAAATCAGGGTTGGACTACTCTGTACCTATCAGTAGAGAGTGTAACATTAAAACAGTCTACCAACTCCTGGTGTTACAGCTTCTACACCACAGCATAACTTTCTCTATCATAAAAGCCTCCAATGCTCTTCATGCCCCGATTCATCAGTCAAGACAATTGTTCCCATGGTGGTCACAGACTGCATTAACTAACTAGTGTGCCTGCTGATCACATATTCTAGCCAGTCATTTCCTTATCAGCTTATCATCCCTGAGATGGCACCATGTTGAGCCTGGTAGTCTTGTTAACACAGGTGGATGACCCTGGTGTAGACTCAAGGCATACCAACAGTGTTGGATTAGCTACTAATTCTGGCACTTGAAATCTAATATCTCCACTTCTAGAACTTGATTGGGATAGTGTTTGGAAAGCCATTAGAGTCTTACATGAAGATTTCAAAGAGATCACAAGAGAAAGGATCTTCCTGAAAGGAGCTGCCTCAAAGGATCTTCAGGCGATTCCCTCCCTCAAGTGGGGAAGCAGTAAAGCAAGTGACAATGACTACGAAATTTTATATTATCTGTTTAAACCCTTCAAGTAACACTGCTTTTAGGCTACATGGCCACACTACAATACATTCCACTAATTTGCAACAACTTTTCTAACCCTTCAAACATTCCAGTTATGTCCCTGAAGCTATTAAACTTACAGTCTTTTAACTGACAGGATGTCACAGGCTTTATCTACTTCTGCCTTCAGCTTTTCAATCAGTAAGATGTCTGAGAGTCTGGATCCCCCTAGATTTTTATGAAGGTGAATTTTAAAAGTGTCACAATATGCGTTTTTCTTAGGGAAAAGCAACTTGTGCTGCCTTCCACTTCCACTTAGAAAAGTTATCTTCTGAAATGCAGTTGGCTTCAAGCTTAGGGACAAAGTTTAAAGAATGACTTTGTGTCTAAGTGAGCACAGCACTACAGGTTACAAAGAGGGTAGTTCCACTACCCAGATTTTACACAGTATTCCCGAAGTATTTCATATTCTCACTGTGAGGATCACAACTGACAAACCTAAGAAATGTTTAGCAGACAAGTACATGCAGTAGTCTCACAGATCTTCACTAGAGCTACTTTTCAGAAAATACCTAGCAGCTGTGCAAATGCTGAGGGCATGTTATTTGATAAAGGCACCATTTGGGAAAGCAGTAAAAATCATCTGTGACAAGTCAAATTTCAGGTGTAACTTGTTCAAATATTTTCTACAACACACAACATACTATATTTTTTAGCACACCAGTCCTCTACTTACATAATTCAAATCCCTTACCTGGTCAGGATTGTGTTCCAGTGGACAGTTATCGCACTGATCCCCAACACCATCCAAGTCTGTATCCCTCTGGTCTACATTGTAGACATACTGGCAGTTGTCCCTTTCATTAAGCACCCCTGCAAAAGTTCATGAATGAAAGTCAGACATCTAAAGGCTGCAAAGGACCATATAAAGCCACCATACACTTCTTGATACATTTTTTAAAGCATTTTGAGCAGCTTTTAAAAGCTTTGAAACCTGACTCATCACTAGCTCTGCCACACACTTCTGCTCCTACTGCTTTGTGAGAGTGAAGCTAGAATTGAACTGTGCCAAAATGTATATATTCCAAAGGGAATTTCCATTAGCCCTAACTGTTCCTTCAGTAGCCTTCATGTCCTGAAACCACCACAAAAGAACTTCTGTGAGCTCAGGGATGAAATTTTGGTAGGAAATCAGAATTACATTGAGTTCATTTGATTCATGGCTGATTAGAAGACTATCTAAAGGAGTGATTAGAGGCCACCTACCATCTCCATCAATATCTATTGCACATGCATCTCCTTCTCCATTGTTGTCAGTGTCAGTTTGATCAGGGTTGTGATTGTAGGGACAGTTGTCACAGCGGTCACCAACATCATCCCTGTCATAGTCATACTGCTGTGGGTTGTAGATGAATGGACAGTTGTCCTGCAAAAGTGAGAAACGTCAAGTTTTAAAAAGAGTCAAATTAAAGTTTTAACCAGATTCTGCTTATGCTTGTACTGCTATATGAAAGAAGAAATGAAAGGTGGGGAAATAGTTAAAACTCAAATGGTACTATCTCAAAACACCCTGTTGCTGGCATGAGTGTATGAATAGCTGAATGAAAAAGGAAAATTCACTTCCAAAGCTCAAACAGCTGCAGAAAGTTTGTCTGCATAGTTATGCATATCTAAGGTTTCTAGGATAGCTGTCAGTGCCATAAATTTCCTATAGTCCTCCTTTAAGATGAAGGTTAGAAGCTAGAACCAACTTTAGGAAGGGGAATGGGAAAGCCACATTCTCAAAGGCTGTTCTTTTCTGTTTTCTTACCCGGTCATCAGGAATGCCATCATCATCATCATCATTGTCACAGGCATCACCAATCCCATCCTTATCATAGTCTTCCTGCCCTGAGTTAGGCAGATTAGGGCAGTTATCCTAGAAAGAAGGAAGTACACAGAGGTGTTCACTTCTGGTATGATTACAGTATGGATTTGAGCAGGTAAAATCTAATCATTAGGCAAAATACCTCAATCAGGTAGGAGCTGCCTTACTGTAATTCTCTCAATTTAAGCTAGTCATTACAGTAATAAGTCTTAGAAAGCCACAGTTAAATAATTTTTAAAATAAAGGCTGGGTTGCTTTTGAGAATCTTACCCTGCTTTTCTCCCCCTGGAGACAGCTATCTGTCAGAGCAAAGCTGATATAGGTATGGCCTAAACTACAATCTTCCTAGAACATTTACAACAATGTGGCTTCATTTTTTCCCATATCACAATATATAAAGCAATACAGCAACAGCAAGATCCTCCTAGCAATGCCTTCACAATGATATCCCTAAACCTCCTCTATCTCTAGGAGGTTATCTGCAGAGAGAATATTTTAATAGCTTAGGCTGTTATAATGGTAGACGGTAAAAGAGGATAAACTTACTTTTTTACAGTGGTAAGTGGCATTGGCAACACAAACCAGGTTCTCATTTGGCCATCCATCTAAGTCAGTATCTTCTCCACAGATTATGCCATTGCCAGCATAGCCTGGTTTACATTCACAGCGATACATGGGGTCACTGAAGTGGCCAAGGTAATTGCATTTGGCATTCTTGTTGCAGTCATGTGTTCCATCTGTGCATGGATTACGTGGCTTGCAGACCTAGAAGACCACACAGAAATTAAACCCACTGAAAACATTTTTTTATGCCTTACTTTTCCCCCACAGATTCAAAAAATCCTAATCAATCAGGAAAAAAAAGAAGCTTCATACATGGCTTTCTTCCAGTCCTCAACTCCAGTACCAGTCTTTGCACTAATTATTTTTCTTGTTCAAACCTTATGTGCTATCAAATGGAACCAAGCACTAAGATATCTCTGAAGCACATACTGTTGTATCATTAGTGAATACTGATTTACTCCTAAATTACTCCTAAAATTATGTGTAACCTCTGAACCCTCCATGGCTGAGAAGGACAATGATATTTAAAACTCATTTTGATCTTCAAAAGAAATTGCTTAATGGTTCTGTTCTGAAGCACAGAAAATGGTGTTTTATTAAATGCTTGAAGACCTTCTTGTCTAAAACACATAGGTGTTTTCTGTTTTTTAGAAACCTTGTGAGATTTTGTAACCCAGAACAATTCTCAAATTGACAATACCTGCTTGTTAGTCATGGCATCCTCAACACTGCGACCAAATGGCTGTGTTCCAGTGAAACGTGGTGGACAAGGCAGACAGTTGTACCCAGGTTCAGTATTCTCACACCTGTGCACTCCATTGAAGACAAAGCAGGCATCAGGAACCTCTTTGCACTGAAATATGAGTTTGTGACAAAGGAGAACAACAATTAGCACTATAAAACAGTGATTCTATTCTCCCTTCCCGTTTTCTTTCATTTCCTTTCAAGGAGCAAACTATAATCTTCTTACCTCATCAATATCTTGGCAATGAATACCATCACCATGGTAGCCAGCAGGACAGGCACCACACTTCCAGGAACCATCAGGGGCACTGGTACACGTAGCCCCCGCAAAGCAGGGATTAGACAGACACCCATCTGTGAAACAAGTGAGAAAGTGCTATGATAAAGGATGCTTACCATGCTGTTACAGTACTGAATATACAGTACAGGCTGATAACCTGGTTTAAGATTCTAGCACTTGAGGTTTACAGACTTTACATTGGTATTTTCAAGATTATCAACAACCTTCAGAGGTTTATGGGCAAATGGATACTCACCAATTGGACAGTCCTGTTTGTTGCAGACCTGAGTCCCTCTAGCTTCACCTACGCAAGTCTTCCCACCATACTGAGGCTCGGGATTGTTGCAGAGGCGGCTACGTTTCTGAAGTCCTCCTCCACATGTCACTGTGCAAGCATCCCATGGAGACCATGGTCCCCAGTTGCCATTAACTAAAGGGAGAAGAAGTCACAAGACATATATAGCTTTAAATTCAGTGCTACAACTACTTTCTACCTGGCTAAGGACTATTACTTTTGTAGTGAGAGCACTTTGGGCATTGTTCTGACATAAATGACAGAACTGATGGACTACATGGAAGAGGCATAAAAATAGTTTCCTCTGAAACTAACCTGTGAGGTTTTACGTAGCCCACCTCTAAGTTTAAAGAGAGAAGAATACTAGAACAAGCTTATTTAGTAACTACTCAGGAAGTTTACCATTTAAGCTGCCAATTACTAGTTACCACCAGGAGACACTTACTTGGGCAAGGATCTTTCTGGCAGGCTTTGTTTTCTCTTGCTTCACCCTCACAAGGTTTGCCATTCAGCTGTGGTACTGGAGAGTTGCAGAGACGAATTCTAGTGATGATACCCGTGCCACAAGTGACAGAACATGACGACCATGGTGACCAGTGACTCCAGCCACCATCCTGTTTAACTACAAGAGAGATTTCTGTTATTCATAGTTTCTGAAGACTTCAGCTGTACAGCACCTAGGACATAGCCAGTACCGTACCAAAGACTCCATGTGTAATGGACAGCCTCCTTCACTGTCACAGATCAAGTTTTGCAACTAGAGAAATTTCATACCTAAACTGGCATCAAATTTTGTCTGGGGAACAGTGCCCAAACATGCCCAAACATGCCTGTTTACTGCATTAACTATCTGCTCCCTGATTAATACAAGTCCTTAAAGCTAGAAGCAACGGATCCATGCCAGTGACAGAGCTACATGGTAATCTTTGCTTTTAACATTCAGCCAATAAAAGCAGGCTCTGTTTTACTACCAGCATGAGTAGATTAAGTACTTACATCTCTTATCACACTCTTGAAGGTGGCAAGTCCGAGTCTGTACAGAGGAGCCTTCACAGCGGTTATTGAGACTGTCACAGGAACGCCCTCTCTGCTGAATCCCATTACCACAGGTCACAGAACATGAGGTCCACTCAGACCAAGGAGACCATCCATCATCTGCGTAGTCGCTAGCTGCAGAGGGATACAGTTCTGAGTAAGACTCCAGGTACATGCTTCTCCATAGCGCTTCTCCCACCCCTCTCTCCACAAAGAAGGACTCAACTGTCCTCAGAAGCCACATGCATCTTCCTTTCTTGTATGAGATAAAGGCCGTGAATTCAAACATTTCAGTATGTTTCATATTGTAGAAAATATTTGAACATGTAAGTGATTAGCCTCAAAGAGGCATCAGATTAACCTTACTTCAGTAGTGCAAGGTTACCCTTGGATATCCAGTTCTGGTATACTGCAGAGCAGCAGTCTAGTTAGATGTGGCCAACTGCTATAGAATTGTGAAAGTATTAAGTACTTACGCCAGCACCGAGGGCAGCACTCGCCATCAGGCACGGTGGCATTGGAACAAGGCATGAGAGGACAGGACACTTTCCGGCATATAGTGGCAGAGTTCTATAAAGAGTTGTGAGAATTACAGTTACCAAGTGGAATATAAACAATGTCTGGAGTCTGGGTAAATAATAGAGACCTTTTCTGCAGAACTTTTAAGACTCAATAGCATATCTAAAGCAGAGACCCTTGTATTTGGAGCTAATACAACCCAAGGGGTAGTCACAGGTATTTTCAGTCAAACTTCATCTCGTTTCCATTCTCACCCACTATTTTTCAGTCAAAAGCAGAAATATTTTGGTTCTGCAGAAGTTTATCTAGCAGATGCTAGCTAGAGTAAATGACTATTATGCGATATCCAAAGTATAAGGTCAGATTTCAAAGAAATGAAACAAGAATGAGAAGCCAGCTTTCTTTTCAGTTAATATGGATTTAAGATGATTATACGGTAAAGATAAAATGAGTTTAGTGGACTCTGCTCAAGAGCCATGAAATCTACAACTTATACTTAGAGGTTTTTGATCTGTAAGCCAAACAGGCAGGGTAAGAACACCCACCTCCAATCTCAATAAGAGCTAAAGGGTAGTCTGTAGTTTTGCTTCTTGAAGGTAGCAGCTTGGTCAGAAGAATGCTCTCATGATTACTATTTTAATCTCCCCAAGCAAATTACTAGATTAAGGCAATTACAGCTAACACTGAGTAAGAAGGATGGTAAGAATGAGGCAAATGCAGAAGTCACAGTATGTGTTGTGTATATTTACAACAGTCAGCAGAAGTGAAACTCAAAGCATAAGTATCTTGCTAGGTGATCCTGGGATTTAAACAGCTAAACTGAAATCCGAAAGGGATTGCTGTTCCACAAGATCCACCTACAAGCATTTTCTAGAGAAAGAAAAACACCACAAGTTTTAGTGCCTCTACCAAGTACTACAAAGTCTTTTCTTACTAAGTCAGCAGGAGGTTCATTGAGGACAGAAGGCAGATCTAGCAAAGTTGATAGTACTACATGCTTGTTCGATTGATGCTGACTTTTAGTTTACAGATGGATTTATGTAAAGAATACAGGCATTCCCCAAATTAAGGAACTACAAGTGTTAATAGCTATATCAGAGTGATGTTTCATATAATTTTCTAGAACACTGCTGTTGAGACAAGGTATGGAAGCTGCCTTCATACCAGAGACCTAGTAGAATGAAACAAACTGAGGAACTCTGTGGCTTCTCTAGTATGCCCAGTTCTGTGTATGATTCACTCTTTCTAACAAAAAATGCCGCTTAGAAATATCTGTTAATTCCAGCTTATGAATTTATATTCAGGTGATTTGTGAATGTGAGGAATCTTACCTGGCAAGTACATTCAGTGCAGCTGTCAATAGTCCACTCCTCTTTATTTTTGTGCAAGATTCCATTATGAATGCATGCTCCAGGGGTGATCTGGACTACTTTGGCAATGATTTCATTTTCTTCAGTCTTGGGGGTGAGAAGCAAAAAGAAGATATTTAGAATCTAATACAGAAATAACCCTTTTTCACAAAAGACAAAGTAATTTTTTTGCTGTTTACACAGCCTCTCAGAAGTCAGGTTATAATTAATTCACTAAGTGCTAGCTAATGAAAGGTACCATGAAGTTATAACCAACACTCACCACTTTGCGAACTCTGTCTTGAAGTGTTGTAACCATAGACCGCAGCCCTTGCAGTTCCACAAACATATTTGTTAGTTCATCACAGGAAAATCCACAGACTGCTTGGATGTCCTTCGTTTTATGGCCAATGTAATTAGTGCGGATAGCTGGGCTGGAACCATTGATGGGGTTGTCCAAAGTAATGATTGCACTAGTGGCTAAGAGAAAAAGTCAGACATAAGGTAAATGCATTTTATACCACATGCATTTATCATTCCAGGCTAACACCTCCTAAACAGCTGCCAGCAGATTCATTAGGGTGCCTGCAGAAATATAATCTTACTTCTTATGCAATGTGGATTTGTATGTCAGCATACTTCTGAGTTCTGTTTCAACTTGTCTTTCTAACATAATGAGAAATCTTATTTTTAATAGGTCATTGGATTCAGAAGATTGTAAACTTACAGCTGGAGCAGCCTTTGTTCCGTAGGATAGTTTCCAGAGTTGTTCCAAACACAAACCGCACATTCTGCAGCAGACCCTGTGGACAGAGGAAGAATTACAGCTACTTGCAGCAACTGCAAGGGAAAGAAGAACCACTTGCATGGAGAGACTGAAGGTCATGTAAGGTATTACAGAGTAATCTCATGACAGACAGACGGAAAAGTGAAACACATTGCTCTGTTCTCCTCAATAAAAACAAGCCCGCTTCCTAACAGTCTTATTCTGGAGCATAAGGACTTGGCGACTCTCCAGGCAGGAAGGAAAAAACCCATGGATTTCTGAACCTCATATAAAAAGCTGAGCAACGAAGCTGCAACTACCTGTCTGGAAACTTCAGTGCCTTCTAATTGCTGCAGAAAGTTCCATCCCTGCAAATCTAATGCTTGACCCTTCAAACTCCATTAGTAAAGTTTAGTAGATTTAGAGGTCTTTGTTGCTCTTTAGGCTCGCTGAGTAGCTAATGCACCTTCAAAACAGATGACTTAAAATTCTAGGCAAAAAACATAAGTGAAAGTCTTACCTGGAAGTTGTCATTGACTCCCCCTTTGGCAATACGGAGCCTGGCACTGCTGGCCAGGTCCCTAGTGAAGATGTTCTGGATGGGGATGTCCAGTTCAGCATTCTCCATTTTCTCACACCCGACATAGAGCTGAGCTCGGTCCTCCTGCACAAACAGGGTGATATTCTTCCAGTGTCCTGTAGCTAGCAAGACATCCTCTACTGACACTAACTGCTGCTTGCCATCGACAGAAAGGCTCAGGTCCAGGGAGCCTGCCTTGCCATTTGATACTAGACTGAAGACATGACCAGAGCCATCTTTCTGTTCCACGGAGAGCAGCGTGCCTCTGCTTTTCTTGGCTTGCCGGAGAGTGGCCAGGAGAATGAAGCCCTTCTCAGCATGGATGGCATCTAATAAGTCTTGGAACTTTGAGTCAGGGACAGCAGGGATGCGACTGGCATCTTCAATGCGGTAAGCAGGGCTGGAGGATTCTGGTCCCTTCACCAGGTACACCCCAGGAGCCCGGCGCCCGGCTCCTTTCCGCATGAAGCCAATGAGTTCAAAGAGATCGAAGACACTGTTATCATCACTCCTGGACTCTGCAGAGAGAGATCACGACAAGCATCATGAGAAAAGGACAAGAGGCTGAGTAGGTGCTTATCTCCCAGGATTGCTTAACATTTTGGCTCCTGGTGCACATCGTGCGAGGCACAGTGCCTCACATCAGAGCACAGACAGTAGCTCTGATGGTGTGGCAGTCCCACCAGGAGCTGCTGTGCAGCAGTACATGTGCATTCTTGTACAGCAGCCAGGCGGCACAGGAGTGCCAGGTACCCGCTGACTGACACACAAAGGTAGCAGCCATTCTGGCACCTAACTACACTCCAGCAGCGCAGAAATAGACAGCAAAGCCCAGATATTCCAGCAATATTCCTATGCTAGGACATGGCAAAATGAGTTTGCCTAATCCAGCTGAGTGACAGCAGCACAATAGCAGCTTCTCTATGGCACCACGATGGCAACCTACTACCCCATGCCTTCTTCAGCCAGTTCCTGCATCATGTTTCTCCTTTCCTCTGCTCACTGCAGAGGTAGACAAGCTACACACTCAGGTTCTGCAGACTCTGCACTCCTGTGTCTGAAGGTTACACAAATTCCACACCAGAGAAAAGTTTCCTGTTCCCAGCTAGCTGATGGTCAGGTTAAAACGTTTCTGTTCATTGAAAGCTTTGGAGCTCTTTACCACCGAGCACAACTTCACCTGCCTACACAGGCACCAAAGTGTTTTATTTTTGTTCCTCCCTTCCCTGATTGCCCCGGGTATCAGCACAGAGCTGGCCTTACCTGCAGTGCGCGTGGTCTCTGAGCCGCCGAGCACGAGGAGAAGGAGGCAGAGAGCAGTTGCTGGCCCCATGGCAAAGGTCTGTCTCTGAACCAGCCTGGGGACACACACGAGGAAGGTCACAGCGCTGCCGTCGCACCCACGACCGGCGCCGGCGAGGCTCCCGCAGGCAGCGAGGCTGCGCAGCGGGGACGGCGCAGGTGCCCCCGGCCGCACTCGGACGGGACAGCGAGCGCGGCGGGAGCCGCTTCAGCACTTACCTGCGGGAAGAGCGATCCGGGCGGTCAGCGCCGACCTCCGGGTACCGGCGACCAATATCCGCGGGCGGCCCCGACTGTCCCGGCGCGGNCCCGCGCGCCGCCCGGCTCCCACCGCCTTCCCCGCCGGCAGCGGGAGCCGTGGCGAGACCGCCGGGGGCCCTCGCTCCCCGAGCGGGCCGTGAACCTCCCCTGGCACCCGCTCCCGCCTGTTCCGCCGCCTGCTCGGCGTCCCGGCCCTGCTCTCCGACCCCGGGGCTCCCGGCCGCGCGCATCGGCGCGGGGGGGGCCCTGGGGGCGCGTCCCGCCACCGGCACCTGGCGGGGCCCTGGAGGAGAGATGCGCCCAGACACCAGTGCCTCCGGCTGTCCTGAGGCGCTGGCCAAAGCATCCTTCACTTAATTAACCCAATTCACTTAATGAGACCTTCTCTGTCTGCTCACTGGTTCCAATACACAGCACACAGGACACTGGGTTCACAAAAGGGGATTAACGTGAATTCCCGTTAGCTCTTCCTGCCTAGCCTTGGAAGAGCCGGGCCCCGTGGGGGAAGAGAGGAGGGAGGACGGCAGNGGGGGCGCCGCCCGCCGCGCGCGGCTTTAAAGGGATGGCTCGCATTCCTGGGCGCACGGCGGGCCAATCGGCGGCGGCGGGGCAGGAAGCGGGAGGCGGGAGCCGGGTGGCTCCGGGGNCCTGCTCGGCGTCCCGGCCCTGCTCTCCGACCCCGGGGCTCCCGGCCGCGCGCATCGGCGCGGGGGGGGCCCTGGGGGCGCGTCCCGCCACCGGCACCTGGCGGGGCCCTGGAGGAGAGATGCGCCCAGACACCAGTGCCTCCGGCTGTCCTGAGGCGCTGGCCAAAGCATCCTTCACTTAATTAACCCAATTCACTTAATGAGACCTTCTCTGTCTGCTCACTGGTTCCAATACACAGCACACAGGACACTGGGTTCACAAAAGGGGATTAACGTGAATTCCCGTTAGCTCTTCCTGCCTAGCCTTGGAAGAGCCGGGCCCCGTGGGGGAAGAGAGGAGGGAGGACGGCAGGCTGGAGGAGCGGGGACCTGCTGTCTCCTCCTTTCTAGTCCACCTCTCCTTGTCACTGCAGGAAGGTGTGTGGGGATGACCCTCAAACAACTTGGCCTTAGGAATGAAATGACTGTAGCTGTACTGCAGTTGAGAGTCTCCCATAGCAGCTTTGTTTAATGAACAAAATGACTAACACTACTTCAGCTAAGAATTTCCCATGTAATATCAATTCCAGGTAACAGGAAATCTTCTAAAGGTTAGAAGGTAGGTTCCCTACATCATGTCATATTCTGAATGACTAAAAGTGACTTGAGCGTGTGAAATGGCTTTGAAGTAATTGAATTCCAAAAATGGCTAATTCCTCTGCATTCGCTGGCCTTTGTATGCTTGGCATGTGCTCCTGTGGAAAGCGGAGTGTCAGTGAATGAGAAGGACCTCGTCAGGCAATTGCGTGTGTGGTGAGGGAAAATTGCAGTGAGCAGTGACTGAGTTGGACTCTGAACTGTGTAAAATGCATCAGACAATCAGACTGGCTAATGTATGAGAAAGAATTACCACACTATGGATTATCCCAGGAAATGCTCTGGGAAATTCTTGACCCAAAGAATGAGATAGCTGCAGAATTGTGTATATTAGGGCAAAGCCAAAATTACTGTCTGCCCTTTTAACTTAGAAGATAGAGTATACCATCTGAAGTAGGCCTCTTTACTGTGCAGTGATTCATAGAAGAAAAACCTCAAGAGTCTCAAGATAAAAAAACTGGGAGAGAAATGATGGTGATGATGAGAGCCCTGTCAGTAGAAAAACCCTAAAAGATCAGCAAGAGAGAGATCAAGCAAGATATATGGACTGCTCTAACCTGCACAGGTTTAACGTTTTATGCTAGTTGAGATCATTTTTCTCCCTACTTGCAGTCAGTATTCTCAGCAGAAAGCTGAAGAGCACAGTGAATGTGATATCATGTATCATGCGGTATCACAGAGTACTTCGCTTCTGTAAGTATAATGGTAAAGTACAAGAAAGAACAGCTTATCTGTTCACTGTTTTCTGGGTAAGGAATTGGTTGGACAGTCACGTCCAGGGGGTAGTGGTTAAGGGCTCAGAGTCCTGATGGACATCAGTCCCTCAGGGGTCTGTACTGGGACCAGTTCTATTTAATGTCTTTCTCAATTAGATAGATGAAGGGATCAGCAAGTTTGCAGATGACACCAAGCTGAGTGGTGGAGTTGACACACCTGAAGGATGGAATACCATCCAGAGGGATCTGGACAAGCTCAGGAACAAGTCCATGGAAATCTCATGAGATTTAGCAAGGCCAAGTGCAAGGTGCTGCACCCAGCTCAGCCAGCCCCCAGTATCAACACAGGCTGGGGATGAACAGATCAAGAGCAGCCCTGCCCAGAAGCACTCGGGGGTGCTGGTGGGTGAGAGGCTGGACATGACCCAGCCATGGGCACTCCCAGCCCAGAGAGCCACTTGTGTCCTGGGCTGCATCCAGAGCAGCGTGGGCAGCAGGGCCAGGGAGGGGATTCTGCCCCTCTGCTCTGCTCTGGTGAGACCCCACCTGCAGTGCTGCGTCCAGCTCTGGGGTCCCAGCACAGGAAGGACAGGGATCTGTTGGAGTGAGTTCAGAGGAGGGCCATGAAGTTCAGAGGGATGGAGCACCTCTCCTACAAAAAAAGGCTTAAAGAATTGGGATTGTTCAGCCTGTAGAAGGCTGTGGGTTGACTTTATTGCAGCCTTCCACTACCTGAAGGGAGCCAACGAGAGCTGGAGAGGAACTTTTTACAAGGGCATGTAGGGGTGGGAAAAGGGGTAATGCCTTCATACTGAGAGTAGATTTATATTAGATACTAAGATAAAATTCTTTATTCCATCTCTGGAAGGCCAGGCTGGATGGGGCTCTGAGCAATCAGGTCTAGTGGAAGGTGTACCTGCCCGTGACAGAGGGAAAGTAAAGCAATACCAGAGTGTTTTGCCCACCACGCTTTCTCCCTCTGATGGGAATCTGGTCCCTGGAAAGTGGTATGAGATGGTATTGAATAACATTAGGGCCTGGCCATGCCCCCTTTCTGGTTACTGTAAAAAAAATTAACTCTGTCTTGGCTGAAACTAGGACAGTGGGACAGTGGCTAAAGTCAGATGAGAAGGATCTCACCATTTAGACTTTCTGGGGCAGATCATCTGTCGGTGTTTATTGTCCTAACAGTAAGGAAGCTAATGGTTGGCTCCCAGGGGAGGTAGATACCTGTTGGAGGAGTGCAGATTTCAATGCAGGGCATAACCCTTCCCCTCTGGGGTGGAATCTAGGACACTGCTGTTTGGCAAATCTGTATCATGTGTGTGAAAGAGTCATTCTACATAATTAGGAGTAAAAAAATATGTTGGTGCATATGTTCTTGACAAGAATACCTTGCTTATTGGTGTTCTTTTTTTGCAGGCATATTCTGTGTACTAATCACAGCTGTAATCTGTCTGCATGTGCAAATCAGATTGGATATTTTTTGTCTTTGAAGTTCTTCCATCAAAATTAGACCTTCTTCCTTACCAAAAAAAGTGTGGGAAATTGCAGTGTCTGATTAACTGATAGCTAACTCATTGAGCTGAGCACTTACCCCTTAAAAACAGAAATGTTTTAATTTCTTCTAAATTGTAATGGGTGTGCAGCACATTTGTTTACTAAGAGTCAGATTTTGGGGTTTGCAAAATGTACTACAGTTTAATGAGAAGAAAATGCTTTAAAGGGCTTAACTGAGTGATAGAATTTTCTTACAGGGTTGCATATAGTTTTGTACCACTGTAATGCCAGTAGCATTTTTTTCACCAGAAAAAGTGAAGCCACTCAGTAACTTTAAGCTGTTTTTTCCCCTAGAAGGGAAAAACATCTCTTTTAAAGAAATATTTAGAATTTGCATCATAAAGGAAAAAATACCCCCCTACTCTATTCCTGAAACTAAAAACGCTAACTGTACTTCAGAGTTCAAGTTGGTTTCCTTTGTCTGTGAAGGAATAAAAAAGAAAACCCTAGTATTCTGTATCAAAAGGCTTTTTCGTGTACTTCCTTTGTCAGTAGCAGATCAAAAGTAACTTTAGATATAGGCATCTAGTCTCTGCCTCAGTGAAGTATTTCTAGTCAGTGAATCATTAGAGCATGTATTCAAATTCAAGCACACGGTAGAGTTTCCTTGGTTTTCATTAGAATTCTTGTGGACATACTTGTGGACATGCGTTTTCAGATGTTTTATTCAGCAGAGGTGACCATAAGTACATGTTTGTACATTTATATACTGGGACCTTTGATCCTATGAAGTGAAAGAAAGCTGTTCATTTACATCCGTTAGCAATCTGTGTCCCAGTGTGTTTTTGTGAGTTGTAAACAAGCAGCTGCAGAGCTTATATTCCTCACAACATAATCACAGATGAAGTGAAAAAGAGATTTAACTTTTTGTTCACCTATCAGAGCATCTCTCATCTCCATTAACTTCATACTGCGCAATCAGGTAGGATTGATTATGCACAAGACAGAACATACACATTTTGCCACAACATGAAACCACACTTGAGCAAAATACCATATCGTATACAAATCTTTACCCTGCTCTTTTCTTCTTTTAATTAGGCAGAAGCAATCAATTATTCACAGATCTGATAGAACACTCTTAAAAATGCTATTAATTACTTAATATTGCATAATATCTTCCAATCATCAGGAAAAAAGGCATTGAAAGCTCTGTGCAATACATAGCTGGGTGTTGCTGGCAGTCATGTGGTAGAAAAAATGAATAACTTGTATATTAAAAAAGGACTGTTCTGTCATTACACAACTTGAAAGATATGTGTTTAAAATAACTAAGAGAATTGATGAATAAACAGTAATGTGCTCATGAGAGGGAAGATTAACTTTGTGCTAGGAAGTGATGTGCCTGGAGTTTCTTAAAGGCCAGTTGCTTAAAATGGAGTGTCTAGAAGGGACAGAAATATTAAATAAAAAGCCTGGTTTGTAATTTCCAGTGTCCTCTCTGTGTTATCACAATATGTGTAGCTATCTGCTTTTTTTCCCCTTGCACAAAAACTGTTAGTGCAATCTATCTATATTACAGTCTATCCGTCTTATGAACTTGGTCTAGATTTAACAAGATTAGACAAAGGATGAACTTCACTGTTGAGTTGTAAAATAAAGAATACTGGCATTAAGTCATTCCCTTATTCTGCACAAGTTTCTGCAGCAGTTTGATGCAGCAGCAATTGCGCAACGTGCACATATGGAGTAACAATAACCACTTTAGGAAGAACACAGACTGGAAGAGATTCCATTTTGTGTTAAGAAGGAGACTGAATAACAAAATTGCCTGGTATAGTTATTTTCAGGCTTTTATTACAAACAATGCCTTGGGGGCAGGGAAGTAAGATGTCTTGCCAAGAGATTATTTTGAGCAAATAAAATGATCTATGAAATTTATGACTAAGAATCCTTGACACACCCCAGCTGAAACTCCCAAGCAGTCTGCTACTTAATGGAACTGCAAGCCACATTATGTATATACATGAGATGAAAAGTGCATAGAAGATATGGGTATATATTTTGTCTAGCCTTTTCTTCATCCCGGAGGTCATAATAGTTGTGTTGAATACTGCAAAGCCTTTCCCATTCCTGTAGATTTTAGATACATCATTAGCCCTTGTTGACCTGCTTACACAAATAAGGACTAGTGGCATGAAGAAGATTCTTCACAATCAGGTTCTTACATGGCTTTATTAGAAGTTACCCTGATTTTGTCTGGGATACAGTTAATTTTCTTCCTATTAGCTGGTACAGCGCTGTGTTTTGGAATTAGGGTGAGAATAATGTTGATAACACACTGCTGTTCTAGTTTTTGCTAGATAGTGTTTATACTGAGCCAAGGACTTTTCAGCTTGTCACCCCGCTCCACCAGTGAATAGTCTGGGGGGGCACAAGAAGCTGGAAGGGGATGCAGCCAGGACAGCTGACATGAACTGGCCAGAGGAATATTCCATACTGTGTGGCGTCACGGTGTACAATAAAACTGGGGAGGTGGCCCAGTGCTTGGGAACTGGCTGGGCATTGGTCAGTGAGGGTGAGCAATTACATTGGGCATCACTTGTATATTTTAATTCTTCTAACAGTAATAACAAATTGCAGTATTCTTGTTATTATTTTTCCTTTCTTTTCCTGTCCTTTTAATCTTTATCTTAACCCACAGATTTTACTTGTTTTTCTTCTGATTCTCTACCCCACCCCACTGGTGGGGGGAGTGAGCATCTGTGTGGTGTTAAGGGGCCTGCTGGATTAATCCATGACAGAAGTGCAGCCTGCTGTGACTCATGCTTTCTAAATTCAAATCACATACAGCATTATATCTATATCAATTACAGTTGTCTCCCAAATTGTGTCACTTTAATTACTTTAATTGTTGGGAATGGGAGGAAGTTTTGAGAAAGTTGTCTTAGCAGTTTGCTTGATACCGTAGCATTGCTGAGTTGCACAGCACATGGAGTAGAGTAAGCAGTTCTGGAGAGAGTCATGGAGGAGCTAAAAAAGTTTGATGTGTAGCACATACCTCCCTCTCCCCCCTGAAAAAAATAAAACTAATATTTTCCACTATCCTGCCACCTCTCCATTCTCTGAAATAAAGCCTCTTATAATATCTGAAATAGGACAGTCTGACAACTCTAGTAACATTAGAGACATCAAATAATTTGATCCTTAGTGAGGAATAATCCTTATGGCCCTTTTGAGGCTCCAGACTTGGCTTGCAAAATAGAACAAAAGCACAAGCAGTGCTCTGCAACAGTTCTGCCTAGGGATACTTTCACTCAATATTAGGAAGTTCTCTAGGAAATTACTCCGTGACACATGGGCCTTGAAGTTACAGCCTAGCATATTCTTTTAATAGCCTCACTTTGTTAGCAAGCACTTCAATCTAACAAACATGACAGTGAAAATAATTCCTAGGAACTGAGAATGTATACATCAAAATTACTTTGTCTATGATTTGAATTAGGGGCAGATTTTTATTTTAGCCAAATTTTGTAAGGAGATAAGACATCTGTGATCATGTTCTGTGTGTATTTGGATATGACTGTGTAACAAATTGCTTTCTTCCTACCCCCCCGATAACTTTAAAACTGTTTTCAAGCACAGTCAAACACAAATTCAGCAGAGGAGCAGCATTTTTTAGGAAGTTCTAACAGGTCCCATGAAAATTGGCAGCTGAGTAAAGAAAGACAACCCAAATTTGGATGCTACTCAGAGGGATCTTGACAAACTTGGGAGGTTGGCCTATGCAACCCTCATGAAGTTCAACAAGGCCAAGTGCAAGGTCCTGCACTGGTTTTGGGGCAATCCCAAATGTGAATGCAGGTTGGGCAGAGAACGGATTGAAAGCAGCCCTGAGGAGAAGGACCTGGGCGTGTTGATTGTGGAGAAGCTCAGCATGACCCAGCAGTGTGCTCTTGCAATCCAGAGAGCCAAACATGTCCTGGGCTGCATTGAAAGAAATGTGGTCAGCAGGTTGAGGGAGGCGATTCTGCCTCTCTGCTCTGCCCTTGTGGGACCCCACCAAAGTACTGCATCCAGCTCTGGGACTTCCAACATAAGTAGTTTGTGGACCTGCTGGAGCAAGCCCAGAGGAGGGCCATGAAAATGATCCAAGGGCTGAAGCACCTCTCCTATGTAAACTGGCTGAGAGCTGGGATGTTCATCTTGAAGGAGAGAAGGCTCCAAAGAGACCTTATAACACCTGCCAGTACTTTAAGAGAGCTAGAGTGGGACTTTTAACAAGGGTTTGTGGTGATAGAACAAGGAGTGATGGCTTCTAACGGAGAGAGGGTAGGTTTAGATTAGATGTAAGGATGAAATTCTGTACTTTGAGGGTGGTGAGGCACTGGACCAGGTTTCTCAGACTCCATCCCTTGAAGTGTTAAGGCCTGGTTGGATGGGGCTCTGAGCAATGGTCTGGTGAAAGGTGTCCCTGTCCATGGCAGGAAGGTTGGAACTAGAGGTGAAGGTGTAATTCAATTGCTTGTATGAACGAGACAAGTGGTGGATGACGAGGCAGCTACTTCATCTGTGCTTTTTATTTTCAAGCACTCTTAACCAACCATGTTTGCTTCTTTATTCTCAGACAATATGCAGATGAAGTAAGCACAGAACTGAGGACACAGAGCAGATAGATAAGGCTGTCAATATGAGAAGGAACTGGGGCTGTCAAATGGTAGCTCAGAGCAGAGGGAGCTAGATGAGATGAGAAGGTATGCAATGTGGCATACAAGGACAGAGGAACCCAAACTACTACTTGGCTTTGTACAAATTCTTTGTTGTAGACAGTAATCTAGAATAATAGTGGCAACATGAGGGAAAATAATAGAAAAGAAGGACTGAGGTCTCAAATGATTGTCTGTCTAATCTAGCCTTTACAGTAAACCAGGCTCAAGTACAGCACACCATTTCCAACTGCCCATCCTGTTTTTGTGAATCTTTTGTTCAGTTTATTTCTGCAGCTTCCCCATGCAGCTTACTTACACCTCTCTTCTTGTACAACTGCTTTCACAGTAAAGTTTTCTCTGTTGGAAATGACTATGATTTCTTCTTGTCCTTCCTTCAGTAGACAGAGAGAAAGATTGGTTGCTGTCCCCTCACAAGAAATCTTGTATGCATGAAAGCCTCCTATCATGTTTTTCCTCAGCCTTCTAGACTAAACAAAGCCAATTTCTTCAATCTCTCTTCATAGTTCATATTTTCTGAACCTCTTAATCTCTGCTTTGGACTTTTTCCAGCTTTTCTTTAGCTTTTGAAAAGCATGGTAATGAAAACTCTTGTGCAATGCAATTCTCCATCTAAAGCCTTAATAAGACTTAGGGAAAAAAATAATGTACTGTCTTATATGTAGAACATTTCTGGTCATGTGTACTGGCATGACAGTGGTCTCCTCTTTCTTTCCTTGAATTTTAGTTTTGCAACAGTGTCGTATCATTAATTTTTATGCTGCCTGTGGTTTAATACAGGCCTCAAGTCCTGTCAATTTTTTTTGTTGTCTTGCATTATATATTATAATATTATATATTATATTATATAATATATATTATATATTTTTGCATTCTATTTTATTTCTTGGTCATATATGCAGAAGTTGGTCTTCACTGTGATGAATTTCAACTTGATTTTTTGTATACAAGACTGTTTATAAGGTAGAGCAGTTTGCATTTCAACATGGTTTTAGCCAACTTTGCTAAGGTAAGTGAAGACCAAGAATCTGATATAACTGCACAGAGCAAGCCAGAAAGTCTTGAAGTTACTGTCAGTATTAGAGCATTTATTACAGAAGTACTCAAGAATATTCTTTAAATATTTGTAGAGTTATATTATTAAATTGCCGGGGTGGAAAATAGAGGCATGAAGGAAGGTCTTGAAAGTAACATTTGCAACAACTGCCAGCGCAAAATTTTTGCCCCTGCAGAACAGCCTTGGATGTATTGGCCAAATGTAAGTTATTTCCTTCCTAAGAATAAGCCTGATTTCCTGCAATGGTGAAGGCATCCAAACTTGAAGGCCGTTTAGAAAACTTTGACCAATGGAACCTATCTGAAAGCCAAGGCATAAACAAGGCATAAATTGGAATGTAATTTGAGTGTCTGTGTCTAGGAGTACATACTATCTTATGTCTTGGCAACAGGTCTGAACTAAAATATACAGTCTTGCAGCTATGCTTGTGAATGCCGGCACAGCACTAACTGGCAATGTCTCTATAGCACAGCTGTGCATGTCTAGCTGGCTCAGTCGAGGAGTGGAGCTAATACAGGACTATCTCCACTCCTCATTTGGACAAACACTGAATCTTTGTTTTCAGTCTTTTCCTCAACAGGTAGACAGTGCACTGTACTGCCTCACACTGGCAGGCTAACATTTTTTGCAAGTGATAAAAGTCAAGATTTGAGGATACCAGCTGCAATTTTCTCTCAGAAACTTGTAACTACCTGTTGTTTCCCAGTGAGAGTGGTGCTAAATGTACTTTTTAAAAGCATGCTTCATCAGTGCAGAATCTCCTTTAGATTGCTAACTGCTGCATGCAGTTGTGCACATCCAGTATCTTTGCACACGTTCTCAGGCATGTAGAGATTTAAAAGATACCATTCTTAATCCAAAGTGCTTGCCCTTTCTGGACGCTGTGGATTCTATCTTTCTGCTTTTCTCTTTCATCGCTGAATTACTGATTGAGAAACAACTCTCAAACTTTACAAATTTTCTCTCTGAGAAACTGTGAATTTCAGTATATGTACTCTCCTCTTATGGCACTTCCAACAAATATATGCTAAAGAGGCCTAAAAACCCATATGCTAAAGAGGCCTCAAAACCCAAATGCTGGCTTTGTAGCTCTGAACAATTATTTTATCATGCTAAAGACAGAATAGTATTCAACATACAGATGAAAGAAAACTGGAACTGATAGAACATGTTTTAGAGTATGACCAGTAGGCACAAGCCAGGGGAAAAGTACAGCCTCCAATTCACTTGCAGAAACATAAGCAGATAAAGTATGTGTATATTGCATTTAATTATGTATATATTCTCAGGGAGAGATAAACAGTATTTATGCTTTTAGATAAAAATAGACAAAGAAAAAGAGATTAAAATCAGGAAGACATTTAGTTTCTGGAATTCATAACTCTGCATATAACTTTTCAGTTCATCATATACTGGAAACTGCTCTTGTGTTGCTGAATAAATCACTCTGTGTTGCTTTGTGTTTGAGGTTTTATTTCTGAGCTAGTGATACTTCACACAAAATAGCCATTCTGCAAACAAGTAGGAAAACTTTTAGGAGTTAGAAACTAAAAAGGCAGTGGAATGTAATATGTGGATTGGCATGAAAAAGTAGGCGACTTCCTTTTTTTTTGTGTTGGAAGATGTTATTTAAGGTCAGGTAGCCCATGTAGGCTGAAGGGGGAAAAAAAAAAAAATCCAAACCCCATTGCCTATAATACATTAAGGAATGGGATGTTTGTGGAGAAATTCTCTGGGCAGCTTAGGTCTTGATTTTGGAAGCAAGCATCTAAATATATGAACTTAAACTGGAAACAGGACATTCTGCGCAGTTTTCTGCACCCCAACGTGCCTGAGCACAAGGATGTGAGAAGGGGTTAGCTTTAACAGATTGGAATGTGCCAGTAGTCAGAGGTTGCTGTACCAGTTATGACCATGATTTTGGGACCTAGCCCTGGCTGCTGTTGACTGCATTATGATGCACACATTTTTCACGCATAGTAGATTGTCAGTCAAAACACTCTTGTTCTTCTTTAATGACATCCTCAATAAGGGGGAATATATTGGCAGCCACATCATGTTTTGATGGAAAGGAAGCATGAATTTTCTTCATTCTAAAAAGACATTCTATGTCTTGAACCTCTTCATATACAAACAAGATACTAGTATATTAGTAGGTTAAAGAGGATTGTAAAGCTGAATACATAAAATGCAGAAAGTATGTATATAAAGGTTATGGGATTTTTAATTGGCATATCAATTCTAAGCACAAAAGGGAAATTCTGACAGGGTTTGTAATACATGTCTTGATATGTTTATGGAGGGAATGCTAGCTAATTTATGGTAATCCATCTGCTTTTAGAGCTTGTTGGCTTATTTCTTTATCCTATAAATGATGCTTTAAGGACACTAGCTTGTAGTTGTTTCATCATGCAAGGATGTTAGTGACACCAAGAGTATTTTCATTTATTTCCGTTTATAGCTAAAACAATTTTGTAATTGCAAAACTCCTTTTTAATTACCATTGTTATTTCTATAGTGGGAAGCTCACCCTGTTGTGGAATGTTTGGTTTGTTCCTGATTCTTTGCCTTCCCAAATTGTATAATTCTGCATAAGCAATTATTAAAACATAAACTTGTCTAGCAACAAAACAACCACAGAGATTTCCACATAAAGACGAGTAACTGTAGAGTCAAATAGGAAGTGAAAAATTTGAACTTGGGAGGGAAAAAGGAAAGGAAGAGAACACTTATAAGTGCACTTGGTGGGAGTAAGTACGAAGGATGAACAGCCTACCTCTCTCGGCCTTGGACTTCACTTGCTTTGGTTGCCATGTGGCAAGCCAAATCAATTTCCATTCCTCAGATCACCCATCAACAAGGACCATGGCACAAATGGTAGGATAGGCAAGAAATACATACAGCATATCAAAGGTACGATACTGTTATGAATTCAAAGCATTTAAAAAAATTGTATCTCTGTCAAATAATACATTGCTTAGATAGATTCCACCAGACTTCGATTTATCCATTTCAGTCAGAAGCCATCAGGAAATAGAAGGTAATGTGTTGTACTAGTTCACTAGAAAACTGCTTCAAAGATAATTTAAGGAAATGCACAAGGAAAATTATTTTTTTCTGAAGGATAGGTTTTGCCCTTCTGTTAGAGCTATATTGTTTCTCTTTTCTGGTCCATTCATGCCTGCAGCCATAGACTCAATTTATTGAAACTATGAAGAAATGCATGTTTTCTCAGGATTTGCAACCAAATGGAATACATTCCCAAGAGTTACAAAGAGGTTTCACATCTAAAATGTTCAAATAAATCTCCAGTCATAAGAATGCATAACCAAAATACCGTAAAGGCCATTTTACTAAGGGAAAAAATAAAAACTAAAGGTTTATGTAGTGGAGATTTTTCACAGTGGTGAGAGTTGGCACATGCAATGGTATTAGGAAAGGAAAATAAGCATGCACACTATAAAGTATTTAGAATGACTAGGCTTTTAATTTTGTTTGTAATTTCCAAGATTAGCTAATCTTCACACAGAGAGGGAAAGAAAAGAAAAGCCATTTTTTTAAATTAAATTATTTGGGGAAAAATAACTACTTTAAACTTTCTTCCTTTCTGTGCCAGAGTACAAATAAATGCTTGGCTGTATAAGTAGTCTGGGAATGGTACAAGTGCAGCATGTACTTGTAGGGTGTTCATGGTAAAAATGCACTTTATGAACTGTCTATAGGCACAGTATTAATTTAAGGAATACTGTCAGCTAGAGTGTTAAGTGCAGTCTGCTTACTGAAACATTTGGAATCTGCGCTGCTGAGAATGTGACCTAAAAATGTTGCCTTTAAACTTTTATATAACCTCATCTTGACCTGGCTGCATTTCAGCTGAAGTTTTCAACAGTCAGTAACTTACACTGTTTCATGTGAGCAGCAGGGAAGACTTCAGACTGAGGGACAGCAAGTGGAGAGATTAATTGTCTAAAAAAGGGAGGAGGAAAAGGATGGAATGAGGAAAACATGAGAACAGAATTGCTATGAAACTTGGTGACAATGACAATAAGATTATTCTTATTGTTTGGTTTTACCCTGTGCCCCATAAAACTTTAATCCAGTCATGTGGGGAAAGGAAAGTAGATTACTGTACAAATTATTAATACAAAAGAACATACACTAGAACACACTTTTCTATCAAAAGAGTTTGGGATCAGCACTCAGGATGTGCAGAATGGGAACAAATATTTGGTTTGTAAAAGACCTCAGAAAGAAATACTAAAAAATCCTCTTGAGATGGGAGGAGAATCACTGTTAGTATGACTGTGTCATATCATATGAAGAGTAGTGGTTACTTGTGTGTTGCAATGGTCAGAAAAATGAACAGTTGCTCTGTTGCTGGAGAACAATACTGGTAATTTTTCCTCTGATGGTGGTTTTTAAATTTTTTTCCCCTGTCTGGTTTAGAATATGATACTGTCTCTGATAATTTGTTTGAGGGGTAAATGTATCTGCAAAGATCAAGACTCTGCAGTCATATGAAATCATTAACAGGTTTTTCTACAAAAACCCTCAACCAACCCAGATTTTCATTTGGGCACAAATTCAATCATTAATTGGGTTTTGTTGCCATTAGTAAATTGAGCAAGATAGTATTATGCTTTTTGAGGCAGGGTTATTGTTCCAAATAAAAGTCTGTTTTGAAGTCCTATTTGGGTCAGAAGTTGGTAACCATTCAAAGGAGATGGGAACACATAAAATGAGGAAAGATTGTAAGAGCAAAAATCTCTAAAATGCTTGAAGCATCTTAGGTTGACAAGGGGTTTGTCTAAGAGAAACTTTCTCTAATTTTTTCATCTGTACCTTTTGGTAAAAGAAGATGTCAAACATCAGTCAACCTTGGTTTTTTTGGTGGCATTTTACTGTAGCATTGATGGTCTAACGTGATTTACAGCTGTAATCCAATGACTTTCAAAAGCATAGAGAAACTGAAGGTCAACTTATTTTCTGGAGATGAAACTTTTGGCTCAGAAGTTCTTCTAGGTAGTTTTGGCAAATGTTCTCTGTGGTCTAGAGTGCCACACTTATCTACATGTTATTTGTATGTCCTGGATAATAAAGGGAGGCCTTGCTGTGTCTTTTACAATGTCATTGACCTTGGTTAGCTAGAAACAAACTGACAAATACACACTGACACTCATAATTATTTCAAATAATATGATTTATCACTCCATATGTCAAGAGAAATAGTATTTTATTTTTTTCTTCAGCTTGTAGTTTTTGATAACCTTGTGATGGGATAATCAATGGACAAAATGCCATCCTTCAGTTCAGTCATCATATTTCCACTGGAAAATCTCCTTGCAGTAAAAGCCCTTCCTAACTGCTGCTCTCTTAGAAATTTCAAAATGTGTTAACAACAGCAAATGCTTCTTTTAAGTATCTTCTGTATGTGGATTAAGACAAGATGTCTGGATCTCTTTCCTAGACTGGATTTTAGAGGAGAGGCCCAATGTGAGAGTCTGAACCAGCTGAGCATTTATGCTTTAAGTGTGTGAATATTACATGTAGCTTTTGACATTGGATAGCAAGGAAACTTGGCTTTTATCCCTATTAAAGAAAGTGATATATTCTGGTGATAGAGTCAGAAGTAAAATGACCTCAGCTAGGTATTTAGACAGGCACGGAAGACTGATGCAGGATCTTGCACTGGTCAAAATTAAATTTAAATAATTAGGATCACAAAATGCCATGTTGAAGTAAAGGTTTTCTTGGTGAAGTGCCAAAGATGTCATGGCTGAGATTTCCAGAAAAAGGTGAAATTCAGTCCTGTGGCATTTTTTTTCTGTTTTCAGTGTATGTATAATTTATGGTGACATTTCTGGAGCCATAAAGTTTCTGTATTCCAGAATTCTTCAGGATGTGTGTGTTCTCAAACACACACATATGCACAACTGCCTACTCACCCTCCAGAAGAATCAACACAGCATGTCACGTCAGTCTGGCAGGATTACGTTCATTAGATGCTCATTTTTGCTCCTGACCTTTACCCACCCCCTCTCCTTTAATTTTCATTGTGAAGAAACAGCTTTAATAGTGGGATTATTTCTGGATTAGTTGAGCTCTTTAGCATATTGTCTATGGCCTTGTTTACCTTGCAAGAATCATTGAGCCTGATCTGAGTCCCATAACAATGTCACAGAGCACAATGGCCTGGAATGAGCAGTAGGCACAAAATCTCAGGACTATTAGCCTGGCATAGGGAGTGGCAATGGTCAAAGGCTTCTGGCAAGTCATTTGAGCTGGCAAGAGACTGAGAGCTGCTGCCAAAAACTCTGCAGAGACCAATTTCTGAAAAAAATCAGAATGGCCTCTCTGAGGAAACTACTGTATCCATCTGTCCTGTGCTAGATACTGGGAGTAATCCCAAAGTCTACTCAAAGTGGTTTTGAAAAGCAGAAGAAAATCAGTTTCCAAGATGCACTGTCGAACTGTCGAACTGTTGAACCTGGATGATGGGAGATATGGTCTTCAGCACAACTGAGATCAATGTAAAACTCTTAGGCAAATCCCCTCCTGATCTGCCAGATCCCAGCTCCTGGGCCTGGAGGACCTCACTGAAAATTTATATCATGGACAGTTTTCAATGTGGAGACGTCAATATGGAGAGAGGTGTATTTTAAGTTTCAATAGCGTCTGCAGAAATATATATGTTTATTTGGCACATTTATCCCATTTCTTTTCTGGGCTGCTGTTTAAATTTTTGGGCTGAATCATTACCTGTATTCATAGTGTGGATATTTTTTCCTTTTATCTTTATTTTTCTTTGCTGGGAAATGTGCAGAAGGCCTGCTGCTCAGTCAGCATCTTGCATCTTTCCTCCTTTCTGTCTTTGAATGCTTACTCTGAGTGTTTTATATGTCAGCTGATTTAAAGTTAGATTCTAATGTTTAAATTCAGAACCAACTTCCCCCTCAAAATAGTCACTTGCAGTCATGAGTAAGAACCTCATATCAGCCATTATTTTTTATCTTGGGAAGTGAAAATACCGATTTCTAGCATGGCAGATGGCAATTGTTAGTTATGCACTGAATTTTCTTTTGCTTTTTTCTATGCAAATGTCAAACAAACCAAACTTATTTCATTTTGTCCCAATGTGGATTTTTTCGGAGAGGCTATTTGGACTTGCCTTTGACCACAGTACTCTTGGCAGGCTTATAATAGACCTATAAACTCTCCAGTTGTGAGCAGCTGTTGGATGAAAGCATTAGTTTAAAGAATTGTTTCTGGGTATTCGTAGGAAATTCTGAAAGTCATCTAACCCAGTAGATTTTCACACAGTGGGTTTTGCATCACTGTCACATTTTCTCCCATGATTTCTCCATTTAGTCCATTTGAGTATGAATTTTATTAACATATCTTTATTTATAATTGTCTTCAAGGCAAGAATGTGGAAGGATTACAATTCTAGAATGTTTTAAATCCAAATTACATTAGCAAAGAAAAGCCTGGAAAACAAGGGGGAAAATCAACACTGAGGAGGAAAGGAAAACTGTTAACAAGATGAGGAAGAGGACTGGACTCTTAGAGAGCTTTTGCTGAGCCCTTCCAGTGCCAGCCTGCTCCTCTGGACTTCTTCAACATGACTCTGCTGATATGCAGGTGTGGAGGAAGGATGAGGAGTATTTAAAGCACAGAGTGGATTCATCTGGATTCAAAGCCATTCCCAGCCACTTGAAATCTCCCGCTCATTTTTATGAGGTTTTAATCAGGATCCGGCCCTACTGCAGGCTCCTGAGTGAACCTCCACTTCTGAACAGAATAGGAAGCTTTGTTTTAGGCCAGCACATTGTAGTAAATCACTCTTCCATTTTTTGCAGCATGCACAGCAGAACTGTTTGTTCCAGAAATGACCCTAAACACTAAATGCCACATTCAAATTCAGCCTTTCCTAAAGTTCAGTGGTGTTCCTCTCTGATGGATGCACCAAACCCCTTCCTTTGTGCCATAACCACTATGTGTCCCTCTGTCTCTGGAAGAGTGATGCTCTTGACTAGGACCGCCATTATGCCTATCAAGGAGAAAGCTAACAAATTCAAAAGTAAAATTTTAAAAAGTCTTCATTTTTTTCCCAAGAAAATGAAAACCACACTTTACCCCTCCCTTCCCTGGCCAAAAAATCTAATTATGAACTGCTGTCTCAAATTGATTTCAATCCTGTATGAGGGACATTATCAGGCAGGACTTTGGGGCGTTTTCAGTTTTCAGGCTAGTTGTTTACTAAATTTTACAGTGTTTGCCTTTTCTTTGAGAACAAGCTAAAGCTAGGAATATGAGTGTGCTGGAAATTTATTGCATCTGGCAGCTGCAAAAAAATGATTCTCAGCCCATGTGTTTATGAACGAAGGAGGAGAAGAAAAAGTTACCAAGTGTATAGTAATAAATAGCATGCTTCCAGTGTTGTCCTTTGTCAAACAACTGCTATAGTATATGGCATACATGAACAAGCCTTAGATTGGTATTAAACTTTTACAAAAGGTTTGACAGACCTGTCTCTTCTTGCACTGTTCTGACCTTACATGTAGCTGGCTTGATTCATTTCTTGTTCATTTGTGATTTCATGCTAGCAACTAGATCATGTATTTTATTTCAGTGAATCTGATAATTTTGCTTCTTGGCAAAGTAACAGAAAATTTGCCTCAGAATTTGTGAAGAGCTGGAAGAGATAAAATATTTGTGTGATAGGATCAGGGCACAGTGTCCCTTTGAGCCAAATCTTCCAGTGGCAGAAATATAATCTTGCCCATCTGCACTAACTCATCTGTGCCAATTTTGCGTGCAGGTACTAAAGTCAAAGCAAGAGCTTGATCTCCAAACAAAACTGAAGAAAACTTTCTACAGACAGCATCTCATTAACCTCTAGTGAGTCCCTGGCATCTCTAAGGCACTTCAGTCAGACTCCAAAGGCAACCAGTGCTTCTCACTTCAGGCATTTCTCTTTCTCCTTGCTTATCAACTCATCAGACTTCACTGATACTTCAAAAAGTCAAACTTGCACATTCCTTGAAAGTGGGTCTGGGAGAAAGCATTTGCACAGTGTGGTTGTCCTAGTTCCATCCAGGACAGGGTTAATTTTTGCTGTAGTCAGAAGGGGCATGGTCAGGACCCAGAGGTGATTCTGTACCACCTCATATCATTGCCAGGGGCAGGGGGTCTCTTATGAGGAGAAGGGGTTTCTTTCAGTCAAGTAGGCATGGCAGAGGGAGCAGTTGGGTGGTGCTGGTTCTGAGCTGGAGGGAGAGGTCAGGGTGGCGTGGCTGTGGTCAGGTCGGGCTCCACAGTGAGCATTTTGCATGTGGATCACTCTATTACTTTTGTAACATTTTGTTATTAATATTGCTGCTCTTATCATCCATATTCTTATCCCATTGCTGTTTCCGGTAAGTTATTCTTATCTCAACCCGTGATCTATACCTTTTGTGCCTCTAACTCTCCTCTCCATCCTACCACAGGGCAGAGGGGAAGGGGGGGTGAGCAAGCAGCAGCATGGTTTGGAGAGGCTCAGTGGTAGCACTAAACTGGGGAGTACCATTTCTAAACCATGAAAATAGTCCATTGGTAATTTAGTTGCTGAGATGATATAGGGAGAAGAAATGTGGCAATTGAAAATAGCATGTGATAAAATTTATTTTTTCATTTCCTTTCATATATGCAATGCCAGGTATATACAGGACAAATCCTTTGCAAATCATCCGTAACTCAATGTCTACACCAAACACTGGCTGAAGGTTTAAATAAATAAGCACATTGCTCTGAAATGTTGCTTATCACGTTTTTCGTTCTTTTGTGGTAACTTTCAGGTTAGATACTCACTCAGGATATTTTTTTCTGTTTCCCAATCTATGGTATGTGTCTTCATACTTTTAAACAAATGCTAAAGCTGTTAACGATCAGTCAGACACCAGTGCAAAAGTTCTGAAATGTTAATTTCTTTTTCTCTGTCTATTGTCACTTAAGGTGGACTGAGGAAGTCTATAGTTTGTTACTGCTGTTTCTCAGTGAAACTTTAAAAGCCTGAATGCATTCAGCTGTGTTGAGTGAGGCTCAGAAGAAGTGGTGTCCTGAAAGGGTTTTAGATGGAAGCTATTTTAAAGTTAATTGGCTCCTTGGCTTGTTAAGGTTAAATGTGTATACATTGACATATATGAAATGGGATTGTCATATCCAGAACTGAAACGATCATATGCTTCAGCTGTAGCAGAAAGGATTACTGGGAAATGATAAACTCATTGCAAAATCTCTGCAATTATGAAAAGTAGAAGAAATTTATAAAAGATTAACTAATGCTATTCCATTCTGATATATAAGATTTAACTTACATTTTTAATATCCTGGAGGAAAGAGTATTTTTCTTCTTGTGTCATACAAAAGGGCTCCTAGAATGCATTAATGCAAATCTTTACAATGGATTTAATACAAGTCTTCAATACGTATTTATGAATCCTTGCTCCTCAAAGAGCTAATAAACCTTTTTCTGGATTACATTTTCTCTGTATGACAGCAACATTTCAATTTCATGGCACAAGGTCATCTTTCAACATCACCATAATGCTAAGATTATTAATTTTCTCTGTTTTAGGCTGCTGCATTATATATCTATAAAAAATCAGGCAATGAATTCCCTAAAGCTCAACAGGTATCACTGAATTCTGGTACTCCCTTGAGTAGGTACAAGTCTTTGGGAAACCAAATGAATACCACAAAACGGAGCTTTCTTAAACCAGGAATTTTTCAACAAGTCTGATGACTAAAAGAACTTTCCTTAAACCCTGAAAAATCCTTCTGCCTGCCAAAAATACTCCCACCTTAGATTCCCACAAACTTAAAAGTAGGAAACAATTTAATATTTGTTATGTGTAAGAAACTTTACTGATTCGCTTAAATGTTGCAGAACCAAATACCCTTCCAATACAAATGAAGGGACATGTAAAAATATTTTCTATTAAGATCCACACTAAATGGATTGTTGTGCCTGCTTCCCAGCATGATGCAAAGCCTTACTTACTTCTGGTTTTACTTTTAAACTTCCTAATCCTCTAAAACATGAAAATTCAAGTCCAATTTTTATTATGCGCCTGGGACTGAAAATGCATAGGCATCACTTCACATTTAAATGCAGCATGGTTTAAAGCAAATGTTCTAAAAATAATTTGCTTGGCCCTCTGAAAATCCGTAGTGACCTCCCAGATGACTGATTCACTTAATAACTTTGGAGACCACAGGTATGAAACTAAAATGGAGTAGGAATCCAGTGGGTGCTGCCCTATCCTTTGACACTGCCTTAAAACAGTGCTTTTTGTATGGCTAACACATCTTTTTCCCTCAGTGTTAAAATAATTTTTCTTCTGATTTTAAACAAAAGCATGATCTCAATTATTTGGCAAGTCCTTAAAGGTGTTGTTCTGCGCTTAGGAAGAAGAGAGTAATGATTCTGGTGAATTTTTGGGGTTTTTTCCCCACAGTTTACCATGACTAACTCATGAGCACAATCCCGGTATGAAATGTTAAGGCTCAGTAGAATGCATTATTTAATACGATTCTATCATGGAAAATGTCCTTATTGTGCAATGATAGACAGTGTTACCATCTTCCATACCCTCTGTCTGCTTCCCCTAGCTTAATGAATCAATTCCTGAATGATTCAAAGATACTTTATAGAAAAAGTCTGAGCCATCTTAGAAAAAATGTAAGTTGATAATATCAAAAGTTATTTTGTCTTAATTGGTTGATATATGCTCAAACTTACTTTTAGAAAATCGAAATAAAACCCCCAGCTTTGGATTTTCCTTACTACTCAGGTCACATATAATTTCTAAAAGTGATCCAGAATAATTTTGAACAAATGGAGAATCACTAAAATCAGCATGATAAGTAATACTGGAGAATTTTTCACATTTAAAGGACAGAAAAAACCTAATGCAAGAATATTATGCTTTTTGCCTGCTTAGCATCCCATCATCTGCAGAGCATGTCAGTTGTCTGTTAAGCAGCTGACCTTGTCCCATGGTACACTACAGAGCTTGGTGGAACTGCAGTTCAAGGCTCTGCTCTTTGCTCCTAGGCTGGCTTTGTGCTCGGTCTCCTGTTGCTCTGCATTACATCCTTGGCCAGTTCAGCAGCAATATTACACATGCTCATGAGGGAACCTCTGTGCAGTCTTTCTTGCTGGGAAGGACAAGCTGCCTCATATGGGACCTTGCATGTGGGAGGAGTACACAAAAGAATAGGATGATTCAGAGTCCTCAGAGAAGTAAAATGTAGCAGCAGACTGACTATTGGAGCTCTGTCTGGGCAAACTGGGTTTGATTCCTGATGTGGCAGTGCAAAACTGTAAACCAGCATGTTGATGAACTTCCCATCGGACTTGCATTTTACTTCCAGCCTTTACAGTGCTAAGAGGCTGCAAGGCTGTTTTTGTTGGAGGGCAGAAGAGAAGAACAAACAACCCAAATCCAAATTTTGGTGCAATCCAATTACCGTAGTAGCTGCTTGTTTTTATGGTAAAAGGTTTGGGTTAGTTGTGTCTTTTTTGGGGAAGAATATTTTTAAAATAAATCAGCACACTGTGATTCTCAAATTTTTAAACATTGAAGTAGTTTAAAATTTAATAGCAGCTTCTGCTGGAGCCTCTTAGAATTATCTTCATCTTCTGTGACTTGCTCATAATGATGCTAGATGTTTTAAGGGGTCCAATGAGATCTGGTAGTCTGGCTCTATATTAATTAAATACTTCCACTCACAAACTAAAAACTATGAAAAAGCTATACAAATAATTTAGAAAATAAAAGAGTGACAACCTAGACAATGGTGGAAACAACATTGGTTTTAGCATGTGATTAAATACTTGATGAAGGAAAATTCCACTGCATTTGTTCTCATTGATTTATTTTGCCTGTTTTAAGCCAAAGACTTGGAGTCCAGGAGTTTTGATGTTTGCTGTATCACAGACCTTAGCTTTACTAATTCCTTGATGCCATGGGAATGTACCTGCCTAGCAGAGGTGGAATTTTACCTGATGATGTGAGAGTATTCAGGGTACACATTCTGGGCTCCCTCAGGAATCCTGACCCATCTCTTTTTCTTGTCCTAAGGCAAGCAGTTGATGCCACAAGGGAAAGCATCTGGAGAAAAACAAAACTTTTAACTCAGGTGTCTTCTAAAATATTGGATTTCACCCAAGAATGAGCCTTCAGACCCCTCAGTAACATCAGCACCACCACAACATCAGCAATCAGAATTCCAGTTTGTGAACCAGATGTTAGCAAAAGGTCAGGAAGGAAAAGCTTAAGGCAGGAGTGTTTTGGGTGGTGTCAGTGACTTTATTTGTCAACTCAATGGATAGCTAAGGAGTTCTGCCTGTTCCTGCCTTCTGCCCCAGAGATTTACTTTCAAGGAGTACAGTCAGCTTTGCATGTTCTTAGACACATTAGGAACTTGAAGAGACAGTAAGATAGTGAATTCGAACTCACTGCATTGTTGTGTTTTTCTGGCAAGTCTTTTTTTCAACAGTCTAAACGATTTCCATTTACAGCAGAATTTAATCCAGACCAGAACAGAAGATCTCAGTCTGCTCATTCTGTGGGAGGGTGCAGATTGGGATGTGGTTCCAGTCTCTCTGGCTTAAGCCCATTTCTTGTCTCTGTTGTGGTTTTATGAGTTGATATAGCAAATATGTGACATTTGCTCTCCTTTTTTCTTCTCTTGGAGTTTTTAGAGGCATGAGACTTCCCACTGTAGTGTAAGGCAGAAAACAACAGAAGAAGTCTGAATAATAATGGTATTCTGTGCAGAAATCTCCATGCCTGGCGAACGGCAATTATTTGGAATCTCCTAAAGGTTAAGGACATGTTGGATGTATAGACATTTGTGGATCATGAAAAAGTCTCTTTTGAGGAACAGCAGAGACACAAACATAATTTTCCCCAGCGGATGCTACCAAACTATGAAGTCCCTTTATATATCTCAGGAATTTCTAAAGGGATAGAATTACTAGGACAAAGATGCAGTCTTATTAAAGATTCTCTGTACAATAATATGAAAGATCAGACTTCAGTTCAGACAAGTTCTTTCTGATAGTTATTTGGAATCTAATCTAGCTGCCTGAACATCTCATCTATTGAATAGAGAGAAATAGACACTTCCAAGAAGTCTTTCATCTCTGAAAGTATGGTGCCTAAAATAGCTGGAGGAACATGCTCTCTGGGTGGTTCTGTTACTTTCCAGTGGTAATGGAAGTAACATGGGAAACTAATATGGGCTTGACACCTAGATTTTATATGACCTGAATCCCTCCCTGTATTTCTTCCCACTGTGGTGTGAAGAGGCAGTGCTTCAATAACAATGCTGTGGAAGGTATTAAGTTGACCCAAGTTAGTCAAAATCGGTAGTTAAATGTTTGTGCAACAAAGGCTATAACCCTGTATATTCCACTTAAAAACTCACAACAGGTAAGGAAACAGTGCTATAGTATGAAACACACACCTGTCTGAGCAACAGGAACTTTATCTGACTGCTAAAATTCCTCAGAGCTGTACAGCCATTACAGGTGTAATGATTAAAAGCCATGTAATTGAAGACTAACAAACAGGTTTATATACCTTTATTTCTAAACCTACCTACAATACTTGCGTATTATGCTTTTGACGTTTGGGGGTTTGTTTGTTAAACTTGTAATATTTTCACCCATGTCCCCTTGGTGGACGCTGTCATAAGTCAAAACTTTAGGACCTTTCCAAAATGTTATCTCAACAAACAGGGCACTGATGTAGAGCTCAGGCCTTTGTGCTGGGCCTTTGTGCAGCTTTGGACTGTAAGGAACAAAAAAAGATGGCTGCTGAAGAGACTGCTTTTCTTGACTTTTTTGTGTTTCTTGGTAATAAGTAACAGGTGAGAATTCATCCCTTCCTTTCTCCCCAGAGAATTTGAAATATAAACAGATTCAACTTTTTTTCTTTTATTTTTTAAATTTTTTTTTCAGAATGCTTTTCTCTGTTGTTCTACTTCCTTCATGACATGTCAGAAGCAATTAAAAAGAAGAGAGATTGGAACAATTCCTTTTTGGCCAGAGCCAACTTCACTCATGCTACAGTGACCTGGCTCTAATTGATACTTCCTTTGCTGCCAAATATTCTAGATAACCCTCTAAATTCAGCAAAGGAGTGCTATGGTGTGTGTATACGCCTCTTATAGGTTTCTGGTTTCATATTTTGCACTATGTTTAAGCTAAGGAAACCATTTTTTCCCTCATATTGATTGTGTCTATTTTTAGGACAGGTTTTGAAAGGCAGTGGATACTTATGCAGTGATAATTTTGCATTTAGGAATCTGTGTGTACAGAATTCTGGCCACACAAACCTGCTGCCACTGGCTGATAGGAATTGAATATTCTCTGCTTGGTTTAGGCAGGTAAAGTTTCCTGCTGGCGAAGGCAGGAATTTGAGACAGAAAGTGAATTTTCTCAGTTAAAACTAAGGGCAACTGTGGTGAATGCTTTAAAGTTCCTTTGCAAGCACTGCAGGAGGTACCACACATACAGAGCTTGTTATATCCAGATGGCCAATATTAAAACTGAGAGGTAAATATGTCCTGATTTAAAGGGAGTAGATTATTCCAAGTGCAATTAGATAATTCAGCAGCGTCAAGGGAAAGTTTCCAGATAAAAAATATCCAGCTGGGAAAGGTAGGAAGTGACAGCGATACATTGTCATGTTACCTTTTTTAATCCTAGAAAATATTTTGCATTTCCTCCTATCAAATTGTTAGGAGGCCAATATCTTGGCCTTCACCAAGGAGATTGTTTCTGTACACCAGTTTTGTGTGTATGCAGAAAATACTGATATGGCAGACTCATCAGACTGGATCTAACCAAATTTTCCTCTATTAATATATTCAGCATGCTCCAGCTGACCTCATCAGAGGTCATAACAACAGCAGATGTGGCCTATTCTTTAGAATGTCTTTAGTTCAACTTGGTTTTATGTAGAAGCCTAAATGCTGGATCAATATGTTGTAAGTTATCTAAAGATCTCTTGCATTTCAGGTACCATGAAGAACTTTATGTTTATCACTCAGCACTTTGCTATAGACTAGCATGGGTTTTGTGCACTTCCCCCTCGAATAATTTTTTAATGTTTCTCCTGCAGAGACTAGGACTTGGGAAATAGTAGCATGTTGCATGTTCTGTAGCGGGGTCTGGACTGCCTCCTCAGCAGTACGTCTCTTTACATGTCTCAAATGTTGTGTCTTAGCTATGTGGTAGGTAGGCAGAAATTCAAGGCAGAAAGAATTACATGCCAATGTCTGAGGAAAGACAGTAATGCTCTGCTTGCTGTCGCAGGAGATTTCTCAGTCTGACATACCTGTTTCAGAGGCAGCTATTTCCCTTTAGAGAATTTCCAGTATGAAAGCAAAAACAGGCCTACAATTATTTCTGTTTTGTTTTACTATTTACACAAGTGTTTCTAACGCAGATGTGATTTCTCAGTCTACAATTTTTTATTTCACTTGCCTTTAAGTAAGAATGCCAGCATATTGCCACTGTGAGCAGTGAGGTGCTTTGTTTCATTTTAACTTGTAAAACATGCTAGCTTTGCTAGCCTCCACTGAAAATCTTTTGTCTTTCTGCAGTAATATTTTGCCATACCTACCAGAGAGACACACCTATGTCTCCTCTAAGAGCTGGAATTTAAAAAAAGCAGTACTTTTCCCTTTAGTGGCATGGATGCTACAGGCAGCTATTTCTCTCTACACTGAATTTTAACATTTCATGCTGAAACAAAGTGCCTCTTCATGACCATTTGACTTTTAAAATAAGGCTTATGATAAAGATTTAAATGTTGGAAAAATGAGGGAAGGATGTAAGTGATTTATTTTCGTGTCTGTAAGAACATGACTCACCCACAGGTTAGCTGATTTTTATGTATAACTCCATTTTGCCCACATGTTGACACTGTTAGATTTATAAAATCGAATACCTGTTAGGAAACCCCAGAGCTTAGGTGGCTCTTTAGTCTTAATATCTGCTTTTTTTTGGCATATGCACTTCCAAAGTTTTACATAATTGGTAATTATCCTTTAATTTTACTGCTGAGAAAATAGTAAATAAAAATTACTTGAATAACATTGCAGAGGAGAAAATATCCAATGTTCTTTCTGAAACAAATGTAAATAGGGTATACTTTTTCAGTAGCTGACAAAGAAAGGAATTTTAGTACTTTCTGTAATGGAAAACATCATTATTAGTCCTGAATTTAGTCAGAGCTAGTTTTTACTTTTGTATTAAAAATATTATTAAATATAATTTTATACAACAAAAAATTCTGATTTTGATTAAATGGGAGCCATTTTTTTCTTAATTTAGTTCGTACTTTTTAGCTTTCACAGTAGAAAATATTTCCTTAGTTTCTCACATAATTTTGAGGAAAATTATCGTTTCCAGACTTGTGTTTTGAGGGCTCCAAAGAGATCAAAATATGACCAGAATGTACATTAAAGTGTTTGGATTTCAGAATGGTGCTACACAATTACTATGCTATTGCCACTTCACAAAAATATAATTTGTTGAAAATTACTCCTGTGAAGTATTTTCAAGCCACCAGATTTGAGGCTTTATTATAACATAAAGAATATATCTACATATGTTCCTTAATCTGCAGGAGGAGATTAACACAGTGGAGAAGTATATAAAAATAAGAGTGGCATCTGAAGTAATTTAAAAAAGAGATCAGGATTTTCTTCTCCAACCTTGAAAGAGAATAGCCAAAGGAGAAGAACACAGTAAAATAATATTTATGTGTCAAAAGTACTCTTGGCATCTGTTCTTTATTGATGAGGATAATATTTATTGCCATCTGGTTTTCTGATATTGCTTATCTGGGGTTGCCATAGGACACAAACAGCTGGATTAAATTCCATCATGTTGCATCACTCTGACTATTTATTTTTTCTTATCTATGAAAATTTCTTGTTGTAAATAACATCTCACTTTTTCCCTTTCTGAAGTGCTTTGCTCTCTTGCAGAATTCATGTGGTCTCTTTCAGTCTTTCTCTCTCTCTTCCCTTCCTCTTTTCTTCCTCTTTTCTATTCCTGCTTTTTATTTTTCCCTCTGTCTCTCTCAGATTTTCTCTCCCTTTTCCCCTTTTTCTCTCCTGTTTCTTAGCTCAACAAATGCTAAGTAGCTCTATAGATATGTTTTAGCCTTACCTATGGGATCTAAATATAGGTTTAATATTGCAATAATAATAATAGTAGTAAAAATTTTTGTAACATGAGAGGCTAGTTAAAGTTCATTATTCTTTCCAACTGATACTTCAGTCTACTTAATTCAGAAACTTTGACCTAATATCATAGGGATAGGGCCTTATGGCTGATTCCCTGGCACTGTTTAGCTGCTTTAAAATATTAGGTAACTTTTTATAACTTTTTATAGTTATGAAGATGCCTAATATATTGGCTGTCTTCAAGCTTTTGTAGAGTGTCTGAAGCCCACTACTTCTGTATAAGATTGTAGTACTTATATGCAAAAGAAATAATTGCAGAAATATGATTTGCCAATTTACACAACACTTCCTTGGAAGATGGTAGGTTTTTTTCACAAACTGGATATTTTAGGAGCATCAATTCAGATGTAGCTGGAAGTCTTTCAAAAATGTAGATTCAAATCTGTCTCAGATTTTCGGTCAAACCACAGTGTGACCATTTTGTGCATATTTATTTGAAAAATGCTATTTTTTCATTGCCAATGGCAAAAGCTAAAAAGAGATTCCTTATTTGTTTCATGAGAAGGGACTTCTGATGATGAAAATGGTCATTGTTCCACTTCAGAATCTTAGTGTTGCACAGATATTTTGCTTTTAAAGTTTTTACTCAAATTTTATGTATTTTTAGTCTTTTAAAGCAGCATGCAGCATATTGCTGCAAACATAATAGGTATTTTCTAACAACTCAGGACTAATTTTTTAATATAACATTGAGCAAAGAGACATTCCTTTAGGTCAGCTACAAAACAAAGGGGAAGAATATGAATTCAGGGCAGAAATCATAGTTTGTCTCACATCCAGACCTGAAGAGGTGGAGCTCTTTTGTGGTCTCTAAAATCCATCCAAAGCTCATCTAAGCTTTCCTGTATTGCTCCCAAAGGTATGTCTCTGGAAGTGGCCCATAGGCATAAGTGCACCTGTTGCAAAGGAACAGATCCAGTAGCTCTGCGAGGTGTTCCTCTACAGGCTGGGATGGGATCTGGGTGTTACCACAGCATTGTAAGGGCAGTGAGTTAAATATGTGAACATGGAGGAAGGGCAGAATGCAGGACCAGCTCTGGTGGTTTGTGGAGTTCAAAACTGAGGCACACAGGATGTGGACCAATCCTGGGCAAAGACAGCCTGACTCTGTGTAAGTTTCTAGGGAAGACATGAAGGAACAGACTGGGGTGACAAACAGATCTAGGAAGATACACCTTGTTATTATGCCCATATGTACAAATGGCATTAGGTATGTCATTGTAAAGAGATGAACAACCTGACGGGTGACAGAGTTTTTGCTGCATCCGAGGTGCAAGCCAGGAAGGATTTCTCTTGGGAACAAATAAACATAAGCCTGCTTGCAGGAGCTGGCATTTGTAGTAGTAATCCACTGCATGTATAGAAACCTGGTATTACAGGTGAAAACTAATTATTGTCATCTGCTGTGGAATAGGAAAGGAAAACATGAGGACTTGTGAAAATTCATGCACATTAGTGTGCTGCTTCTTAAGCATTAAAGTGTCTTCAGAAGCAGCCAACAATTCTGAAAAAGACATCACTGGCCTGTTGCATCGTGAACTGCGAGTTCCCACAGCCTCCCTGCAGCCCTGCCTTCAGCTCCCCATTGGGTGTCTGTAATCCCTCCCCTGTTCCATCCTCACTGGCTGTTTCCCTGTTGATCCCTCCCATGTTCCCTTTCCCTATTGGATTGTACCCCTCACCCCGCCTCCCTATGTCCCAGTCTAAAAACGCCTGTAACTTCCGGGTATCTCATCTCACTGCTCCTGCACCTTCAGAAGATTAAACTCTCTGGAACCCAAGCAGTCGATCGCTTCTCTCTCCTTTATCTCTGCTGGCATGTCTCTCACCGGCCTGGGGGAAGCCTCATCGAGTGGAAGCTGCGTTCTCGACCGCCTTTGTGTGTGTTCCTGCTGTGGTCAGGGCACAGCATAAGACCCTGGGCTTCCTGCATCCAGGCCCACGCGCCGCCCTAAGCAGCCAACCTGGCAGAGCTGCTGACGGCATCCTGATATGGTGGCTGCACAGCCACACTGGCCTAGGAAATATTTTCTGCATGGGTTGTGACAATATTTAGTGAACTTGCAAAGTCTGTTGAAAATATGGGTCCAGCATCTGGCTACCATGGATGGAAAATGGGAAGGAGTGTTAAAAAGGCATATCAGTGGTGGTTCTATGCAGCTTGGTTGACCATCCTGTTTATACTGGCCTTAATTTTAGTCCTCTTTGGGGTAATGATGCTAGAGAACATCTCATGAAGCAGGAACTTGAATCACTGTCAGGTTTCTCACCAATGTAAACTCCCCCTTTGTCATGCTCTTGCTGATTCCTTACTATCCTGTTCAGTGATTAATCCCTGTAACTTGCAAGATGATAAAGTAGCTCCCTTTAGAATGATGCATTCATAACACCCACTTTGTTCTGCTTGGTTCTGTGACAGGTGGTGTTGCATGAGAAAAATCTGGAAATGGAAAATCTACATGGAATTAATGATAGTACTTCATTAGAGAAACAGCTGGATTGAGGTTAGGTTTTTAAATGATATAAACTGAGCTACAATCTATGGCATACAGTTTTCTCCTGTGTACACAATCTACAGTACACAAGACCTTTTCTGTTTTGCTGCTTCACTGAGATGTTGTTAATGATACATATCCCATTGTGCATAGACATGCATAGATTTTGAGAACCCAAGAACCATGCTGATTTGATTTTTTGAGTTGTTTTTTGTGTGTGTATATGTGTTGAGGTTTGGGGTTTTTTAGAGTGGTTTTGTGCTACTTGAAAGAGCAGATATTTCTTCTTACTAAAATGTCTTTAACTTTTGAGATTAGAAGAAACATTTACTGACAGTTGTTCATACATGGAGCTGCCCAGGTTCTTTCAAAAAAAATTATCTTTCCTCAAAAGATACATAACGCATAAACAGTGAAAGGAGCCATGACTGGCCAAACCAGGTGCATGTACAGATTTTTTGTCTTTAAGGTATATTCTAAGAGGTACTGAAATATGTGTTCATTACTGTGGTTACAATGATGAGGGGATGGTTGTTTATTGGTTAGGGTTACTTTTGGCTATTTCTGAGAGTCATCAAAGTAAACAGAAAGGACAATTAATATATGCTCATTTAACAAGTTTACTATGTAAGGCCACAGCAAGGATTCAGTAATTTCTTAGGACAGATGTACCTTGTAAGCACTGTAAGCTGAGCAATGGCTGCTCAATATATTATTCAATGTAATATGTTCTTTATATTTCTCTGACATCCATCCCCACCAACTAGTTTTACTTTGTAACCCTGTCAGTGGTTGTTCTTACTAGTATTGATTTTTTCGAGCTTTTTATGTGTTTGTACTGATCCTAGTATTTTTGGTATTGCTTAGTGAACATCTCTATGACAAATGAAAAGTATCAGAAAGAAGGAAAGGAAGGACTTATTTTCCTGTAGTATCATTACAGTAACAGACCTGGATGGAGGCCGTTCTCCTTGCAGCCTCTCGTGAAGCCTGGGACAAAGCTGCTGTGAGAATTGCATGCTGGAGACGGAGCTGGGAACACTGCTATCACCACAATGTGTCATGCTTGACATGAGAACAAACATAAGAATTTTACTCAGGAGCTTCAGAGACTTATAATTAACATGGGCTGAGGGGTACCTGTCTGCATGAGGGGTAGAAACAGGCACCATAGCATTTATTCAGTTTGGCAGCCAGCAGAAGGAAACATAATGTCTTATTTCTTTGACTGCAAAAAGAGACAACATTCTGGAGGGTTATAAGCCCTACATTCTGCTACATTAAGCTCTGCATCCAGTTTTAAACGTTACTTGTCTTTACAGCCTGCGTACAACCCTTAAACTATGCTTGAAGACATTCTTCTCTAAACATCAAGCGCACTGGAAGAGCAGACAGCAAAAAAGAGGGAAATGCCCCTGAGTAGATTGGTATTATATTTCTTTTAAACCTTAATTTATGGGAAAACCTGTTTCACAAATTAGGCTTGAGGAAAATCAAGAATTAAGCCCTTTTTTAAAAGATCTTTCTAACAGATCTTATTAAAATAAGCACAAAAGCAAGTGTTCAGTTGTCTGAACATTTCTTTTTTTTTTACTTATAAAGGTATAATTTACCATTCTGTATCATGTAACAAAACAACAACAAATTCAGATGTAGAGTTATTATACACTGAATTTTCCTCTTATTACAATTTGAGCAGAATGAATCACAAGGGACTTTCCATAAGGACATGCTCAACTCGTTATGTGGGATCTTGACAGAGACTTTGCAGGAGTATTTCTGTGAACTAATTCTGTTCTCTCACAAAAGTGTGTAGGATGAGGAAAGGAAATGTAAAGGAGTCAATTGTGTGCAAAAATAGCAGTAGAGGCTGTTGCAAGAAAGATTTCTTCTCTAGTCTTGGTGTATTGTAGCTACATATGATGTGCCAGATTTATTGCTGCTGGAACCAGAATATTCTGCCAGATCAGTTTAGTGTCAAGTCACATTGGATTTTAATACCAAATCCTACAGTGCTTGAAAGAAAGGTACTGTATCTTCTAAATGCCAACTAGTTGTAGTATTTTGAGTTTATTTCAGAAGGTTTTGTTAGGATCTTAGGGGTTAAACGCTCACCTTGACACCATGTTCTACTTTCACGATGACACCAGCAACAGCAGCAGCAGTACTTTCTGATGGATGAGCAGGATCAGATGAAATAGAATCTAACAGAATCTAACATAAGACTTGACACCCCTTCCAGCTCTCCTCCCCCCCTCCCCACCAACCAAAAGAAAAATCTTGCTGCTTGCTTCCTAGGCTTTCAAAAACACAAACAACTTTTTATTTTCTCTCTTTTTTTTTTTTAAATCCTCTCTTTTTTTTCAAATGGAACTGTTAGAAGTGCTGAGCTAGCATGAAAAAATAGCTTTTAACATTATTTCTAGCTTGGCTTTGCAAGGTTCCTATTTCAAGAGAGTGTGTTATTATCACAGTGGATTTGTTAGGCTCTGCTTGGAACTCCCAGTCATGAACCAAACACAAAGGTATTACAATGTAGTTCAGACATTAGCAAATAGAAGAAGACAAAAATTACCCTGGCCTTGGGTAGCAAAAAAAAGCTGCACTATGATTTTCTGTCTGTTTATTGCAGTTCAGACATTCCCCTTCCACCAGTGTATCTGCAATGTGTGGCTGTGATGATAACTGTTGCTCCTGCTTGCCCTGTGTCTGCTTGTTTTGGCAGTTTCGATGGCAGAGAGCGCCGGGCCCCTTTCATGTGGTTTGTGTCACATGTGCTGCTGTGCGAGACACGCGCAGCTCTTTGGGAGCGTCCGCTGCTTGCTGCTTTGCCTGCTCTTGTATGCTTCCTCTGCAGATGGCTTTCCTGGCTCTCATGGACCATTTGTTTGTTCAGTTTCTTTTATGGTGTGTACACCCACCCCATGCAGTTCCAATGAAGTATGTGTTGTTTATTTCCTCTGCTGTCCAGCTCTGAAGGTTTAGATCTAAGGAGGCAGTCACTGACACCAAGTCCAACAACAGTTGTTAACACAACCTGTCTTGTCCTGGGATGCCTAATCTTTTCCCTCTTGGAAATGTGGAAGTCTCCACTTGTCCTTTTTTTAACCCTGTAGTGACTAATTTTAGCTATCTTACCACCAGGCACCCACTGTGGATGAGATATCCTCGTAAGGCAGGCCTAAAATAGGTGGGCAGATTTGTCTCACTCAGATGACTTTTGTTTCTCTCCCCATTGACATGGAGGAAGACTAGATGACAAACGTGGGCTAATTGGCTCACTTTGAGATAGCAATATCCGTGTGAGATACATCCCCCTTCAGGGACCCAGTCTTTGTGGTGATATGTATGAATGCTCTATGGCTGCAAACTGATCTCTGGGATTTTTTCATCAGCTAATCCTCTTATCAGCACTTTCCATACTGCTTTACTCATGAGGACAGAGTGGAGAGCTGATGTCAGCGGAGGTGCATGTGAGTATAAGAGATAAGGGCTAAGAGCCTCCTTTCAAGTGAGTCAGTTCCAGACTCACAGGAGGTATTTATTCACTATATAAAAGTAACAGTCCAGCCTAGGTAAGAAGGGCAGGGAGAAAGCAGGTGAGAAAGTATTGGTGAGAAAGAAGGGCAAAACCCCAGAACGTGATAAACAGAAAACCCCGGAACAGTGGGAGGACAAACCTCCTACTGCAGAATGTTGCAAATGCGGGTGGAAGATTTAGCAAATCCTTATAGTCTGAACTAGAAGTGCAAGCTGAGAAAGGTCAGGCTTTCCATAATGTTAATGGTCCCATTGACATACTTCTTGAAAAAGCTGAATATGTGCCGTATGCTTTATTTGCACCAAGAGCTGTTCATTCCACTATCAAGACTGATGTTTTCATTAACAACTCTGCTGGTTTTGTTCAAAGTAAAACTGTCAGAACTCAGATAACAATGATAAGTTTAAAGCATTTCTGCAGATTCTAAGATTTCTCCACCAATTTTCAGAATTTGTACCACTTCTATATGTAAAAGTATGCATTAGGTAAAGTAACCAGCCACATCTGTGAGAAATAAGGCTTTCTCACATCAGAAGCAAAAGCTTGCTTATTGGCAGAGCTGTTAAAATCCAGTTTTTTACATCCATATCCTGAAATAGTATTGAATAGATCAAATAAATCATTAGCGGCAGCAAGATTTTTGTTTTAGTTGTTGTCCAGCAGTAAGAAAAATCTTATAGGTATAGACTTCTTCATGGGTACCTTAGGATTAGCAAACTGATCCTGCATGTGAACTATGTGTGATATTCCCTGTGATGCCAATGGCAGCTCTGCTCACGGACAGCCTACACAATCTGTTCCCACATGCAGGGTGCAAGATCTGTAGTGAAGGAGATTTTAAACCAGCAAGGTTATTACTTGGAGGAAAAACTGACATTTCCATAACTCTGCACATCAGAGTTACTGTTGCAGCATAAGGCAAAGATCAAAAGGCAATAAATGTGAATCTGTGAGACCTGGGAGAAATTATAGGGTTCAAAAGGTGTTCTATAATTGCTCTCTTACCAGACAGGTATTATATGTAAGGGCAGACTTCTACTGCTTCATTTCTAGTTTGGTCTGTATCCATCCCTTAGGAGTTTTCTGTACAAAGTTGTTGGAAAAAAAATCCTCCATAGTATGAATTATGTGTAAGGGGTCAGTCCTATGCTCATGCAGCATCCTGTTGTAGTCACTGGCAGTCGAGCCTGTAAGGAAGGCAAGAGTGCGTGTAATCTGCCTTTTAAGAATGTTATTTCTTTCCCTGAAAACTGATTAAAAATAAAATGAAAAATAATGTTCTCTGCCACTGACACCAGCTTTACAGGGCATCAAAGCAATGGACTGCTCATAATCTCTTGACATTTCCTGACTGACTGCAAAGGTCATCTTGGAGTGACTGGGGTAAACTGAAAAAGAATTATCTGAAGGCTAAATAAGGTGAACGTTGCTGTGGCTAAAGTTCAGGTTTATTTACGCAGAATAAAAAAGAGAAGTGAAAAGTTTGCTGACTTATTTCTAAAGCTTTGGACTGGTTCATGTAAAAGACAATGAAAATTAAAATAAAGGGAGCAGAATGTAGAGTGACATAATAGAAATAGAAGTTAATGATTGTCCCTGGCAACTTGACTTTTTTCTTATTTATCTTATTGTAACCCAGATGGTGATATCTGTGATATTGCTGTTCTTTTATAGCTTGGGAAATCTTTGAGGCTAAGACCTTCTATTTTTTTCCATCTGGAAATATTGCAATTGTCTTGCCACCATGGAAGGAACATAAAATTCATTCAAGCAGTGGAAATAAGGAAGAACAGGTTTATGTAGTTGTATATGTTCTGGTTTAAGTTTATAATATAATCCTCAACAACAAAATAATGTGTGATCCTTCTGCATTCCTTACAGCATTCCAGAAACTAGTGACAGCATATTGTGGTGACTTGACCTTGGCTGGATGCCAGGTGCCCATCAAAGCCATTTTATTGCTACCCTCCTCAATGGGACAGGGGAGAGGAAATATAATGAAAGTCTCATGATTTGAGATAAGGGCAGGAGAGATCACTCACTGATTACCCTCCCAGGCAAAACAGACATGACTTGGAGAAATTAATAGAATTTATCACCAATCACAATCAGAGCAGGATAATGAGAAGTAAAACAAATCTTAAAAACACCTTCCTCCCACCTCTCTGTCCTTCCCAGGTGTAACTTCATTCCCAGTTCTTTACCTTCTCCCACCCAATGGTGCAGGGAGACAGGGAATGGGAGGTCACAGTCAGTTCACAAGTTGGGAGTTCTCTCTCTTTCTCTCTTTCTTTCTTTCTTTCTTTCTTTCTTTCTTTCTTTCTTTCTTTCTTTCTTTCTTTCTTTTTTTTCTTTCTCCTTCCTTCCTGCCTTTCCTTTCCTTTCCTTTCTTTCCTTCTCTTAAAGAAAAAATGCCAAATATCTGGGATGGGATGAAGGAAGGTGTTTGGGAATATGCTTCAGGAGGAAGTACAAATGGAAGGAAACCTCTGATCTTATTTCTGTCGATAAAAAGCAAGAACAAACTCTTTATCTGAACTGTACAAATGTGAAGAAAAAAACCATGGTAGTAAGCACAAAGAATGAATGTGCAGGTCTATTGAGAGTGTTAACATCTAGCATTTCTTTGAAATTAAATTTAGACAAGAACAGCAATGGGGATTTTTCTTTCTATGTAGTTCAATGAATTAGCAAGAGAAGGATCAACAATGTCACTGTGATCCAGGATACTCATCTGGTGTCACTTTTCATTGGCATGCTGCTGTTAGGAAAGAGAAGGCTATGAAAAAGCAGTGAACAAGGGAATGGGGAAAGAAATAAGTAGAAAGACTCAAAAAGGAGAGAATTAAAATGTAGTTGAAAAGGGAAAAAAAGATCAAATGAAGAAAAAACCCAATTAAAAGATGGAGCCCCAACAACACTGGTCTGCCAAAGCACCCATATTTTCTAAAGCTATTTTCATCAGCATGCTGAACTTGCATCTTGTCTTGGTAGTCCTAACAGCTTTTTGAATTGTTTCCTGGGGACTTAGAGGCTTTCTGTAAAGCTCAGTGGAGCCATCTGTGGGATGGACACTAGCTGAAGACCCCTCCCACATTCGCAAGTGTCTGATCACTAGGATTTGATTCTGAGAGGTCATTTTAACATGGAAGTATGCTTTGGAGTCCCCTGGTTCCTCACAGGAAGCTTACTGAAATATTATGTGCATGAACAGAACTTAAGACCGAAATAGGTCAGATATGTAGGAGGTCTTTATTTCTGTATGCCCTTAAAATTGTAGTATGCTATTGTAAAATCATAGAATAGAATCATAGAATCACAGAATACTGAATTGGAAGGGACCTAAAAGGGTCACTGAGTCCACCTCCTGGCCCTGCACAGAACACCCCAAGAGTCACACCCTGTGCCTGAGAGCATTGTCCAAATGCTTGTGAGCTCTGTCAGGCTGGTGCTGTGACCGTGACCCTGCGGCGCCTGTTCCAGTGCCCAGCCACCCTCTGCATGAAGAACCTTGTTCTAAAATCTAGTCTAAACCTTCCCTGACACAGCTTCCTGCCATTTCCTCAGAATCACGTATAATATGGTGACAAAGCCCATTTCACTGTAGTGCACATAGTAACAGCAGGCCAACAAACAAAATAAACAATCTAGGTGGCAAAGCCCTACTTTAAGTGGTAAAGATACACAGTATCCAAGAGTAGGAGTGCTGCACTAAATGTCAGTATTTCCTGTTTCTGACTAAATTTTTGTGGCTAGCTGTTGCACGTGTGCTATATGTGCAGTGAGAAGCAAGGGAAGGGATAAGTGGAGAGCCTTGAGGGTCCTTAGCTGGCTACTGTGATTGCTGTGGGTCAGGAAGGAGGTGAGCCTGATGGGAGCTGGTGTGGCTGTGCTTCAAGGGATGAGTTACTGCCTTCTCCAGCAGGGAGGACAGCCAGTGCTCAGGAGAGCCTCTCTCTGGGTATGCTTGTTTCCAGGAGAAAGAAGAAGCCACACTTGGAAGTCTCCACGAACACCTTTGTCTTCTGAGGCTCTACCCCACAGCACAAGTTTAGTGGAAAAGCTGCAGTGATGCTTTCACTGAGCCACTGCAGTAGCTTTGCTTATCCCTTATGTTCCCTGGTTGTGAAAAAGTTAAATTTGTTATGTGGCTATCATGATAGCAGGGAGGTAGACATTTGTGTAAAAGCAAGTTGAAGTCAGCCCAGATAGTTAAACAGATGAGGAAAGTCATGGGACTTTTATGTCTGGTACCATGCTGGAGCTGGGCTACGTGTCTCACTACAGTAATCAGGGAGCGGCTGTCTGACCTGTTACTGCTTGTAGGTACAGCTGCAAGCTCTGCCGCATACCCTGCTAGGGGCTCAGCAGAGCTGAAAACAACTGCTATCTGCTTTTCAGGTAGGCATATGGGGCAAGAAGTCCCAGCCCGGCTTTGAACTTGGACTCTGGGAGGGACAGGAACAGCAAACCACCTTACAAGAAAAAGGGAAAATTCTGGTGATAAACTTTAAAGCCTAATGTTGTCTGAGGGTGAGTCGCAGCTGACCGCCTGACCGCCCGGGGGCCAAGCAGGCGACTTGCCTGACGTGTCCGGCAGCGGGACGGACTGGTGGGTCGCAGTCTGTGGCAAGGTGCAGATGTTGCAATCTTCTCTCAGGCTCTCTGTGGAGCTGGCAGCAGTCGATGGTAACTGTTGCGAACAGCAGAAGCAAAGGAGGAGAGAGGGACTCTCTGTAGCAGCAGTCCGGTCTCTATTCCCCGAAGGGAGAGCAACCAAAGGCCCCGAACAGCGGCTGCAGCGCCTTAAGCACTGCACCGAGAAAGGGGAGGGACAAAGGGATAAACCAATAGGAGAATGACATGAGATGACAGGTAACCAATAACAGAAGGTTGAGGGAGGGACTTATTCAAACAGGCCAAGGGGGAATACAGGAGAGCAGAACTTTACATGAACATGAAGGGGAGTAACTTGGGGGAGGAGATTTTCCAAACGTGGCGCCTCAGGGGCGAGGCTGGTCCTTGGCACGGCCGTCAGCACCAGTGTCGGGCTCACCTTCTGAGCCCCTGTCTCGGGCAGGAAAGTCCACCCAATCTTTCATTTCAAGAGCAAAGGCGGGCTGGGCCACGGCCACAAGAGTGAACTCCTGTGCGTGTTTGGTTGTGAATCCACAGATGTATAGCAAAGTCTTAGGAGTGGGTACTTGGAATACAAAAAATGCATGTGGCTCACTGTAGGACCAATATGCATCTTAATTGCTGATGGCTTTTTGTTTGGAAGTCTTTACCAAGAATCTTCTATCGGCTTGATTTCACAGGAAATAAGCCCACAGAGTGTGACCCAGTTGACCTGTATTTCCAAGATGCTCTTTTATGATTTGTGGTCCTAGATATTGTACCTCAGCCATGGAGCAGAGAGCAGAATGGCTGCCTTACAGCAGAGAGGCATTGCTGCCCCTGGAGAGAGACAGTGGTTCTCTCACTTTTACTCTAAACGTGTTTATATATCTTCCTTCCCTGACAAGCTTGCTGTTGGTCCTCCCAAAGCTGTCTATTGAGCAAGCTGAACAAGAATGGGTCCATTAGCCTTCCCTCACTGCTCCACTGCTCCAGCTCCCAACCATCTTGCTGCCTCTCTGTTGAACTTCATGAATTTTACTAGTGTCTTTCATATACTGAGGGACCCAGAACTGAATGCAGCATCTATATGTGGTCCAACAAGTGCTCTGAGTAGAGGGGCTGATTGCTTCCCTTGCTGTTCTAGCTCTGCTGCTCTGAATACAGCCCAGGATGCTTTAGGCCTTTGCTGCCATCAGGAGACACTGCTGGCTCACATGCTGCTTGACCCCCTCCCTGTCCACCAGGTACTTCTCAACAGCACTGGTTCCCACTCAGTCCCTACCTCCAGCCGGGCAGAAGTTTTTTCCTTCCCAGCTGGAGGTCTCTCCATTTGTTCTCACTGAATTTTATGAAGTTTCTGTCAGCCTTTTCTTCCAGCCTGCTGAGCTGTCTGTAAGTGGTAGTCCTGCTCTCAAGTGTGTTAACCGGTTTCTGCCAGGTTGGTGCTATCTGCAAACTTGACTAACCTTCATTCCATTGTGTCCTCCAGATTGCTAGAGGAAGATGTTAATCAGGATGACCCCAGGACAGACCCCTGTTATTCACCCAGCTAAGCCACCCGCTTGGACAGTAACGTTCCTTCTTGTGCACAAGAATATTGTGAGAGTGTTTGGAAGCCTTGCTAAAGTTGAGGAAACTGCTTTCCCTTATCCACAAATTCAGTCATTTTGTCACAGAACAAAATCAGATGGGTCAGACATTATTCACCAAGAGACAATCCATGCCTTTGCCTGTTCACAGGTAGAAATAGTCATTGCCTGCATGAAACACCTACTTCAAGTACCTGAAAGGAGTGTATGTCAGTTTTATGAGAGGAAAGAAGCTGCTTTTTATGTATTTTAAACTGCTCAGTCACTTAAATGTTACAATTATCCTGTGATGATTGGTTCATAAAGTTATAAATATCATGTAGGGAGTTGTTTCAGGTTTATTGCAGATTCAGACAGACAATAATGAATTGGTTCCCTGCATTCGTAGCAGTATGCCGTTAAAAAAACCTTAAAGAAAGTTTGGATTTCTGGGCGTGAGGGGAGTCAAGTGCTAGATAACATTTTGCCAGACTGCTTCTGAAAACAATGGCTTTACAGCCTGCTTTTCTTTTTTTTTTCTTTTTTTTTTTCTTTTTTCATGAGTGGAAATAGCTCCTCTTTAATGTGTAAAAGATAGTTTTTGTATTTTCAGGGAAGTGGTATGTAAGTGCATGCAAGAGAAAGAGATGTTTCTTTATACTATTGCATAACCTGAGAAGCTTTGTAGTTAGATACCCTATTTCTGTTCATAATTAGACTGGAATGTGATGTACTAACCAGGAAGTGATTATCTTCCACCCAAAGAGTTTTCTGGGAGTTTGAACTGTGCCAATTTACTTCCTCCAGGGTTCTCATCATTCAGGTACCTGTGTGCTAAATGAAGGAAAGAGACACTTCACAGTTTTTTTGGAGGTCCTTTTTTCACTCCACTGTAACCTTTGAAAGTGTGATTCACTAAATGTAAGAGAGAATGCAGTGCGAATCACTGAATAGCATCCAGTCAAGGTGGCTCTCGCTTCACAGAAAGTGCACAAACAGAAATTAATGTCTTTCAGGCCTCATAAAGCATGCCATAGGAATGCTAAATAGCAGAAATGTTTGGGCTGTGTATGCTAAGTAACCTGTCACGTGCTTAAAGCAGCCCTACAGTGGTTTTTTTTCTTTAGCTAGTGCTTTATTGAAATTGTCCTTTGCTTTCAGCTTTAGTACTGCCAGCTTGTCTCTTCTTTCCAAACATCAGATTCTGGCTGCTTTAGTTTTTCTCTGCAATGCTGCAGCAACTTTGATTCCATGTTCTCAACCACAGGCTGCCATCTCAAACGGTCCCTTCAGTATCCAGCCTGAAGGAACTTACAGAGAAACAGGGAAAATAACCAGTGGTATTACTTTTAAAAATCCTTTATGCTAATGCTCTTTCTCTCATGTTTTCTGGGATTTGCATGGCTTCTCTAGATCATGTTGTGTGATCTTTTTCTCCTCCTCCTTGTTCTTTCTTTCCTGCTTAGAAACATGGAGGAAAAGGTACCCTCTCATGTACATTTCTATTACTGGACTTGTTTACATCTCTCTCTGCAGATACAGAGAAAGAAGAAAGACAAAGCAACAGGGACTTGTAAGGACAAATCCCGTGTTTCCGGGGTTGTAAGAACAAATCAGATGAAACTGATGTGAGCTCCAGTGTGGAGTTTTTGTATTTTCAGGGAAATATGTGAGCTACAACTGTGAAGAAACTGCAAAAATCCAGTACTTGCTGTGTGAGGAAGCCTTGCTGTGTCAATTCCAGTCTGTCAAGATGGAATTACCTCTGGTGCAAATTGCCTTCATTTTTTTGTTAGCAGCCCTTTGAGTCAAAATACAGGATTCGGTAGAGCTCCACAGTATATAATCTGCCAGCCTTCAGTGGCGGAGTGTTATTTACAGATAGATATATGTAAAACCTTTTAGAAATAAATTGGTTTTAATCAAAACTGAAAGCCCAAGGAGGGATTTCTTTAAAAAATGAACTCTGAAAACTTTTCATAATATGGTTGATATTTTCATTATTTTAAAAGTTTCTAATTAAAAAAAAAAATAAAAGGAAAAGCTTTGATCTTGGATTATGTTATGAAAACAGCAAAAAATAAGTTGAAACTGTTATAAATTATTGACTTTTTATCATTGGCTTTTCTGAGGCCTGCTTAAAAATTACCTCTATGAAATCAGCCACAGAAATAAATCCTAGATTTGAAGACAAAGAAGTTCTTGGCTTTGGTTCGCTGCTACTTGAATCTGAAGATAGTAGTGAGAGTGCAAATAATGTGGGCATATTGCTGTTGGAATACTTCACTCATTAGCACTGAACAAAACTCTAACATTTATCTTGAATATACAGCATTTGTAAAAGATGATATAATGCTTTTCCTAATGTTATGGACAACAATCATAATGTTGTTTGGACAGAGATGAGCAAAAGAATGAAATCAAGTATTCATTTTAAATAACTACATGTTTTTCTACTTCACATCTTATTTGTTACCTTTTGTTTCTGAGTTCATTTGTAGCCATGGTTTTTTCACATTATGGTATTCATATCTGTTTAAATTGGAGAGCAAAATTTTATATTATTTAATTACAGAAGCTTCAGTAAACACAATTTATACCTTATTAATTGCTTCTCCTTGATCTCCTGTTCTTGTAGTAGGTTTTTAAAACAAATAAACTAATACTATCCTTATAAATAATGAGGCCAGAACTCTGTGAAATGGTGTTGACTGTATTATTAGGTTAAATCCGCAACAGCTGTTTTCTCTCTATGTGAAGTTATGGGGTAAGCTGAACTAGCCTTCACCCTGAGATTCTTTCATCTCTGAAATGCAACCAGGAAAAGAGGCATTCGGGATGGAAAGAATTGTGACAATAAATAATAACTATTTATTATTACATGATAATAATTATTACCTAAAAAACAATCATCACATGTGCAGTAAAACTGTATATGTTTGATACTTTGAGTTTCTTTACTTTTCCTTCATTGCATCTGAAAAACAACTGAGGATCAGATAGAGAGTTTGGGTTATTGCATTGATTAGTGCCTTCCTCAGAAACAGGAAAAAAACAAAGCTGTATTTTCTTTCTTATTTCACCTGTTTGTGATCAGAGGGACTGTCTTCCTCTAATCTGCTTAATGAAGCTGTTGTAAACCTTCACTAACGTTCACAGTTCATTCTCAGCACTTGGGAGGCTGCAGTACTTTGCTCTTTTTAGAATAACAAAGGTGCTATGAAAGTTTACCTCTTGTTTGCTTTATCTTGCTAATGTGATATAAAGGAATCAGTAGAAGTCATAGCAATGATTAGAAAATCAGATTATGGAACAGCGATTTAACAAGGTACACAAGTCAAAGAGCTGAATGGTGAAAGATTGTTTGCTTGCCCTATTAGTGCAAGAATTGCAGTATCTTGCACTATGATTTAAATAGAATCTGCAGTCTGGACATAGTAGTCTGGAAACGAAAACAGGTAATTAGGAGACAAAAGGAGAACTGGTAAGAATCCTGTATGGAGAGGAAAAAATGGGTATTGATTTGAGAAACTTACAATGTGAGCAACCAGTGCTGAAATTATTTTTGTGTGTGTTCTGTTGCCTAGTTCACTTGTGGGGTTTGCCATACCTTGTTTCTCACATGTAAATGTCTCTTTTACAGGTTCAGATTTCCAGTATGATTTAATTAGAACAGCAGAATTCCAGTGCAGTTGCACAGTTTTAAAGTCTGTAATTTCTCAGTACTGTTCACTCCTTCTGTGCTGAACAGCTGAGATATCATACTGTTGTAAAGTGTTGTATAGGTTACTTATTTAATTTCCTTGTCTTTTGAAGTAGATGGCAGTTGCATAGTAGATGAATGTTCAGCATGGGTTGATTGTTTCTACATTGCACAGAAAGAGCAGACCACTGCAATATACTATTAAAATGACTGTCTTAATATTTATCAAAGCAGAATACGATTAAATATTGCATTTATGATGATAATTAGCTGAGTGAAAATTATATACCATATTATAGACTTTCTTTGTTACAAATTTCAAAGTCTTGATTTTATTTTTGAGAATTTTTATAACTTGTTCCCTTCTGAAATAATTTGATCTTCCTGATAGAAGTATCCTAAGCTTCCTTGCATCATAATTTTAAGTGTAACATAGTCAAGAAGAATCATTCAGAGGCACATACTCTGGGACAGCATATTGAAAAATGTAGTTAAGACATTTAAAAAAAAAAAAGCTCTTAAAAACAAAAACCAAAACCAACAACGACAAAAATAGGAAAAAATAAAATTGTTTCTCCTAGCCCAGATCCATGGTAATATTTGCCCACAGTACACAGTGAAGTGTTAGCCTTTGTAGGTAAAATTTGGTGATGTCTTGAGCACTGGAATGCATTAGTGTAGTACTGCGTGGTGACATTCCTTGGCTGTTCACATCTGAGAGTGAGTAGCAGCCTGGGACACTTGATGAGTTGAGGGGAAAGCATGTATGGTAACTTGCTGCACGTCATAGGAAGCTACAGCCCGGGTTTCTACATATAAGGCCATAGTTCCGGTGGAAGCAGAGTGGCTGCAGAAAAACGTCACAAGAAAAATAACCTATCATTGAATCTTTGAGCATTCCCAGATGACATCTGTACATTTTCCAGCAAACAATTGACCTACATGTTTCTCTGAAATATGGAGATTCTTTGGTTGTGCAGTCATGTGTTGGCTGATAGAAGACTTCCTGTGAAATCTGTAAATCATCAGTAGTGAGATAACAAAAATAAAACCTAAAAAGATTATTTAAGTTAGTGTTCTCCCAAACAGCATGTCTCCCTAGAGCATTAATGCATTTATATACAATATTACAGCTATTGTGCTGGATCAGAAAATGTTAGTGACCAGGGAACTGGCGAGAAAAGAAGTACAACTGTAATGGTTTGATGACTGCTTGTAAGTAGCAGCTGCATTTCCTTTTCCTTCACTTTTGTGTTGCTTTCCAAGTGAACTAGTTAAACCCTGTCTTACTGCAGTCTGACCATCTTAAAGGTTTTTTTTTCCTAAAGCTGAGCTACTAAACTTGTGACCTAGCTCTCAGTCTGTTCTCAGCTGGAAGTAATAGCTGCTCTTCATATCAGGAAGGAGAGCAGAAGGAAGAATCAGAAGAAGGAGATGGCCAAGCAGTTGTTGAACTCTGCTCTTACCCCAGAGGCAAAAGCTGTCTGCTTAGAGATGATAAATGCAAGAAGATGCCACGGGGAAACCTTAGTTGTGGCTTGCTATTCTGCCTCTAGAGAGGATTTCATTCTGTGGTGTTAGTATTCAAGAACCTTTAATTAACAACAAATTAAGTAAGAGGTTACTCATTTAAAACAGAAGAAAATATTGGTTGTGGAGTCCTTGGATTTAAGTGTTTTAGCTGGAGCCAAATGAATGTACTAGCAGTGGAAATAGACTGCGGTAAGTTCTTGGCCACCACATTTGTCACCCCAAATATTGCAGGAATAAGTGTGTTGACAGATGAACTGGTCAGAAATCTTACTTATTGGTTTGAAAAATTAAAGCCCATGTGCTCCTATTGCCTCCTGTAAGCTGGTCTTTCCATAATAGGTTCAGTGTGAGAGAATGATCTAGTTCTGGAGCTTGGAGGAAACGATCAGGCTTTGTACAGGGAAGGCTGGAGCATGTGCTCCTGGTCTGACCCACTGCTTGCTGTGGGAAGAGTATGGCCATGAGGCTGGAGCTCTGTTTGACAGTGTTCGTGTACTAAGACTAAGAAACCCTTTCTGTGGTTACTTGGATGTTGTTCTGTGTTGAGGTCCAACCCAGAAAAGCACTCCTGATTAGCATGATACTCCAGCTACTGCCCTATCCTGTTTGAATCACTTTGGGCGGTATTGTGTATTCAATCAAAGTCATGCTTAATTGCTTTTCTGACACAGAGCCTAAAATTTACCACTGTATGACAGTAATACTAGTAACTAAATAAAGTAAAATTGTCCTCTGGGTAGCACAGCTGCCTTGTTTAACAGTCTTGTGAATGTTTTACAATACAACTTTGATGGGAAATTGCCCTCTTAAAACAGAAATTTTGCCAAATATACTAAAAATATAATTCGGTTGGTTAATTGAACATGACTTCGAAGACCTCCAGTATATAAATGGGCAGCAGCTCAGGTTATAGTGTGACCTTAAGCAATAAAAATTTTGATGGACCATTTTAAGTTTTAAAATATCCCTTTATATCAACCTTGATTTGAGCAAAACATGCTTCTGTCATATAGTTGTGACAGGATGAAGAGCTACTTTTCTACTGAAAATTATGATCTTCAGACTGCATTTATCTTTTGTCCTCTTGTACTCTATTCCTACAATTTCTGTTCTTCAGATCAGTAGCGTGTAGAACAGCATCTGCTAATTTGTTCAATAAGTATCTTTGTTTTTTGCATAATGTTGCTAATGTGGAGTTTCTTAATGAAAAGGTTCATAGTGGTTTGTTGTAATATGGCTTAATAGTAGTAGATTAGAACATTTTGCTTGCAGCTTTCTTTAGTAGGGTTTTTGCTTTATTTAATTGATAGATATGATAACATTACCTAGTGAATTCCAGAGACTGGGTTGTTGCAGCTGTGATTTTAAAGAAACGAAAATCAAAACCTTGAGAAATCTTGTACCCGAGGCTAAAGTAATATGCAGACAACATGAACTCAAGAAACCTTTGCTTAATAAATAAAACAAGACAGTGAATTGTCACAAACATTCCCTTGGTTCTGCTTATTAGGGCTGACTAATGTTAGTCATTAGTGAACAGGAAGAACTTTCCCCATGCGTGGCTTAAGCTGTTGAATATGTTGACTCATATGTTTAGAATGCATCATGCTGTGACTTATCCATGTTATATATAGATGTACTTTTGGGATTCCTCATGCATGACTAGGCATCGATGAACCTCTTGTGACTGAAGGTTGTAGCTATGAAAGGGACTATCCCAATTATTATAGAATCACACAGAATCACAGAATCATCTATCAATCTATTGTCTGTACGACCTGGACTTCACCTGTGAATGACAATATCATAAAAATTTGGGTATAAATAACAAAGCTATTTCTGTAACTTTGCTTTTTTTTATACATCTAAACAACTCTTTTCACACTAATCTTCTCAAAACCATTCCTTTTCTTCCACTGCCTCCTTGCTCCAGGATGGCTGAGTTCCAACTCATATAGTGAGTAGACTGCAGCTACCTTTTTTATTCTAGTGAGATTAACTGCTAGCAGTGTACACAAGATTCAAGGATCATCATCTTCCTGCATGTGAAAAGCATTTGTGAGACTTTTTGAAGTTGGTAGTTTGGTTTTTGTACTTCAGAAAGACCTTGTGTGGTAAAATGGGTGTTAAGAATGGCTGACCTGCTCCACTGCCAGGTGTGTCTGTAGACCTCCTGCTTTATGCTGTAACAGGTGCTGTGTTCAGTTGCCTGCTCGGAAGTACCTGACATGCTGGCTTACAGCACACAGCTTGGTTATTGGTAACTTCTCCCTCCACTAACTGTACCAACCTTCTTTGGCTAGACATCCTGACAGATGGTTGTAGTGACATCTGAGGCGACTGGTGCTTTTGAAAGGCTATTCTTGGCTCCGCATGTCTACTTTTAGTCTGTTGATTAGTTGTCTGTAAGATTCACTGAAAAAAATTCTGAAGGTATAGACAAATGCCAAAATTCTTGAAGGGTTTTTACTATACAGAAAAGTCTTTTTTTTATCACATAGGAAATTAGACTTTTTGACCAGGGAGAGGATGGATAAAACCACTCATTCTTTTGTCTGTGACCTGTAGAAACTAAGATTGTGATAAATATGTCAAGCTCTTTTCAGTATCCAACTCCTCCTTGTTTCTTGCCCAATAAAAGAGTAAAATAGCTGTTTCCCAGAAGTGAAATGTTCTTTATCGTTGTGTGAACGACATTATGACTTCATTGCCTTGTTTCAAAGAAAATCATTCCATAAGCAACTCATTAAAGAAGGTAATTAGAAGAACAGTGCCTTAGCACACTTACTGGAGAACTTGCAGTCCTTCCCTGCTTGTGGTTCATCGTGGTCAGAGGAATCTGGCATGCAGATGGTGCGGCACAGAGCTTTGTCAGACAGATAGCGAGAAGGCCAAGGGAGTCTAGGAAGAATGACAAAGCAGGATGAGCAGACCAAACATCTTAAAGATGTCTCACACATGCTCTCACCACATGAGAGTGTGTCAAATGTTCTCTCGCGTGCCTTTACAGAAAATTTGGTGGAATGGATTATTTGGTGAGACTTTAGCGGAAAATTTTACTCTACAAAAGGATTCTGGAACTTCAATCCTAACTCTGTTTCTTCATTCTGTTTCTCTTCTATGAGTTTAATTTTTATGTCTCAGTTTAATTCTTGTGTTAAGGGCTTTGACTAAAGGTGATGTGAATACTATTCTTGTGAAAGAGTCCAGTATTTTGAAAAGTAATGAAAATCATACTTGCTGTGGTGGCAACAGGCCCGGGCTCTGTTTAGTTGAAGGGTTTCTCATTTTGCAATGTGAGGGAGAAGTTTTCATTTTGCCAGGACTGTAACTAAAACCGCATTGATATTGAGGATATATGTTGCCTTCTATCTAAGGGAGCTTAAAAAATTGATAAAAATGCTGGACTCGTAGGAAACTGCTGTGGTCCTTTTTTTTTTATAGGCCCATGAATATTGTGAAATTGGTGTTTCAAATGTATAAAACAGGAAGAAGGAAGATTTTGGTGTCTGAGGAAAGCAGAAAGACATGTTTTTGTTGTACTGCATTTTGTATTTAGAAGAAATGACAATATATCTGTTCCCCTTTAACCTTCCATCAGTCTGATGACCTAAATGCATATTTAAGAGAAGATTTTAACTTGATCAAGAGAGTTTGTCTTTCCAAATTCCATGGTAGCAAATGTCTAAAAATTGTCTGGAGAAAATTTCACTGTCTTCTCATTTTGGAAAGCAAATCCAACTATTTGGCATATACTTGATACATATTTGGGCAATACTGTATGTATTGCTGGTACAGTGTGACAGCAGCCAAAAATGCAGTTTTTTATTTCTTGTGAAGTTATGTTATACTGGAAAATCAGTCAGTTGATGCAATAAACTGTTTCCTAGTAAAATATTCTTCATGCTTTCTGTTGCATTGCATCCTGTAGATGGGAGGAGTCCAAGGTCACCTTCAATTCTGGCCACAAGACTGTTTTTCCATGATACCCTCAACTTCCTCCCCTTTCCCACCCCACTCCAATGACCTTCCAGCTTCTGGTTTGCTAAGATTAATTTCTTTCACATCTAGTAGTCTTATTGCTTTATTGTATTCCTAGCATTCCCCCTGTGTTGTCTCCATGCTCTACAGCAATGACTAAAATATATATATAGTAATTATTTAAAATACATATTTTTATAAGAAACCTCCATAAATGACTAAAATATGGGAAGGAAAACATTTAATTCCACTCCTTTCCATAACTTTTGGATTTCCCGTAACTTTTGATTTTCCTTCAGGAGGTATTAAAATGATACATTAGCAAAAGTGTTTCAGAACTGGATTCCTCTGAGTGTTGTCACATCATACAGATCATATGAAGAGCAAATACTGCTGTAAATCTGTGGAAGGAGGTCTCCTCTTCTAGATTAGAAAGGGGGTTAATTAATTTATTTATATATTTTATTTGATATACTTGCAGTATTATCACAAAGCACAGCTGAAGTAAAAAGGCAGTCACTGTCACAATTGGCATGATCTTTAATAAAGTTTTCTCAGGTGGTAAAGAACAAGCCTACTGCATGGCATTTAAGCCTTTCTGTTTTCCTGTTTTCCTGCTTTCTTTCTCCCTTTTTGGGTAAATATGAGATCTCCCTTATTGCATTGAAAATCTGAGTCTTTTGACAAAACTCTATTAGTTTGGCAGATTATTTAAAGGGTGCTTTTAGTAATGAAATCGCATTCATTTTTTGAAAGGAATTAAATGTCTTAGAATAAGTGTCTTTCAAATTTGATAATCTTACTATCCCATAAAAACAAGCACTTTGTCAAAAATTTTAATATGAATTAATACAAACTTTGAGTAGTATTTGTGCAGAAGGTACCTGGAGTCTTTTGGGTAGGCAGGGTACTACTGCTGTCAAATGAATTGATTGCAGTCTAAGAACATCTTCTATTTTAAATAGGTTAACAACTGTGCTTGTGACTCAAGAGAGCCAGATAGAGAATATAAACTGTCATTATTTCATTGCCTTTAGTGATTCTCTGCCAGATTATGCACAATATTCTTCAGCTGTATCTGTCTATACTGTCACTCACTACCTAAACAAGTAAGGACATTTCGTGTAAATTCTCATACAAAAGAAGAGATGAAAGGAAGCAGGTCACTGTAGATAATAATTTATGTTGGATTTAATCAGTTGTCAGAGCACTCATCAAATAATGATCACTGTTTACTCAGTACTTAGTGTGCAGTAAGTTTTTGGAGTAGCCAAGTGCTACAAAAATCATCCTCAAATAATCAATCTAAGAGGAACTCCAGCACTCTCAAGTAAGAACAGCAGCCAGCTCTGGTGGATATAAAGCCAAATATGTCAGTAGTTGTTTGGCTTTCCTTGGTATTACAGATCTAAGATTGCTGCCCAACAATCCATATCAGGTAGATTGCTATTTTTATTCCTATTTTACATACTGTACATGGCGGAGCAGTTGACTGATTCACTCCAGGCCATATTTTAAAAGCCTATGCTAATTTCCGGTTTGAGTGGTCCCATCGTCACAATGTTTGCAGGATCAAATGTTCAACTATTGTAAGGTGAATATGATTTTGACCAACCCTACAGAAACTTCAGAACTGGGTACTATGCAACTAATTTTCCAAAAATTTAAAGCTTCAGTACAGCTTAACTGAGGCCTTAGTTGGTGTTTCTCCTTCATTTAGGATGATAACTTTGTTTCTATATTCAAGGTCACATTATGCCCCTGACATTAAATGGAAATGATTACAGTAATGGAGTTGAAAAGCCTCTCTCCCTTGTCTGTTCCTTGCAAAATTAACAACCATACTGGACACATAGCACCTAGCTGCTTAATCTGTTTTGCAGCATCTGGCCAGTTGCTCTGTTTTGTGGAACTTCAGGAAAACAAAAAGCCTTCGAAGGCAACCTGAAATAAAGAAAGAAGAAGATTTGTTTTTAATATTAGAATTTTTTTATACTTTCTTTCTCAAAGCTGTCCAATTAATCTTCCTATCAAATTATTGTCTTTAAACTTGTGGTTTCTTGTTTGCATCCCACTCTGCAAAAGGAATGTAATCTGTTTATATCCTTCTTATTTTTAGAGATGTGAATCTCAACCAGCAACTACTTTTTTATTTTTTCCTTTTTATTTTCTTCCCTTTTTCGGCTGTGAGATTTGACCTGAAATGCAAATAAACTTTATGCTTATTTCATATCAAGGCCTCTACCAATCAAAACTGCTCTGTGTGTGGGTGGATGGGAGGAAATGCACTGAAGGAAGTTGTAGAGCAGTGTGGGAGTTTGACAACTTGGCTAGATGACTGTTTACCCTTTTTGCTGTTTTCTTCAGAGAATTTTGAATGCTCCATCTAAAGCTGAAGCTTTGGCCATTCTCTCTTTTTGCTATCATTTGCTGCTAATTTGTTTCTGAGGTCAAATATCTTGCTAATTAATGTATTTATTCCAAAGAGCTCTGGGAAGGGAGGTTCTCATGTGAAGGGAAGCTAATGGGACATTAAAAAACAGTCTCCTGTGCTGCTTGTCTAATTTATTTCACTTTTCCTACATTAGTGTCTGAAACTAGCTGCTGTCATAGGTCTAAGGGGAAATTTGACTCAATTTCACATTTTTGCAGCCTGAGTTCCATCCACGTAGTCAACAGCATTTTGATAGGCAAAGCCTCAAAACAGAATGGAGACTGTTCAGGTTTTTTTCATGGAAAGAAGTTTCAGTCTGTTGGAGGACTTTGAGGGACTGTTTGAATCCAGATTGAGTAACAATATAAGAGGTAGGTACTATGTAGATTTAGAAAGAGCCCTTATATAGTAGCAGGGGGGCAGTAGATACTACAGAAATGTGATAGTAATAAAAAATATTTAAATAATGTAAGAACGCTAATTATTTTTAGGTGTTTGTTTAAATTTAGAGTTTGCTTCTCTAACGTGGGTATCTGTGTTATGTATAGAGGTTCAAGGTTTAATCACACACAGTATATTGAAAATGCGTAATACTGTAGCTTGGTGTTATAAGAATGTGTAGGAAATTTCAGGTTGGAATGGATCACACATTGTCTGTAGTACAATCTCTTGCTCAAAACAGGGTTGACTATGAGGTCAGTAACCAAGTAGCCCAGAGCTTTATCCAAGCTTTCATCTTGAAAACACCTGAGGCTGAAGAGGACACAAACTATCTGGGCAACCTGCTCCATCTGCCCCGATTGTCCTCATGGTAAAGATGATCTTCCTTATATCCAGTTAGGACCTCTCTTACTTCAAATGATGCTTCTTGTCCCTTGTCCTTCCTCCATGTGTCACTATGAAGAGGCAGGCTTTGTCTTCCTAGTACCTGTCTCCCCCTCCAGGTACTGTCAGGCTGCTGTTAGGTCTCCCCCAAAGCCATCTCCTGCTCAGGCTGAACAAGCCTCATTCCCTCAGCATTTCCTCTCAGGACAAGTGCTCCAGCCCCCAGCCATCCTAGTGGCTCTGCTGAACTTCCTGCCATTGCGTGTCTTTCCTGTATTGGAAGCTCAAAAGTTGTTACCATAAGGAGAACAGAAAATAAGACTACCCTTTATCAGTTCCTTGCTTATGTTTGAATTGTGATTCTTACTTCTTCTTCTCTACTGATGCAGAATATAAGTTGTTCCTTTTACGGTTTTTTAAGCTTTCCTTGTTTTAATGGCTGTTTAGGTTCTCTCTTCTTCAATGCTTGGTTTTGTCTAAGAAATTGACTAACAGCAAAGCTTTTAAAATTTGTGACACTGTGCATTCTTTTCCCCTCTATAGTGGATGTACTAAGAGGAGGGCTGGGCATGAGATCTGTTATTACCCAGTACTTGATTTACAGATGTCAGTGTTCTCTAACAATGTCCGTGACAATAAATAAACAGCTATACTCATTTCACTGTTCTCCCATTGCCAGAAATAGTTTTAGGGTACTCCATAAAGATTTTACTTCTTTCTCTCAATCTGAAGGATTCACACAACTGATCTGCCCTTTGCTTGTAACTTTTTAACAGTGAGGGCATCTTACTGATGTTGTGCATGTCTTGGATTCTTAAGTGACCATCATTAATGGGAAAAATCTTCATGGGAATTGAGTCATGTCTCAACTTTGCTAGCCGGTGGATAAGCCTGTCCTGAGTCTTTTTATGTGGATCATGCATGGGATGGTGTATATTAAAGCCTAACTGTGGAACTTGGACCAACTTTCTGATCCTGCTTGGAGCAGGAGACAGCCATTCAACCCTGGCTCATCGAGTGCATTTGTGCTTTAGGGAAGATTCCGCTAAAGCCTGAAGTCAGCTTCCTTGGGATGTGTAACACTAAGGTTGTCTCTACCTCACATTTCCCCACACCAACTTTTTTCTACCTTCCATCATGTTGCATCTACATCCAAGTCCATCTCATTTCTGTTTTGCTGCATTTGCTAATCTTTATTTCATTTTGCCAAAGTAAACACTTCTGTGCTAGATAGAATTGTGATACTTCAGTGACAGAAAATCTGTTAAAATTTGGGCCAGCTGTGGTATCCCAGTTGTTTGGAATCTGGTTGTCTCTAGGAGTATCCCATTCACAGAACAGCTGTGTGTTCATAGCTGGAGTTCACAAGTTAGCAGTGCCACTTTCCTCTACTTGGAATTTTCATGGTTTTGGCAGAGTTACGTGATGTTACATGGAGCTTCCCGGAAGTCTGGAGAACACAGAGCATACACTCTAGTCTCATAAAATGAGGAGCTTCATCGGTACTCATGTGGCTGACCTGCCTAACACTGGATGGATCCTTGTTCGTATAAATTGTCCTTCATGCTGCAAGAGCTTTGTTTAGTGAGTGAGTTTGCTTAACTGCTATTAGAAGGCTTAAATTTACTCTAACAGTAAACTTTTCTCCTTTGCTGAAAAAAGTTGAAGTATCTAAAACTTAAAAGGTTTAAGAGCAAAAGAGGTATAGTATATTCATAAAAAAGTGTACATACAAAATCTTGCAGGCTCAGGTTTCATAAGAGACTTGGCCTAGAAGAAATTGTTTCCTCAGACCAAATGTAAGCTAATAACTGAGTGTTTTGCTGCTGCTGTGACCTTGCTTGACTTGATCTAATATGCTATATTTTAGTTGAGGTTTTTTGTGATGTAAAAAAGGGTATGCATATTTCAGTAATGCTGTCATTCAGAAACCTCATGCCTTTATAAGCTATTCCCTATTTTTGGCTAAGGGTTGTGTGGAGGGTGGGTGACACACCAGAACTTGATGATCTACCCAGTACATTCTGTTCTTTGAACAAAATCTGCAAAACCCCTTTCATTGAGATCGGTTTGAACCATTTCAAGAAGCTATCAACATAGATTAAATAGTAGTATGGATATTTCTTTCTGAACTATCACTTGGTTAATGCTACTAACTACGTGTTAAGCTTTGAACTAATGGATTTTAAACCAACATTGCACAATGCAGAAGATATGGAAAGGCTTTTGACTTGGAATCCCCAGATGTTCAACATACTTTCGTACATGAATACAGTCTTTAAGATTCTGGAAGTGTTCCTTATAGTGTACTCCATTTAGTTTTTTGGTGGTGGGGAAATGTTGACTGAGTTGACTGAGTTAACTGAGTTGCTGAAATGACCTGAATTCAGCCTGAAATGGTTAATCTGATATTCTCTGTCCACACTTCGAGCATCACAGTCTACAATACTAAATACCAACATTTCTTCTGGAGTTCTTGACAGCCTTCATGGGCAAGAACATAGACTGTAGATTGCTTTCTCCTAGAGAAGGTCTTTTTTGACTTTCATGAGCACTGAAAAGGGCCTAGTCCAGTAGGAGGTTAGCAATAGCTTGTCATATTAATAGCTTAAGTGGTACCTTAAGGAGGCTTGCTTTTCTACTGCCTGCAAAATATGTTTTTCTGGGGAAAAAAAGGGTTTTCTACATACGTTTCTTATTTTTAACTGCATGTTAACATGCTTCTTTAGGAGGTTTAATAATGCCTGTGATTTAATTGTGCTTCAACATTACAGCCTGAATGTCACCCTTTAGAGACAAATTCGAGAAGCAATTCCTGGCTGCTCTCCCACAGAAAACCAAAACCATTTCTGAGAAACTCTTGTTACTATCAGCTAGGCTGTCTGGAGTGCTTTCACCCTCAGCTACTGAGGGCAAAATACAGGAAATTTGGTCCAGATACTGCAGAGGAAAAAAGAAGCACATGCCCAAGGAATGAAGCAAAGTCAAGTTTTCTTCAGGATCTTATCCCTGTGTGCTGAAAAAATGAGACTCACAGTTTGTTCGTTGAACTAATGAACTAATAGCAGCAGTAGGTTCCCATGACTTGTGTAAAGCCCTTTGAGTCTTCAGTTCTCCTTTTTGAGGACCTATTGTTGATCATCTCAGTAAAAAGATAAAAACAGCACTAACAAAGTACTGAAAAAGGAAGATACTAATAGTAAAAAGGAGACAAAAGTACAAATTAACACAGAGGTCTTGTGATTCCTTGCAAAATATGTATATGGTATGCATTTATAAATTTAATTAAGACTTCCCTTTTACATTTGTCATACCAACAATACTGTAGATGACTTTTAATGTGGATTTGACAGAATCCCCAGATCACGGCTACAGAATCCATAGTATCACACTGAGGAAAAAAGACGTTTTCAGAGAGCTGTAAACAGAAGGCTAAAAAGAGCTGATTAAAGACATCTGGCTCTTTCTTGAGATAGATTGAGCTAACACTAAGCATGCAACAGTCAAAGTAAGGAATAATTTATACCCACTTACCTGTGCGAGTCATGGAATGGGGTAAGGAATAAGATATTTCACAAAGATAGTGAAATATAAGAAAATGCCTTCCTTGCATGTTTAGGTTTTCTAGGCCATAATCTTGCAAGTATGATTCTGCAAGGCTACTGATGTAGTAGAATTCACTCATAATTGTCATCTTGCTTTGTAGATATAGACAGGCAAAATTGACTTAATAGGCATTTCAGTTGTTTATGCGTCTTGGGAAGAACTTGAGACCAAGTCTAGATGTAGGTCATATGAGATCTAAAGACTGACTGAAAATATAAATTACAGTTCTTCAATAAATATTGCAGAATCTTGTGCTCAGCTGCTTTTGAGTGGGCAATATTTAACAGAAGTCCTTTAAATATGATTCTGTTTTTTCCCCTGAAATCTGATCTATCTTGGCTCAATCAGTCATATCCAAGGCAGGATTAAATGTCTTCTGACATTGTACACGGTTTTTTCAGGAATTAATTTTCCAAAGGATAAATTGTGCTTATTTTTTTATCCCACAAATGGAAAGCTTTTGTCTTAGGAGAACAACCTTCTTATTTCCTCTGTGAATAAAGGCTTTGGAAACATCCATGTCACCTTGGTATTCAACATTTTTTGTAAAAGATTCTACTCTGCACTTGAGAAAATGAGCTAAATATCTTCCTAGTGTAAAGACTGGTATTTGAATTAAGGAGTGGCCTAATGAACAGGACACTAGTTAACCATCTTGTTAGTTTACTATTTATTCAGAATGCTGCATTGAGACTGGCATGGATTCTGTTAATGAAAGAAAGGCATCACAAAGCATGCTAAAATTAAGACTATCCTATAAACTTTCCATTCTAAATCCCAAATCTGTGCATAAATCATGGTGTAAGAATGAAAAATTGTTTCTGAAGAGCATGAATTCAGGCATTTGCCCGTTTTTTTCTCATTGTTTGCTGAAATTTTTAAATATAATTTTCTTAGTCCCCTGTGAATCTTTTTAGCAATGAAAAAAATTGTTGTGGAGTATGTGTCTAATGTAATTCCCCAAACTCTCTGGCAGAAGTTGTGGCTATTCATCTTAAGCTGAGGTGACCCAGCCTATGTTACCTTTCTAAGCTCTTTGACCTGGCTCTTCACACATACAAACTGATTCAGGCTAAAATAACCTTGGGGAATAGGGGAGTATGGGAGAGGTTGATTTTCACCCAGAAAACCAATAGATGCAGTAATCTAAATGCCTATCCTCATGCCAAGGAGGTGATTATTATGCGGAGCCGAGTTTAGCCAGACTGCTAAAATCAGCTGCAGCAAGTTGTAGGAGGATGGTCTGCGATCTCGTGGAAACCTGTTACCTAATGTTGCTATGCCTCCTCCCATCTTGACATCAATTACTGGACTGTCTTCCTGTTTCTTAACAGTAGAATTCTTCTCCAAACAGCCTTTAGCTTTGGGAACTCCTGGGGCCCCTGGTATGACTCTCAGGTTAGGAGAAGGGATAGTGCTTTGAGAAAGCCAAAGGTTCCAGTAAAAGGAGCTCTACACCATATGTTGGAACTCAGGCCATGGAGCCACCAGCACATCCGGGACAGAAAATATTCAGACTCTGTAGTGATGAGCCAGATAGAGGAATATGACCATATTGTAGATCAATGACAACAGTGGAAAAAATCCCTGCAAAACAAAGGAATGTGCACAAAGCTGAATGTACATCAAAAAATTATCATGTTAAATTATGTCTGACAGCAGGGAACAAATGAAAAAAATTCTCCACAGATGATGAAATTTAGAGTTAGTGGTGTAAACTGCAATAGCTCCACTGGCTTCACTCCACATTATACTAGCCAGCTTTCCAAACAACTGCGTTAAAAAATGTTAATAGCATAATTAAAATCCAAGCACATTGCCAAGAGAAAATCATAATAGCTTTTTTGTTGTCTTCTCTCTCTTTGTCTTCCTGTAAAATGCTGGGATATGAAATATGATGAAAAATTGAGCACTGTATTTAATTTTACGCTCTGTGTGGATAAGGTTTGATTAAAACCATGAATTAAACATATACAGCAATTCAGAGAACTTGAGATCAGTAGAAATCTGGTACTGCAGCTTCAGGTGTTCTGAGGAGCTCTTCAGTTCTGTCTTCAGAGATGGCCATGTCCACCCACGTCAGCCCTTTCTTGTAAATACTGGCATACACCTCAGTGCTCTCAGTGGTCTGCAGAGTTGGACCTGTCTCAAAAGCATTGCTTCAAGTACAAACAGATCTCACAGCGTATTAAGTATTCTTAGATGTGGCTGTATTCTCAACCTTTCAGTGACTTGCCAGGATGTTATACCCAAATCAGCCATGGCGCCTGCCTAGTCCTTGAGAAAGGACATTGCAGAAGCTCCTGATAATGGTTTTTAGAGGGATTTTATTGAAATGTTTTCATAAGTTCTTTGTAAAATTAGCCTAAGTAGAATAAAATTTAAAGCAGTCTTTCCTTACCAGTTTTAAAAAAAACTCTTCCTCTGTGTTTCTGGAAATGGTGCAATAGCATTGAGGTAGGTCAGGTAGTATTATGTTCTCAGCAATATTTTTTGTACACAAGAGTGCTTTCCGAAAGTTCACAGGCATGGAAAACTAAAAAGTAAAGAGCCCTTGTTTCATTATCAGTGCATGCAACAGACTGTAACCTGACTTTTTTGTTATTACAAAAAGATATTTAATCTACATAATTCAAACAATAATAAAAATAAGTGCATGGAGTATTTAATGAACCAGCCAGTGAAGTTAACATAGAAAAATCCCAGATAGGCAAACAGAGTTAGCAGCTAATTATACTATAGCTAAAACAGTACTGAGAGTCCCTGCTCATTTTATAAGTTAATGTCTCATTGAATAATACAGTATACTATGAGAAGCATAGTGTGTGCATACTAAACCACTGTGATCAGACAAAAAAATTGAAGGACAAATGGTGTTGATTGGTTTAGGAACTGGATGGCCCTAAGCCCTGATTCAAACACATGCGCCTGCAAAAATGGTAGTCTCGCTTGGTTTTGAGGGCTTTCAAGTATGATTTGTACAGTTGCAAGCTAAGCAACCATGTACATTTTGCTCCTTCGTGCCCCAACGCATCCAGTACATGACTGGGCCTGTATTCCTGGCTGCACTTCAGGGTAAAAGAATCACCGATAAATCAAGACAAGCAGCATTTCCTAATTATCTTTCCCAGGTGGCAAACTTAATTGGCTGTGCATACTGCAGATTTGCTGTATGCTCAGAAAATACCTCAGAAACTGAAAGCCGTCTAGAGTCACAAAAGTGCTTTCTCTCTACATCACAAATATTTTTGTTGCCTGTTACTATAGTGGCAATCTGCTCTAATCTTCTTGACTGGCTACTCTTGATATTGAATTTCTTTAACAGATTTTTCAAGTTTCTCTATCAATGAGGGGTGCTAACAGTAATAGAACAATAATTATGTTTTTATATACAATTCAGACAGATCCAAAGGTCACTCCAAATGAGCCTGAGCAGTCTTACGCTTAGGGAGTTTGCATTGCTCAAGAGAATTTAACAAGAATCAATGTAAGTGCATCTATGCTACTGGTAAATATAATTTGGATTTTGGAAGGAGATATTTAAATTGTTTTACAGCAGTAGAAATTGAAAATCACAATGCAGACATAGGGTTTTCTATTTTGTAGTCAAAAAGTCATTTATGTCAGTAACATTTGAATTAATTATTACCGTTTCCTTAATCAAGACTTTTTGAGGGACATTTTTCTCTGAGTATGTGGGCTAAAAATTCCAGACACCACCTAGGGTGATTAGTAGCAAGGCAAAAAAGTCAGTTGGAAGTCACTGAACCAGTAAATGGCTTAGAGTATTTGATTCTGGTTATTGGGCTCACCAGCTGTAAAAATGATTGAAAAGAGCTATAATACACTTCATGGTTTATTTTCTTCTTACTATGAAAGCATTGAAAGCAAAATATAAACTCAAATGATTGCTCAGACCCTGAAGAAGGAGTTCGACTTTTTCCTGGAAATAGGCATCTCCTGATGTGGCTGTTACAGGTGACTTCTCCCTCTGCACCCCTGAAGGTTGTCTCAAAGATCCCTTTATAAAGGAGACCACAAGTAATGCTGTGAAACATTCCTGCTCTCCAGCTCTCCTGCTCTACAGTCTCTGTAAACAAACATTAGCTTAGATCAGAGAGTGTGGATACAAGATAACCCCTTCTGCAAACAGCGTATGACTTCTAAAGCTAACACAGCAAGTATGTTGTCCCTCTCCCTGGACCCTTTGCTTGGGCAAAGGGAGTCTCCTCATAACTCAGCAGTCAAAGGATTCTTTGATGTGTTTGAGCCTCTGTGCTGGGATCCCTGCTCAGTGACATGGGAGTGTTTAGGAGCTCCAGCTTTGTGAGGCTGAAGTGTCGGGTCAGGCTGAGGCATGATTTGCAAAGTTTGCCAAGACTGTGTCTGATCTCAGAGTGCCTGTGGAACAACCAAAATAGTGCATCTGATGTACTGACGTGCACATAACACTGGAATGGTGAGTGTCTTTGATTGCATAAAGGGGTACTTTGCAGACTCCTGTGCCTGTGATTCAGAGCAGATACTTTCCAAATGTCTGGGACTTATTCTGTTAGAAGAAATAAAAAAAAGCAAGCATTTTCCTTTTATAAGTCCAAAGGAACATTTCACAATAAAAAATACTTTTTATTTTTTTTAAACCAACTCACACTGGTATTTTTAATGTGTCTCTGAGCTCCTGATTAAGAGCCTAATCCAACTTTTTCAGAAGGAGGGGTCTTTGACTGCTTTGAAAATAAATATATCTACAGAGCTTTTTCTAGCTAAGAAAATGCAACATTTTTGAATGGGGTATATTCTTACAAGGACCCTTATGATTTATTTATGTGCATCCCTGTGTTTTACTTCACAATAGTTCTTGTTGCATGTCTTTTATACAAGAATCCTTTAGATGTTGATTCTTTTCTGTTTACTGTTTTCGTTCTTAACTAGGATTTTAAATTACGAGGGGATTATGACAAACCCATTCCCTAAGTAGGAATCTGAAATTTGGTACTTTTATCCATGTGTAAGTTACTTACATTAAACAGGAATGACCTGGTTTTCCCTGTAATGCCAGCATTGCAGAGAACAACTGAAATTATGGAGACAAATGGAGATTTAACCCAATTTAGAAAAAATCTATTTTTCGAAGTAGACAACTAGGAAACAGTTATTTGTGGATGAGTCTTTTTAAAAACACTATAAAAAGAGGATAATTTAGAGTGACAAGAAGATCTTTAAGTTGTTGTTAGTGGTATCATCTTACTCCTCTACCTCTGATTTAGTCCAGTCAGTAGAGCCAAGGCTTCATCACGAGTTTCTGCTTATTATACCCTAAGTTCATCAGAGCTTGGGAGCTCCAGAGTCCAGAGCCCCCATCGTCTAATACTGATTATTTTAAAGATGAAAATGAACAAGCTGTTCTTTTAAATTGAATGCAAGTGGTTTGATGTCTGTGAAATTGTTATGTTAAAGATTATTTTTCCCTCACATTACCACCTACTATTTCTATCCAAGTGCTCTGATATTCCATCCTAAGTATTCTATTTTCATTAAACAATAAGGTTTTGACAAAACCAGAAAGATGTATTTTCATAAGAAGGATCCATGAATTTGCAGAGTTGAAAATAAACCATGCCATATATAACCCCTTATGTGGCTGGATGTGAGTCTTCCTGGACTTAGAATTCCTAAACCCGTGTTAATACAGTTCTTGCAGTACATTGCTTTGGAGTATATTTCCATGACCATATTATCTTTGTTGGCTTGTCCCTGGCCAGGTCTGCGGGACACCTGTTGAGATAGCTGCAAGTTTTTCAAAGCTGCCACTCAGAGCAGCATTGAAAATGTCAAGGCTCTGCTCAGAGCCTTCATGCTGCAAAAGATGGAAGTCCTGTGAAAGTGAAACCATACTTAGTAGGTGGTATTGTGTTTGTTTCTCAGAGCCAAAAATCTTCTTAACCCTCAAATCATATCAAATCTGAGATTAAATCGATGCAATCTCCTCACATAAACACTTTGAAGCACACCAGACTGCAGCAGTCTAGTAGTTCTGCAAACTACTGAAACTAAGCTATGTGCCTCTGATTTTTTTAATTTAGAAAATTGCACAAAGCTGCTTTTTTTCCTTTCACTTGGCAAATCTTCCTGGTGAGTTGAGCTTATTTGCTTCAGTTCTGTGCAGTAGGTGAGAGAATACTTAAACATCTTGGGAATTGCTACATAAATCTGCTTTATCTTCATTTCCTCCATCTCAATTCCAGCTAAAAGGCAAATGTAAGAAGTTATACGTAAGGGCAATTTCAGGATATACCTCTAACATCTGCAGTTATTTCTGCAAAGGCTTTTAGTTATACACAATATTGTCTAGATGACATAAAAAATAGTTTGCTTTTTCTTTAAATAAAAATAAACAAAAAATTTAGAAAGTATTATGGGGTCTGACCAAAACGAACAAAAGCTAAGTAATTCCGAGATAAGTTTGATTGAATCAGAGCAACTTTGCTCAGTTCATGCTGGTCAAAAGTACACAAGTGTATCACAAGGCGGACAGAATTGACTTTGATGTAAAAGTTAGAGCTTTGCTTTTCACTAAAGATCTCCTTTTTATTTTTCAGAGCTTTTGATATTTTGGGGTAAAGGTGTTGTGATTAATGGGAAGTAGTTCACATGCAATCAACAGAAGGAATAAGAGTTAGCTTCAGTGATTCTAAAAGCTAATGAGGTCCCTATTTGTATATATCCATTACAAAGTACTTCAAACATCTTCACGAGCAATTTCCTACATCATTTAGGTATTCTATAATTATACGATTCTTAAATTTGACAATATGCCACCAAATGCTTACAATATTGTGTTACATTCTGTTCAATTTAATTGAAATTTTCCATAGGACCCACGAAATTCATGAAGGAGAAAAAACGGGACAATATCTTAATTATGGGGGAAAAATTGAAGTGCTCTAGATCACATAACACCTCTTTATAGCTGAAAAAATTTAGTGTGTACTGGTGGTGACTTCATTACCTTCTGATCAAAACTAACACCTTCAATGTGGAGAATTTGGCTCCAGTATTAGCTGAACCTAGCTTTTTTCAGCTTTCTTGAGCTTGGTATATTCTCCAAACAATTTTTAGAGCTGACCCACAAAAACTTACATAGACTGTGGTGTGGGAATTAAGCTTAAGACAAGACAATTATATCCAGCACGCATATAGTGGAATTACAACCTTGGTGTCAATATAAGCTATATTTTATCCACAGGTGCTCTCACTGCAGAGTTGACTGTGGTTATGACCCAAAGATTTCTTTGAGCACTAGCTTTGCCCTTATACAAACATTCATGAGTATGATGCTGCATCTAGCAGGAATAAGCTGGCCATTTGGAAACAAATTAGCTGCTCAGGCTGCACATTTGGAATAGTTTGCCATCAGTAACACGATCATGCAACATACCTCAAGTGAAATTCTACAGGGCACGTGCTTCGTGTCCCTCTTTAATGGATTCAGCACACCTGATGTGGTCTCATCAGTGCTGGTTAGAGGGGAAGGATCCCTTCCCTCAGGCTGCTGGAGATGCTGTTCCTACTGCAGGCCAGGAGGCTGTTTGCATTCTTTGCTGCAAGGATGCACTGTGGGCTTATATTCAAAAAATGTTGAACATGAGAAAGGTTGAAATCTTTACTAAACAAATTCATTGCAAATTTTAAAGCCGCTTGTTTCGTGGAAGAACAAAGTGATATTCTCAGAAGTTTTACCAGTATCATGTGGATTTCAAGAGCATTAACGTGTGATCTTTTTGCAGCATAACTATTCATACCTTAGTTTGGCTACTTCAGTGGTTATCTATCTAACAATCCAGCCCTGGAACCACCAGGAAATCTTCTATACTAATGTGCATAAATAAGAGGAGGAACACTCCAGGTTCCCCATGTTGCAGCTGCTTGCAAAAAAAAAACAAACCAAAGAGAGGCTAAATCTGCTCTTTATCTGTCACTATATATATATGGTGCTTCTCCTTTGTTCTTTTCGGAGATGAGGCCATGGAAATAAACATGGTCCTGTGCGTGCAAGGTTCACAGCCATTTAGCAGTAAGTCATGTAGAGCCAGATTTTAATATTATTTACATGCCAGCCTGACTTTTTGATACCTAACTAGTGTTAAACAACTGTGGGGGGTTTTTTGTCTGCTTTGTTTTTCCTTCATATACCTCAGTTTTCCATCTGTAAAATTCAGGCAACTCTATATCCTTGTTAAAGGAGAGCAAATCAGAAACTTGAAAAGCAACTTTGAACAGCATAGAGAATCTTTTCTGTTTCCACTTTCTGGACTCCATCTTTGAACAGCATAGAGAATCTTTTCTGTTTCCACTTTTTGGACTCCATCTTGTTCTGAAATAAAAACTTTGTCAAATACTGCTTCACTCTAGTGCCAGGATTTAATCTTATTATTTGAAATCTCTGTTGGATTTTACAGACTTTTGTAATTAAAACTGTTCAAAGTTTTCCCTCAGGACAACTGAATAGGATCTTTAGGGTTTAATCCATTATTTTTTATTGATATTCCTTAAATATCTTGAGGGTACTTTGCTCTTAAGTGCATGTTTGTTTTCATACATGAATACCACAGAAGGGGTTATCTTTAATTATATTTTTATTAGTATGTGTGTTTTACAGGTCTTAATATTTAATACACCTAATTAATTTACAGAATTTTAACCTTTTAACCCATTTTAACTAGTCACTCTATGTGATAAAGACAGGACTTTATTAGGAAGGAATTAAACTCATCCTTCCCCGACTAATTTTCATTGGGAGGATAACTCCTCAGCTCTGGAAAGTCAGGCCCTTTGGGCCTTCTCTCAGGTTATGTGAAGTCCACACTTTATTGAGCCCTGAAACTGGAGGTCTAAATGCTTACCCTGCAACAATTAAAGAGAAGTCAACTTATCCCATATGCTGGGTTCTGTATTAAATATTTATCTTTCTGATTTTGGCTCTTTAAAATCTGTGTGTGTGTTTGATTTGACTGATATTTACATTGCTTTTCAGAGTGATCTTTGTAAGAAATGTGAGCAAAAATTTCTCAGTATTTTAATTTCTGTCTATTAAGAACTTTCCTCCTAGCTCATTTTCTTCCATATCTTCCCACTGCACTACCTCCTATGCAATGTGACATTTTAAGAGTATTTTACATCTACTTTTCTTGTTTGTGGACCAATGAATATACTCACGCTGTACTGCCTCTGCACTCCGCTGTGCTGAACTAACGATTTTTGAGGGGCATTCTCCCATCAGTGCAAATTTCTATAACATCATGGCTCTTTTTCACTATGTCTGCTTGGATTGATGGTCTATTTTGAAAGAAAGTTACTTCTTTGTGCTGTTATTGAAATTATTATTTTTTTATTCTTGAAACTTTGGAAGAAATAAATGTTAACCTGGTAATGATATTAAATAATTATTATTATGGTCACACTGTTATTTGTATATTTTCATTACACTAAGCAAACTGAAAGTCTAACATTGCTGAGTTTTGCATGTCTCTTTCAGGGCAAAATAATTAATTCAAAGTACTTTGCTTCACCTTAGGCCATTTTGCCTAGGGAATTTATTGTTGCAAAATCCCTGACTGAGTTATCATCCTGTTCAGTATTCCAAACCTGACTATGTTTTTGACAATTGGAACAAAAAGATTGATAGAGTCATGCATTTTTTAAATGTATCTATCCCTGTTAGTATACAAGTAACAATCCTACAAGATATTTGCAGCTCCCTTGCTAATGGTTTTACACAAGATTGTGCCATACGTGCAAGGCCAAATCCATTTTTTAATTTCTCATAGTCCTTAATCTTTCTCTTTTTCTCATGATATTGTGTTGCAGAGCTTTTTAAGCATCCAGGTATTGTAAAAATGCTTTAAAACTTACTCATTTACCCCAGCTGTTCTTTCTTTGTGCCACAGTCTGCAATTTTCCATTTACAAGTGCAATCAAACTGGTAGACATTAATTTCATAATTATGATATCTCATTTCTATGAGATATCAAATCTTCCCAGATTTATACCTAAGATTTTAAAAAAAAATTGATAGACCATATATATTTTATTCTCCATTTAGATAAATCTATTTGATGTATAAAGTTTGCTGCAAATGCCTAAATTAGATGACAAGACTGAGTTAGCCTAGAACTACAGGGTATTAAGCAAGGAAATGTGAACTCATTAAATAATTCAGTAGAGAAAACCTCACAGGTAGTTGTCACATCCTCTGTAAGTTCAGACTGTGGCAAAGGCTTATAAATTAAATGTTTTTTTCTAAAGAGCTGCAAATCCTCAATGAAAAATAGCCCCAGTGAAACCAAGGAAAATTTGTTTTAATTTCAAGTCATATGGCCATAGAATATTTTGGGTTGAAAGGGATTTTAAAGGTCATCTAGCTCCAACCCCCCTTCCATGGGCAGGGTCATCTTCCACTAGACCAGGTTGCTCAGAGCCCAGGTGAGGCTGACCAGCCTGTAATTCTCTGGGTCTTCTTTTATTCCATCTATAAAAATAGGAGTTATATCACTGTCATAATTTTCTAATGGAACTGAACTCTATCAGACAACTCTGTTTTCTTCTTAGATTGGAAAACCAGGGCCTTATTGTCATTTACACTTGAATGCCTTTGTATCACTCTAGTAGTCTAATAGCAGTCTAAAGGACTTAGAGTATGGATAGGAAGAAAGGCTTCTGGAGACTATAAAGAGTATTCATTCTCTATAATGCATTGCCAAAAAACTAGAATTTTTTTTTTTTTTGTAGAATGTAATCTATCAAACTGGCTTTACTGAAAACAATAACTCATTTCAGAGTGATGTAAAGTTGAGTCAGAATAATATGCCTTCACTGTACCTAAATAGAGAGAATGTAAGTAAAATCAAGAACATTTGGAAAATTCTCCAGTTTCATCTTTGTAAAGACAGTAGAACATTTAGACTTTAAAAAAAAGCTACGAAATCTCCTTTTTAGACTGTGTTTGAGAGAGGGAAGCAAACCAAAATACTGATTGATAAATGAGTTAAAAATAAAAATGTTTTCTATTAAAAAATATTTTACATCCAAGGGCTTGGATTTTTTAATAGTCTGAATCTCCTGTTTCTGCTGTCACAAAATGGCATCAGAACTCTCTAGTTCTGCAAGACTAAATATTGCTCAGTGTCAGAATCAGGCCAGGGTTTTTTCTGAGAGAAATTTTGTATTTGGGGGAAAGTAGAAAGCATTTTTGTGGCATGCTGATGTTTGAAAAACAATGGTTGTTTAGAATTGCTTAGAGGAGTGGAATGTCAGAAGTAGTCTGCGAGAAAATGGATTTGCTGGCAGAAGACAGGCAAAGTCGTCAAAGCCATGTGCTAAGTGCAGTTTGTGACATGGCTTTTTGATTTGCACTGTCCCTAGCACACCTGTGGATTTGGTTAATGTGCAGCAATGTGGAGCTGTCTCTGTAGGCTGTCCAATTTCAAAATGCACGTTTTCAATGTTAATTGCCATAGCCAGCAGCCAGATGTTAAATTCCTGTAATATTATTAGTGTCTAGAAAAATATCAAACTTTTTGGCTAACAAAAAATTTGAATTCTCAGTAAAGTTAATTTGCAGAGTGTTTTTTCAACATGTTTTTCTGACTTGCACGATGAAAATCTGTGGGTTTTGAAATGACTAGTATACAAGATGGCTCTAGTTTAAACAACACTGGAAGTTCCAGCCCTCCTGATTTTTGCTGGGGCTTCAGTGAATGATCTTATTGGAAATAGATTAGTTCCATAAACCTACATTTGGAGATAGGAGTAACAATACTAAGCGCAACCAGATTGCTGAAGTAAAAATCCAACCACAATTGCATCAGAACAGCACTGGACAAGTGTCATTTGTTTTTCACTCACAAGTACAAGCAAATCCTCAACTGTTTCAGAAAAATTACTGAGCTTTCAAACAAGAAAGATAGTCAATAAATTGAGACAATTGGGGCACTTTGCTCTCTATTACAATATTTGGATGGCTTCCTCAGATAACTGGAATGGTGTTTTGTGTGAAGAGCACAATTGCTTAAGAAGGGCTTTGCTTTGTTATTTAATATCAAATATGAGAAAAGCAATCACACGCAAAATTTGAAAGTATCAGAATTTTTTTGGGGTGTAATTTTTTATAACAGAATCATGTCTGCTTATGTTTTCATGTGGAAAATATGTAGGACTTGGAAGAAAAAAAAAGAGAGCAGTTTTTATTTGTCATAGTTTAAATTTGAATCTCAGAGTCAAAATATAACTCAGGAAATGTGATGATATCTTGGTAGAAGCAAGATTAAGTTTACTTAAAACAAAATTAAAAACTGAAAACCCCTTATTTTTCAGATTGCTCTGCTATGTTAACCAGCATCTGCTATATCACAGGAGATGGATCTATCCCTCTTTGGGGGTATGCAAGTTTGCTAACTTGCAAAAAATTTAACTCTGTCAACTTTTCCTGTCCCATTTCAATACAATTCCTGTGCTCAATGAAACATGGTACTGCTCTGGAGGAATCAGACTATCGTTATCTTGCTTCTCCAATTATCTAGGTCTTCTCCCTAGGTGATAGAGAGAAATAGGCATTGTGTTGCACACGGAGAAAGAATCAAATAATACAATATGAACACTGTAGTGAAGCAAAGTGTTGCTCTGGCTCTTGTATCCCCAGGGGCTGCCTTGGGTCTGAGTCTGTTCAGAACTGAGGAAATACAAGTGTGGCTCTGCAGAAACCATGTCTGAGGTTGTAGACCATCTATGCAGACCTGCTAACACTTTGGTATTACTTTGCTTTAATTTGATTAACATACCACTCTTTAATCTGTTTTCATAGAATCATAGAGTCATGGAATTGTTAAGGTTGGAAAAGACCTTTGAGAGCATTAAGTCCAGCCATCAGCCTAGCGCCACCACCCTGGTCACCATTAAACTGTGTCCTCAAGTGCCATATCCCCACCTCACTACAATCTCCTTTCAGATAGTTGTTGATAAAGTCTTCCCCGAGCCTCCTTTTCTCCAGGCTAAACTAATCCAGCTCCCTCAGCCCCTCCTCATCACACCTGTGCTCCCAAACCTTCACCAACTCCATTGCCCTTCTCTGGACATGCTCCAGCACCTCAATGTCTGTCTTGTAGTGAGGGGGCCCAGAACCGAACACAGGACTCGAGGTGTGCTCNCCACACTATTGCTGACACAGGCCAGGATGCCACAGGCCTTCTGGGCCACCTGGGCACAGCTGGCTCATGTTCAGCTGCTGTTGACCAGCACCTCCAGATCTTTTTCCACTGGGCAGCTTCCCAGCCACTCTGCCCCCAGCCTGTAGCACTGCCTGGGGTTGTTGTGACCCAAGGGCAGAACTCAGCACTTTGCCTTTTGCGAAGCACAGCTTTTGTAGCTGTCTTCTTCCAGGAAGCCACTAGTGGTATTTTTCATGTCTTTTGAGTTAAGCCACATATTAATTAATGGACCACTACCACTCACTTTTCAACATTCTGATTGGGGAAGGGACTGGAACGAAATTTAGTTACTACGCAAAAAAAGGTAGTGCTAATGTTTCTTGGCTCTTGGTATTTCTAGGCATATTTCCTTAAATTTTGCTAAATATCAGCTTGGATCAAGCTCTATTTGTCTTTTGAAGGCTTTGGAATCATAGTGAAGTCAGTATTTTCACTTCTAGGGTTGTTTAAACCGCTTCTTTCCAAAGCAGATTTGGCAACCTGTAGAACTGAAAGAATTTCTTTTATATCACTGCAAATTAATATATATCTTTGCTTTGGTGACACCTGTAACTGCCCAGAACAACAAATTTACAAACCAAGCAAATACACTTAAAATGCTGCAATCCCACATAGCTGCCTTCAGAAGCAAACTGATTTTTTGTAAGTGAAACGGTTGTCAGGGACTTAATTGCTTTATGGTTCCTTGGAAAATGATACATGACATGGAGAATGCAAAAAACCCTTAGAAGTGTAATTCATCTGGATTTGATATGAAGTGGAAAGGATGTACAAGTAGAACAGGCTGAAAAGACAGACATGATTATGAAGTTTGCTCCTGCATTTTTATATATTCTACAAAGCAAATCTCACATACAGGTTTGAATGAGAGCATTTTCAAGATTTTTTTTTCTTAAAACTTAGCAAAAGAAAGCAGTAAAAAATGAAAGAGATTGCTGAGAAATTAAGATCAAATATATCCTCTGCATGTATTATATGTAATCTTGAATGCAAGTCAAGCTTGTTCAGATTTGTTTCTTTATAACATTTGGCAAAAGGAAAAATAAAAGGCTTTCTAAGGAAAATACTAATTTTCATAGGAAAATTAAAGTATCTTTTCCTGAAAAGTTTTTTTCCTTTCCACATGCACACACACAGAAAATCTGACCATCCCTGCAGGTGTTTATTGACATAGAAAAAGAAATTTAGTTTTGCATTAAAAGCCCCAGCAACAATCAGTTTCCTTTTTCTTGCTTGTCCCCTATCAGATTCATTCATTGACACTTACTTCAGTATTTTCAAAGGCATATGGTGATCCCTTTACAATTTCTTAAAATGTAAAATTCTATTTTGGTGCAATTCTGAGGGAAGGCTTTGCTGAAGATTTAGACTTCTTTAAGAGGATTTTGGGAATTCTAGGAATGCAAACACCATCTCACCACAAAAGGCATCAGCCATTCCAGGATTTTTCCTCTTTTCCTTCCACCTTTTACTTTCTGAGGCTGAGGTACAGAAGTCACCTAACATTTGAAAAACAGCTACATTTTTGTAATAAGTCAAAGGCCCTGCTTCACCTTCAATTGCATGAGTGCAAATCTTCTAGTCATCGAAGCCTGAAAGAATCCTCTCAGGGTGAACCAAAGGCTGCTGGGTCCTGTGATATCAGAAGTGCACGGGCACAACTATTTCAGGTAACCCAGGTTTAAGTTCTGAAAAACCTCCAGATAGGTCTCATGCAAATTTCTGTCTTTCAGAATTCTGGAAATTCAGCTGCTTCTTGCAAACAGCCTTCTCTACAGTCGTTAGCTCCTCCTGTGCAACTTTTGCACTTTCAAAGCTCTTCGCCAGTGTGCTTGTTTGTCAGCTAAAACTTCTGTGAATGGGAAGGAGAAACAGCTACAGCAGTCCTTAGATGATCTTAGTTGTAGGCAACTTGCTTTCTTCATTTTTTTTTTTTTTTTTGTCTCGCTTTAAAAATATTTTTCCTTGTTCTATCTCCTAGATCTTTCAGTGTCATTGGAGATGTGGTGCATCTTCACACCAGTTAGCCAGAGGAGCTCTGCCTGCTCTGGATTTACATGCTAACCCTGAATTGTTTCAACCAGAAGAAAAGGGGTTTTAAGCCATTTAAATACTTTAAAGATTTGGAAAGCCGTGCTAGAATTCAGATTACTTGATCACCAATTGGCCCTCATTCATCTATAATAGCAACATTTGCATCAGATGTGACAATTCTTGTCAAGGTCTAAGGGTACATTTCCTCATTTTTTTCTTTAAACCAGAATTCCCTGTGAAACTGCATCTTCCAGAATGAATTGTAACTATTGTTTCCTATGACAAACTGATGTTCATATAGCAGAAAGAGACTCTTACACTACTTCCATTGTGGAAGCAAAACTTACTGCCATAAAGGAGGAAGGGAGGCTGAAATGACAACTTCTACAAAGCATTTTTAAAAGGCTATTTCTTTTTCTTTAGAGCCAAATTTGACTTTCACAAAAAAATCTGCCTTGCTTGGCATTTCACATCAATTTGGCATTGGAAAGAATCCACTTTCACAACATCCTCAAAACAACAAAACAGAAAGGGACTAGTGGTTACATTGCAGCTCTCAGGGTGCTGCTCCCTGTGGAGTGGGGAGCTGGGAGCCACAGGGCATCCCTGTGAGGGCAGCAGGACATGTTGGCCAGGTCCATTGCACAGCCTCAGCCAGGAGGGGCACAGTGGAGCAGACCCCGTCCCAGACACTGGGCACTCCTTTGGAGAAAGGGGTGGCCCAGGCTGGGACAGGAGGTCAGCGTGAGGATGTGGTGAGGTCTGCAATGCTGAGCCGTGGCTGTGGTGCAGCTGGAGTGGCAGCTTTGGGACAGCCCAGCCCTTAGCCAGGCACCTACAGTAACTGCTTTACAGGGAATAAGGGCTCAATTGATTCTATTTCTTTTTAATGGGGGTATTTAAAAATCAGGATGCAGAATGTGGAATTGCCTTCATTCCTCCTTCCTCGGGTGTCTTGCAGGTGTGTGCCTCAACTCCTTCATCTGTAACTGGTTATTACAGTCCTTGTAAGACCATCTGTATGACAAGAGTTCATACCCCAGTTTTGTTACAAGCATTATAGAACATGTATTTAACTCCAATGTAGTCAAAAGTTTTCTGGTTGAATGTGCCATTTTAGAGCTGAAGATGTTAAAGAAATACACTATGAATAAAAAATGCAGATAAATTCAAAACCAATGTTATATATTATATCAACATTGTAGGACACTATACAGAGGTATATATATATGTATACCATTCTGGCTGAATGGCTTCCATAGGACATTCTTAAACAAAAATGTTGCATTGTAGGAGTGATGTTTACACCACATCAATAATTTCTTTAAGATATGTTACATTTTCATCTACAAATAATGCTGAAATATTTACTTTGTCTTTTCAAGGCCGATAACCTTAGAATATTTAGAAGTTTTATGTACAGGAAACCCTACTTGATTTACAGATACCTCTAAACGCAGTCATCTGTTTCTCTTGTTATCACACTAGAGTACAATCCTTGCTTCACGTTTATGGTGCACATAGAATCCTATTCCATTTATCGTTCTTGATGCACATCTGCTTGCACTTCCTTAGAATGAGTTGTTTTCAGCTAAAAATAGCTCTTGGCTATAGATATTTTTATTTTTCAGTAATATTTAATATTTTTATTTGGGAAATAAATCTTTGTCTTCAAGATTACATTTTTGTAAATCACTGCAAATCATTATAACCTGCCTAACTCGCAGATTCTTTGAATGTCCAGCACAAGCGTCTGTGTTTAAAGGTTACTTATTTTCTAGCAAATAGAGGTCACTTGGTTCCTACAAGTGTCATAAACACTTTGTTAGTATTTGCTTAGAAGCATAACCTTTCAGCACTGTGTATTTTCTTAACACTTGCATTTGGTCTGTTTGTTTATAAATTTTTTTTCTGGGAAATTGAAAGCTAATGTAAGTCACTATTTATGAGCCTTTGAATGATCAATGTTTCAGGTTTGTACTGCTTATTATGGAATGGCACAGTCACTCGTCCATCTAAGTCTAAACACACAGACATATGCAGGATGTCTGATGAACAGGAGCACCATGATACTTGCAAAAGTTAGGTAATACAAGAATTAAACTTTAGTCTCCTTATGAGTGGGCATATGCACACTATTTTTGTCATAGGGAAACAGGTAGTTTTCTTCAGAAGCTTTCTGTCTCATTCACAGTAAAATCTAACTGATCTTCATTTAACAAGAGGATTATTTTAATATTTCTCTTACTTTGCAGTTGAATGGATGTCCCCATGTTATTTTGGTGTATGCTATTGAAATTCTCTTCTGCATACTGAGTGGTTGTTTTCATAGCATATTTCTCCTTATGTCCACAACTGTAGTCCTGGAATGCGTCGTTGGTTTTCACAATATCTCAGTAAGAGAGGAGGAGGGTATTATCAGGTAAACAAAACTGAAATGCGGAAATGTTAATATTAGAAGCTTCCACTCATTATGGGCATAGTGTTTGAGAACATGTGCTTTTATTTTTCTGACAGGTGAATCTAGTACTCATCTGACAGGGATGGATGAAAGTAGGCTCTTTGTAAAACAGAGTGTAAATACAGAAATTTTATATTCCACCATCTTGATATCAACATTGTTTACAAGCTTTTTTGCTGATAAGCATGTTCAGAAATCCAGGAAAAAGTGGTATTGAGAGGCCAGGGTTCCAGTCTGCATCTTTGCAGGAACATCCTTCAAAAGATATTTGCTTTTCTGTCCAGGTTTTGCTAGCTTCAACTCTGCAGCTCATCTCTTTCTGGCTGTCTTTGTTGTATTCCCGTCTCTCTCCTACTATAACTCTTTGTCCAGTCCCATTCCTTTCATTAAGTAAGACACAGTTTCTGCTTTCCAGTTTTTTCTTTTCAGTCTCATTTTTATCATCGTCTTGTAGATTTCTCAGGCAAACACAAGTCTCTGTTATGGGCCCAGCCTTTGCCTGGTCACTACTATGTGATCTGGTTTTGTCATATACTGCCTCCCCTGAAACACCCAGCTAAGTTTAATCTCACTTCTAAATTCTTGCCCTGGATTTCTCACCCCATTTTAATGTTGATCTCTCTTGCCAGTTTGCATTTAGATGCCATTCAGTGACTATCCACCTTTGCGATGTCAGGTCCTGCAGGGTTGAAGGTGTCCAGGACACTGAGAGGAGAATGCTGTAATGGGGAGCATGTCTGCTCAACTATGCATTCCAACACAGGAAATAGGAACTATGCATTTTTATTTTGCCTTGGGAGAAGTTGTCTAATTCTCTTCAATGACATAATAAAAGGATCTCCTAAAAGAAACCATGAGAAATGAGAGTTTCAGTTCCCTGGCTCTGTCTTTCTGTGACCTCTCAGGCAATGTGGTTCAGCCATACGTCTTCTGGGTCTCATAGGGAAGGAGAGGGCAAGAAATGCCTCCTGCCTCTCATGGCTGCCAGACATGGTGTAGGGGAGCAGCTGCTGCAGTAGGAGAAGCTGGAGTGGGAAGCCATTCCTGTAGATAAGTCTCAATTCCCTGGCTGGTCACCCCTGCAGCAGCCTTTGCTGTGTGCAGCCTGCGAGGAGTGCTGAGGAATGCTCTCCGAGGGCCTGTGCAGGGGACATGGGTCTGTGAGGACCATGGCCGTGTTGGTGACCTGCCTTTTCCTGTCATGGTAGACATCTACCTCAGCTTGTTCTGCTGTCTGCATGCCAAGCCAGCCACTCAGCCAGAACCCTTGCCACTCATTTGTCTCCTACGTCTGGAATGGAGGAATCATGTCAGCTGACCAGAGAGATGCGTGGTTTGGGCAGGAGAGGCCAGAGCACCTCACGCTCACCCCGTTCTCTGTGACCCGGGTCCATTCTCCTTCCCATCCTCTCTCCTCTCTGCTCAAGCCTGTGCTGCCCCTCTGCTCACCAGACCCTTGAGCCGGTGGCAGAACCAGAGCAATGGTGCCATCAGACAGATGCTGCAGATGATAGCCTTTCTGCAGATCTAGTTAAGTGGTGTCAGATTTTGTTCTAAATAAAATGGAAGTGCTGCCTCATTTGCACTGGTAATTTTCAAGCCATGGGGGCTTCTGAATCTCTACAATACAGAGAAGAAAACTTCAAAGTCCTAAGAGAAAGCAGAAGTCAGATAATAACTGCAGGGAAGGGGAGAGCAATTCTCTGACGAGGAAATCAGAACAAATTAATAAACTGCTATTTTTATTTCTCACAGTTTGGGGATGAAAGGTACCAGAACTTCAAGAATTACCAGTGTACAAGCACTTTAGGAGGTGTCTCAAAGGAATAGGAAGTTTCAAGTGTCTACTTTTATCAATTATGCAACATTGAGATGTTACTCAGTGTTTCTGTCACTTCCAGGCCTCTCAGTCATGTGTGTATGCTTGGCTTTCTGAGTGATACAGGTCAAGGGCAAAGTGCCATGCAACAGCTTTAAATTTAGTGGTTCCCAAAACACAATTGTGTTGATGAGGTAACCAGCATAATGATGTGCTTTGTCATTTTATAGAGTAATTTTTAAAAGATTAAAAACTTTTAAAATTTGGAAGACACAGTAAGGCATGAATGTTTGGCAAGAATTTCATAGATCCATCAGTAAGGCAGTGAGACAAATTGATTCTGTTTCCAAGGGCTTTTTGTTTTGTTTTGTTTTGTTTTTTATTTTCAAGTGCTGCTCAAATATGCCAGATTAACGACTTTTTGGAGACTGAAGTTCTTTATTACTGAACATACATTGGACCATTCAAGACCGAAAAATAGAGTTCAATTTTTCTTTATTGAACTGCCCTACAGTTTAAGAAACTGCCCTCAGTTTGACAAGCTTGAGCTCTTGACCTGTGGGGCATTAAATGAATAAATAAACTATTGCTAAGGTTACCAAACACTGTACTTGAGTAAACAGATGCTTCCAAGAGCCATAACTCACATGCAGTTTAAAAGAAGCAGTATTGCTCAAATCATGTGAGTACTTGATAATCTCAGATTCCTGTTTCAAGTTAAGTGCTGTGGTGGACAACTTTCTGAATTGCATATTTTTTGCCGATTAATGCTTTATTAAGGAATTAAAGTCTGGAAAACAGATCTGTTTGAGATCAACATATTGCCCAATACCTACGCAGAGCAACAACATAAATCACAAAATACATTATTTTCTCAAAGGAGGCCTTGGCATATACAGACATCTAGCTTCTTTTGGAATGAATCACACATGGAAGCTGAACTGCTCGATTCTATAGTGACTCATTTTAATACACTTCTTTCTTTGAGCCTGCTCAAGAAACAAAAAAATTCATCAGCACAAATATGTCCCATCTCCACTGTTTATTTCAATCACACTGGTTCTTATCATGTCATGTTTTGTGTGATGGGGGGACCCAGTGCCTGAAAATGGACATAAAGCCATGTGTAGTGTGTACGGAATGAAACCTTGTCTCCTTTTAAATTCATGTACCAGAGTGTAAACATTTCTTATTGTGTGAAAACCTCAAGGAAATATTGACCTGGCTTGGTAAAAGGAGCATGTGGAAATGAACACAGATTGTTTTGACTATTTCAGTTGAACGGCACTTTGGTATCTGAAGCAATCTACATTGTGTGGTTAGATATAATATGATTTTTATTCCCCTTAATTGTCAGGAAAAATGGGGGAAGATAGTATCATTAGGTCACGGACAAAACCTCAGGCTCATAATACTTTCTGATGCTGAAATTGATAGTTCCTAGATTGTATCTGTTTGGATATTACTATAATCAAAAAAATGAGAGCCTAAATTAGATAACCAGTCACCTTTCAAACGCTTTCTAAGCCAGCCTGGTGTCTGTGAATATGCCATTTTTTTCTGTTTGGTGTAAGCAGCTTGAGTGGGACAACCTGGTTATAAATAACTATTTACATTTGCCATCTTTTTCATTCTCTGATCATCTCATTTTTGTGCGTTTATTTAACAAATATGTAGGCAAAAACTGGAAAGGCCATCATTTTTGCAGTATCTCACCTCTAAGGTAGTTTTTTTGTATTAGATAGCTGTCAGAAACCAGTAGAATTACCAGTAGTTTCATGTATTTTATAAAATCCATAAAAAGACTATGTTTTTTAAGATAAGACTCAGTATTGTTTGTATTTCTCAGATATCTTTCACTTAAATGATCCCATACCATCTTTCTGTGTAGAACCTTACATGATGTTGCAAACTGCACTGTTGTGGGATACGTAAGTTATATGTAGGAGTCATTTAATATAATTTTATGCTTATAAATCCAGAAGTGTATCTTGTGTAACATTATCACTTTTACTCTTTTCTGTTCTCATTGTAAGCTACCAGATATTTATCCTTTCAGTGTTTCCCTGTGGAAAAGAATGATTTACTCTAAACCCATCTTTTCTGTCATATGAAACGACTGACCTCAGGAGGGGTTGGAGGAAGAGCTGCTGAAAAAGATGGGAGGGGACAGCGACTCTGGGGTCACTGATTTCTATGCCAAAGGATTACAGCACAATTTTCTACTTCAAACAACAGTTTTGGATCATGCTTACTCCATGATTGGATTGTATCCCTTTTGTTGTGCAATATGCAAATTTCCACATAGTGACAATGCTTCCAGAAATAATGTCTAGTTACGGGGCCTTAAATTTTGGGTAACTGATATAATGAAATCCTCCAAAGAATTTCCAGCAAGACTTGCTCATATATTTGGTTCATCTAATGAAAATCTGTTAAGTCTAAATTTTGTTCATTCTGCTACCAGGCTACAAGGAAGACACTATAACTTGCAAGAGGGGAGGGGGGGAGAGGAATACAGACATAAGAATTAACTTACAATTGAAAGATTTACTCAGAGTGTTTTTTTATGTAGGATTGAAGCTGTATCCTCTTCTGTATTACTTGCCAGTTCACTGGCTTAACTTAGTAACTCTTGGCACAGCTAAGAACTATCTTAAATCAAAATTCAGTTGTGAGTTTGTGGGAGGTATCAAAGATCAAATAACCCAGAGAATGAAGTCCATTCTCTTTTTCCAAGGTGGAATTTTGCCATATTATGATGTAGGTATATTTTCAGGCTAATGCAGAGAGCTGGTCAAATAAAACCGCCATGAAGGTACTGCTTGTGTAAGTTGACATTGTCAGTATATTAAAATAAGGATGAAGTTTTGAAGGGAAAGTGCTGTCAAAGCTTATGTGCCCGAGTGTCCCGACAACCTCCTTTTTCTCTGGTGTGCTAACACATATTCCAAAGTTTCATTCTACCTGATGTGTCATTTACTGAATCACTGTACTCTCAGTGTATGAAGAAATTGTGAAGAGGATGTTTGTTTTTCTGACTGGGGACACAAATACGTGATTTCTCTGAGTTTCCTTTGTTAATTTGTCATTCATTGCTCAAGTTGGCTAGGCTTGAGAGAGCTGAAGGTGACCTGATTTTGATCCTGACAAATTCCATTGACTGTGATAGAAAGAAGTGCTGCAGAAAATATATAGTTGAGTGTCAGGGCATAATTCAGCCACTCAAGATAGGTATGCACAATGCCTCGTCTTAGAGATAGCACAATTGCAGCCTTTAGCTTGGTCAGTGATATTTTTTCTGCAAGTTTCCAAACTCTTTCATTGAGTGCAGTAGAAGTTGCGCAGACTACGCAGAAGGAGTGGTGAAAGTCCATGACTATTTTGCAATATGATTCCACGGCTTGTCTAGCCATAATCTTTAAAGTCTTAATTTCAGAGAGTAACTAATAAGACTTTTAATCAGGTATCTGAACATTGTATATTTAAAAAATTACGTCTGATGTACTGACAAAGAAGGCTGTCTGATTGTAACAACCTTAGGTGCTACATACTTCCCGATCCCGAGTCACCCTGCTGTGAAAAGCAAATGACAGAAAATGATTGATTAGAACAACGTTAAAAGGTTTTTCTAACATGTGCACTAGCTGAAGGTTGTTTTATTTACAGCACTTTTCCTTCCAAACATTCAAACAAGTTACCTGCAACACTGATTTTCTCAAATCTCATGAGCTTTAGACACGTTCCCACTTTTAAAAACTACATTAAGAAGTGTGTTACTGGACTCAGCTTTTCTACTGCCCTTTTGTTTTGAGTGTGATCAGTTAACAGTTTTTCTCCCTAAAAGCAGACCGGTTCATTCAGGACTGTGCGAGTCACTGTAACTTTGCAGTTTCTGCATCGTATTCTGTAAGAAACCCAAATTTTTACACCAAAAATGCAAACACTTAAAAAAAAATCTCCCATGCTACTCCACTACCTCTTCTAGCTGTGGTTTGTGAGAAACCATCAACGTACATTTTAATTCCAAGAAAAAACCCCTTGAAATTCCCAGAAAAATCTTGAAAGACTGTGAATCTTGTTCTCCTTTTACGGAGAAGAAAAAAAAGCCTTCCGCATGATGCACTGCTTTTGTGGAACCCTTTTTTAGTTGCTTAGCTTTGCAACACCTTGGAACATTAACTGAACTGCCTTGTTGACAGCTATCAATTCCCTGAGGTGGTGGAAAGGTGAGTGTTGTGACAGTGATGGTAAAACCCTTTGTGGTTCAGTTCCATGATAAATAATTCTGTTGATGAAGCGGAACATTGTACAGAGAATCCTAGTCTTCCTCCAACTCTTTTTCAACTTTCTGGTGTATGATCTAGTTCTGTAAGTAGATAAATGTTTGTTCTTGCCTCTTGAGGTAGCTTTTCTTTTTTCATTCTGGAAAAGGTCTTGCTTCTACAATTAGCACCTAGGTGTTTTCTGAAATGCCCATCAGTTTTTTGATCTGGGTCATCCTGTTCCTTTATAACACGTGCTTCAGGTTTTTTCTGTGCTCAGGAGAATTTTTATTTCAAACACTCTAGTGAAAAAAAAACAAACCAAAACCCCGACAAAAATCAATCAACCCAAAACGAAACAAACAAACAAAAAAAGAACTGTGGTTGAAAAAATACGATGCTTGCATCCCTCTGCAGATTTTCAGTCAAATCAGTGGTTAAGAAAGCAGTTCCTTCCAAGCTTTGGTGCAGGCTTGTAGATCTTCAATGAAAGCTTTCATTATTAAGGGATTTTTAAAATGTGAGATACAGGCAGCAAGGAGGGCTTGTATGCTTGGTTTGTAGCAGCAGTATATGTCCTTCATGTCATTTAAAATTCCATCCGAACAGGGACCAGAGTCTGTATGCAAGAGAGCACTGCCTTTCAGCCTGATAAGAGTACGTGTAAGTGCTTTCATTGAAACAGAGTGGTTCAAGTCCAAGCCAAAAATAAAGCACATCTGTACACGGTTTACTGAATCAAGAGTGGTTTGCTGTGAGATAACCTCAGTACAATTTTATCACTGGTATGCAAGTGTTCAGTAGTAGGTAGAAGAGCCCAAAACTGTTTCTAATTTCATTCCCAAACAGATGAAAACTTATCCTCTCACCTGGTGATCATTTCAGCTGTTTTAATAGGTTGAATCCATAAAAAATGTCCTCTGTAGCTTTCTGAGGAGAAATTGTTATTCCTTTTTATATTTAAAATCAGTGTACATACTTCCAGTTATTTCTTGTTACACAAACCAGATCTTACTACAATTAATAATTTGTCCCAGATTATGATTGGTTTTTTAAAACAAGATAATATTTTTTAGTTCTACAGAATTTTTATTGTACGCTATTCTCTTGTAATAATCATGTTATGTTCCTGTGGATTTCTGTGAAAAGAGAATTTAGCTTTACAATGCTATAGTAAAACAGGTTGCTTTACATAATTGTCATGAAATCAAAGGGGTTAAGCCTTTCAGAAGAAAATCTAATATGTAACTCAGCATCTGAAATTATGCTAGAGTGAAATAATTTTCAGATCTCACCAAATTAAATCAGATAAGCTGTAGCTGGGTAAATAGAATGGTTACAAGTAGTATTGTCTTTCAGAAGGTTTTTCTTTTTGTTTGTTTTGTATCCATGTATATTTTGGCTATCTTCTGGGAAATTGCTTAAATAATTGCAGGTGGAATAATTAAATTCCAGAAAGTGCTGAAGTCATCCATCCATCTGTCTGTCTATCTATCTATCTATCTATCTATCTATCTATCTATCTATCATCTATCTATCTATCTATCTATCTATCTTTTTTTTTTTTAATCATAAATTCAGTTTGTTATTAATTTGAAAAAGGTATTTCAGACTTGAGGTAACCATACAGATTAGTGTCCTTGTTGAATTCATTACTCCAAGTTATAGAGAGCTGTTCAATTTTTTTTAGTTGACATTTGGGAAGAAAAAACAAAGTCTTATTTTTATTATTTAAATAATTTTAAAATGGGTAAATAGTATCTCTATAGTGCCTTTACACAAGCTTTTCCTGTAAATCCATGTTGCATATCTCAACTTTGATTTCATCTCGAGCTTGGCAGGCTGTATGGAAGATCAAAAGTAAAATTAGCAACATAGTTTATCATAGAGCATAGATGCAAGTGTGCTGGATAAAATGCCAAAAGGATAGAAACAAAATAAAGCAAAGAAGAAGAGTCTGCTCCAGCTCTCTGTAGTGCAAACCACTATTACTGGCCTTGAATCCACGAATGCCTTTGTGCATGCAACTGGAAAACACTGGGAGATGGCGATAAGCTTCTCCCATAGTTCAGAAAACTGCAGATGAACTATCTTTTTCAAAGAGCAATTTCTTTTATTAAAGTAATTGAAAATAGTTTAGGTCTTTGTCCCTCACTTTTTAAGGTACTTCTCAGGGTAAAGAAAAAAAAAATGTTACAGGGTTAATACAATATTTTAAATTTTTTTTCAATATCATAGTCAGAGAGACCAAAGTCAGAATTTTCCTGAATCTTTTTTTATCCTGACATTCTTAATGCTTTGTTTATCACATCATAGCTCAGCTCATTCATGAGTTATCCTAAAATTGTATTACTATGGTGACAAGTAGTACTTCTGTACAACATTAGGCAAAACTTTTCTATACTTTCATTCTTCTGGTTCATTTAGTAGCAAGAAATTTTTTAGTCATAATTAGAAACAAAACAAAACAAACCAAACTCTAAAAGCTAAAAGAAATCAGGCACTAGTCTTTCATATGCATCAAAAATGGGAGGAGGAAGTCAAATGCCTGATCTCAGCCTGGGACCTCTGGCAAAGGTACCGAATGTAGAACATTTAGATTTTTGGATGAAAAGTGAAATGAATGGAGACATAGTGTCTGGAGCTCATCAGCTTGTGGGAGGCAGCTACTAGAAAACTGGGTTAGAGTAATTCTGGTCTCTGAAAAGTGTCCCAAACCCACAGTGGTGGCACCACACCCCCTCAGTAACTGCTTGGAAAGGTGACTTTGTGAAGTTCTTAGGAGCATACCAAGCCTTTCATTTAGAAAGAAGAATGCACCACCCTTGAATTGGCACAAGCCTACTACGACTGAAGCAGTCATGGGAATTGCTCTTCCAGTGTTGGATCATTTACAGAAACGTCCCATCCCTGCCCTTCCACGCTGCAGCTCTCTGTCTGGCGGACATGCCTGGAAGATTGTGAAGCTCACAAGGTGAAGTGGAGAATAATATTGCCTCTTTACAAGAGAGAACACCTCCCTAATTCTTTCCCTGTGGGATAAATATGCATTTTGCTGAAGTATTTGTTAAAAATTTAGACATTTTGAATGCAAATAATATAGTACCTTTTTTTTCTTTGAGTTGTGATTGCATCAAAACAGATCTATTTCTTGTTCTGGATTCTTACAAGGTTCATGTTTTTTCTTTCCAAATTTTGAGAAATCCTTACATAGCTGGGGTGCTGGAGATGACCTCAAAGCCACTAATTAATATTCCAGAATGTTAACGGCATAGCATGAGGAGGAAAATGGGTTACTAAGGAATGGCAGTAATCACTCAGTAACTGAAGTTGTGCCACAGCTCTGTTATAAATTTTCATTTTGACACTATATCACCATGTCTACGCTTGCACCCACAGTATTCTGCTGAAGGAGAAATCTTGGAATTCATGACATTTAACACAATCTATCTCAGCCTAGAGAAGACTGTTAAAATATGAAAGCAAGTTTAAACCTACAAGGAAGAAGGGATATGAAGTCTCATCGTTTTTGGGATTGGCAGGATTTCAGTAGTGTATATGAAAATTTAGTTTGCCTTTGGTTTGCTTGTCCTCTCCCCCCAGTGGTAACTGACTGCAAGTGTGGGAAATACAGCAAATACAGTAAATCTATTAAAACTTGAACCAGAGTGTATTGCCCTGTGCAGTAATTCAGGTAAGAGGTGAATGCTCTATGGGAACTAAGCATGCCTAGTACAGTCCGAATTCTCAGTAAGGATCTGTTGTGTTGTTGAAATCCTTTCTTCACTGTAAGAGAACTCATATTTTTCAGAGGTTAGACTGGCCTTATTCAGTTGAAGTTCTGCAGACATTAGAATCTCTCAGATGGTAATAATTGAATCATCCTGAAAACATCCAAAGTTTCAGCCAAAACAGTTAATATTTGCTGAAATCTGGAAGAATTACAGAAGTGTGAAATGCTGAAGAATATTTATATCAGGAAAGTAATTAAAATTTTGACAATCCTAAAAGGACATAAAGAAGTTTGCCTTAGTAATTTCATCCATTAAATGATTACCACAGGACGACAATCTAATTTTTACTCGTGCTAGAAGCTAATAGCTTTTTCTTTTTTTCAGATTGTATATATCCCTAGGTCCTGGAGATCTCAACTGAAATTGTAAACACATTGTAGTTGACAGAGCTGTGATAAAAAATAATCATGAGCCCAAAATCTGATATGGATGATCTATCATTTTTCTTAGTCTACAGCTTCAAAAGATTGAAGAACCATAAAAATGACATCCTTATATGTCTGCTAAATTTCAAAAGTGATCCTATTTCTCCTTAGGTGCGTTACACTGCTTTAACCTCAGGCCTGTTCTTCTTCCCATGACTGCTTTCAGTCTTTTCTTTAAGATATTATCAATGCAAGGCTCATCAAATGCCAGGAATTTACAGATAATCCTCAATGTCATCAGAAAGAAAGCAAACTTCCAATAACTTTGTGCACCTCATGTCACTTTGGTTTTAGAATTCCCTGGGAAATTTGGTCAGCAACCAGATTAAAATAAACATTTAAGCATTTTGAAAATGGCATTGCAGTTCTGTTTTTTCAAAATTCTTGTCGTGTTCTTGGCTTATAATATCATTGACATGACTTGGTCGTGTTTTGTTAAGTTGACCTCGCCGAGGAGGAGTGCAATTCTGGGACAAGGTTAAGAGGCAACAAGAGGTTGTTTTTGAATGTACAAAGAGCATCGTTTGTCCTTATAAACAGTACTAGATTTGAACTGATCTCTCTCTAAATCCAGCTGCTGGGTCATGGAAAACATTGGTTTCCTGGCATAAGAACCAGGAACAGTGCAGACGAGAGGGTGAGAGTGAGTGTGTTTGGTGAGTAGAATGGACATTGCTTGAGAGGTCAAGCACTGCAAGGATTACAAGTCGGACAGGAACTGGAAGGCCCTGAGAAAATGATGTAGCTATAACTTGTCCCAGTACGGTGTGATACGAGGGACAGGACAAGTATCTGCCAGGGACCTGTAGAACTGTGCTGTTTGATTAGGAGAGCCAAACCACATAGTGTGTTTGTGTCTTCGTTCTGTTCCTTTTGACCTTCATTCTTTCGAGACCATTTTTAGAAATCTTAGTCATTGTGTGGAATTAGCAATATATTTCCTGGGAGTTCTGGGACTTTCTGGGTGTTGCAACCTTAAATGTTTCTTAGGAAAGTGTTTTATTTATGAAGCATCTTTAAGTAGTAAGATCAGTGTTCTGTTTTGTGGCAAAAGCTTCCCTCTTGTCAACAAGAAACTATTCCTGTATTATGTATTTTTCTCTTCTTGACTGTAAATTTCCTTAGTGATGATGGTAACTTGTGTATTGTAGAAAAAATAGGTTATATTTCACTACATGGAGTTTTGAAGAAGGGGCAAGAAAAATGTATCAATCAAGATAAAAACAAACTGTTAAAAATTGCTGAGTTTATTTTGCTGTAACTGTACATATGTGTAACGCACTTTAAATCCTCGTGCTTTGTTGTTGGAGAAAACCTGGTATCAGAAAGCTACAAGACAGGAATATTTGCTATATTCTTTTACAGAGAAGTTTTATGTCCCAACAATTGCTAGGAAAGAGTTGGTTTCAGACATACAAAACTATTTAAAATGTTCTCTATTTATTTCTAAGTTATATATAAAATGTAAATATGGTATTTTCAGGAATTGCCATGGAAAAAAGAAATACTTGATAAAGGATGTTATTTAGTTAATGGTAAAAAGTGTTACTTATGAGCAAAATCATCAGAAAAGTCCTTCCAGCACTATCTGCAACACACTTGCCTTCAGCAATTTATCTGTTCATAGGACCAGTTTATTGCACCAGTAACTGAGTATTTAGTTTTCAAAACTCAATGCCTACTATTTTTTTATGATGTAATGATAAATTATACACGAATGTACTGTGAACAGATGCAGAATATTTTAGTGAACCTTGTCTCTGATACAAATTTTCATTCAGGGAAGACAAAATTATAGACTAACTTAGTTTAACAGGGCCACAAGAAAAGTTAAGGAATGAAGTTATACGGGGTTTATAACTTGATAAATTATTTTAAATGGATTTGAAGTGAAGGAAAAGAAAGAGGAGTCTTGATAAGGTGGCAAGCTGATCATTAGTTAAATGGTTGTGATTGAAAAACCTGGAGTACTGATATCTAGAACAGAGCCATCAGTGCAAGGTTTGATACACAGACAGCAAAAAATTCTGTTTTGAGTGAACTGGAATTGCCAAGTAATTATTGCTCTAAAGACATATCTCAAGTTCTTGACATGGAAGATGCTAACAACTTTTTTGAAACATACTGCCATTTATAGAAGCTGTATTTTAAACAGTTAAAATTTTCTCTACAGTTCCAATTGCAGAAATGTTTTAAGTGCTGTTTCAAATCTACTTGACAGTATATCTCTACTTGTTTGTGTTTCCTTTGCAGAGGTAACTTTAGATGTATAGGACTCCTACTGACTACCAGAAGTTTTGTCTGGCATAAGAAGATAAAATTATCGTCCATAATTAAACTTTAAATTTAAAAGCATTTCTGGCATGAAAACAGTTCTCAGAACCATTCAGACCTGTGGGGTTTTAAGGAGAAGATATGTTACTAAAGTCAATTGCTAAATAAAACTGAGTTTCTTTATAAAGGAAAATTTTCTGCCTGTGACTCTTATTCTCTCTGCTCTTACCAAATTCAAGCTAGGGCAGTTCTGACTGCCTGGCCATTTCATTCATTAAAATGCCAACTTGAACTCTAATACTGAGCATGTAGCTCCCCTGAAAGTTTGATGCAGTTGTTCCTTAGGTGTCACCAGAGATATACCAAGCATGTCTATAGATGCAGAGGCATGAAATGAATATTATTCAAAGGGAGCTGGTACTGTGTCTGCATTAAACTTCTGAAAGACTGCTTGAAAATATTCTCAGTGAGTGTTTTGTTTTCTTCCTTGTCTCAGGCCTACATGAATAATTGTATGGAATTCAGCACAAGAAGCAAGAAAGACTGATCCTGGGGCAGTGAAGGGAATCTTAAGCAAGAAGTGGAGGGTTGCTCATGCTGATATTTTTTTCATGGCAGTTTGTTTGCATTAGGGTGCCAAGAATTTTTAATATACATTAAGAGGAACTGTGTGCCTGCTTACCAGCTGCATGATTAGATCAAACTTGTATGGTTTGTTTACTATAATACAACTGCTAAAGTTTGCAGTTGAAATTACTACAAGAAGTGAAATGGTGTGTTGTTTTTCACAGCTTCATGCTGTATTTCACAGAAACTTTTAAGCTGTGTTGCTTACAGATTTTATTGAGGTATAGATTTAAGAACAGATAAATGTCTGTTTATTTGCATAAAAGGAGTTAGTCACTTTCTGGAGCCGAAACTTCCAGGATGGGCATTCTTTCGCCTCAAAGATTTTAAACTTTTCTGTCAATGTAAAAAAGCTATTTGTCTGAATGATTTTTTTTTTTATTTTGCTATGCTTTTTTTATGTTTGCTATACTCCCTGCAGTATAAAACAAACCAGGCCATGATTGTCAGTACCAAACTAGTAAACATAACTGACTCCTGTTTTGAAGAAAAAATACAGGTTAACCTGTAAAGGTTAAAATTGGATGAGAAAGTCAAAATTAGAGAATGTCAGCGAGAAAACGGATTCATTTTTTAGGTCAAAAGAAGTTAAAATCACTAAGTATTAAGGTCTTCTCTGGAAGAGAAATTGAGATACAGGTGCATGAATCCATGAGACAGACAAGTTCAAGTATTGTAGCCCTGTCTGCTTGACACACATTTCTGGCAACACACCACCTTCTTTATCCTCATGTTGCAAGTGGTGCAGAAACCCTGAAAGAAACATCTCACTGAGCCTACATGTGTTATACATCTTTATTATGGGGGTATGTTGTGTCTAATACTTCTCGACTCACAAATATGGTCAGGAATGTGTGTATCAGTGCTTCTGTGTTAATGATGGTTACTTTGGTGCTCACCTTCCACGAGATGGTGCTTCATGAACATAGGACATTCATACAATTGTGGAGGAATTTGGTCTTTTTGCCCAAGTGGACACCATGAGCAAAATGAACATGGGAAATTTATACTTTATTGCCTTTTAACAGCAATTTCTGGTCAATGTTTTGCATATTAAGAAGAAAAGAACACAAACAATTAAACAAAAAACCACTATTCTTCCTTTTTCCCAGGTTCAACTCCAGGCAAACGCCTGTCCTCCCACTTCCTAGTCACAACTTCTCTCATTTTTTTCAAGGGTTACACTTGGCCCATAAAAATTCCTCCACTGAGGTGAGGAGTGGTGCAGGAGGTTGGTGCTGTATGTGCAGATTTTGGTCTGCACCTCTGAGCCTCTTACTGGTCTTCTGCTGCTGTTCTTTTAATCAGTTCCCGTGCCCGTGTGTAGGCTGCCTGTGCACTCAGCCTCTCAGGGCCGTCTGTGGCCAAGTGTGGGTTGCCCAAGTGCTGCAGCTGCTCTGGGGCAGCCTTGTCTTGGCAAGGCATGCAGCAGCTGGGAACCTGCTTCCCAACACACACACACACCCTCCACCCCCAGTGTGTGTGTGCTATTCAAGGTGTTCTTTGTATTTCATGAATAAAATGTTCTTTGAGTGTAGTTAGGGGATGGTTTCTCAGCCATATTGGAGACTTGTCTGCAAGAGAAGTGACCCAGGTTCTGTTCCCTATCCTGACTAAAATCTAAATATTTTATTTTACAGATTAGAAGAGCTTTAGCTGAGGAAGCAGAAAGATATGTGGCCTGAGTGATTCCTGAAAGAATGCCTGAAAGGTAGGAGTCCTTGATCCAGACATGAGTCTGAGACTGAGTTCAGACATGGGCTCAAACTCGAGAATCTGTATGCAAACATGGGTGATTTGATCCCTAATCTTCCACATCCCATGTAAATGCTTTCTCGTTTGCCAGTGACATGCCAGTCACCACCATGACTGTGTGTCTGCAAGGAGCCTAATCCTGTCATTTAGCATGCCTTTACTTCAACTACTGAATTTAGGTGCCAGGTTGTCTAACCACTGTTAGTGTCTAAAAACCACTGTTTTTCTAGAGATCTCAGGTAAGAGTAATGTCCCTTGTCCAGGCCAGAATATTGCAGGAATGCCAGTGGTACAGGACTATAATCGTGTAAGTACCTTTCAAGCCAAGGAGGAATGTGTTAGTGTTTTCAAGCACTGAGCATGAGGTAGATATCTGTCTGGGATGATATTCTGAGATGCTCAGTTGGTCCTAAAGGCTTAAAATCCTGTTTTAAGCACCAAAGGGCATGAGTTTGTAAATGCAATTAATTTAATAATTTCATCATAAATAGAAAAATTTAAAAAGACTGTGGAAGAATAGGGTCCTTTTGAGAAGGCCTGATGATAGACAAACTATTCATGATTCCATATATTTCTTGATTAGAAGAACTTTATTATATCATTTTTTTCCTGGTAGGGTATTCTATCAAACATGATAGATTAAAATAAGTTGCTGAAAGTTTAAATCATTTCATCACCAGTAAAAATAGCTGGCAAAGATTTTTGTATGTGGGTGAATATGTTCATAGAAGCTGCTTTGAATTTCTTAATACAACTAGCTTATAAATGCAACAAAAAAGAACAATAAAATATCAATGTGATTATCCAGAACACTGAAGTAGTTGCAGTTCTGTTTTCTGGGACCACACATAGAGCTTCTATCTGCTAAGTTTTCAGGGACAGTGTAAAATTTCCATTCTCTTTTTTATTTTACAATGAAGTACGTACCTGTATTTTGTTTTTCAGAACATTTTTTTCTCTTATTTTAATGTGCTGAGGAAAGACCCCTTTCTTTTTCCATCATAGAATATTCCAGTTCTGACTAAGCTGCAATTAAAAAATATTATTGGTTACTTTCAAATCTCTCACAACTCACGTAAGGAGTACTGCATTGTGGTTACTTGCTATTCTTGTGGTAGATGTACATTCAAAGTCAGTGTATCCATTGCTCAATGCTTATGAGCTTGCTTTGGTGACTGCATTTGCAAATGTTGAATGCTGCTACTGATGTAGGCATGAAACTACTTAGTTAATTCCACTGAAATCTCTGGGACTACTTGTGTCCTTAGGGTTAAGCGTGATTCAGTATTTTGCTGGACTGGGGTCGGAAAGTTCAGTGCTCTTTCAGCCCGCCTTATTAGGCACTGACCATGCAGTTTTAAAATCTTAATATAAAGCTTAATTTAAACCTGGACAAGGTCAGATTTCAATCATGTAAGGCAATCTACTCTTTTCAGTTTCCAGTGTAATGATAACTTGTGTGTAGACAGAAGTGCAACAGGACCACTTGCATAGTAAATGAAGGGCTGCCCAAGTCATAAGGTAATGTGTTGACAATGCATTTAACTAACAGATTTAGCTTAATTTTTAAAAGATTCCTACCTGTATATCGTGTATAGACAAACATATCTGATGCCCAGCATGACTCATGTTTAGTTGTTAATATAATCCTGGAGATAAGGTATTTGACTAGAGCATGCCTTCTTGCGTGCTGAAACTGAGATCGTTATATAATACCAGGAGAAGCAAACAACTTTTTCCAAGTCTCATGGAAACCATTCAGGAGAGGGAACTGAATGCCAATTTCATTATCACCCATAAGGAGCCAAACAATAAGGTATTGTAGGCTTACAGACTGAGCTCAGAACAGGAGGTTTAAGTGCATCAGCCAGTAGGCAAATTCAGCCAGGCTAACTCCTGCCAGACAGAATATATCTGTTAACAGAGCCATTAGGTGTATTTTAAATGTTTAAAAACTTTTGTGAGGAATGTTCATGGGATGAACAAGGGAGGATGCAATGCACCAGGGCACAGTAAGAGTGGGTTCATATTAATCTTTTATTCACTGGCCTCAGGATATTTTACCATGTAAGCAGCTCTTTTAATCTGCATTTTACAGACCTGAAAATGAAGAAGTTGGGGGCTGGGCTCAACAGGAACAATAAAATTTTAAACTAAGGAAGGAAGATTCTAGGGAGGTAGAGAGGAAGCGATGAAAATCCTTTTTGTTTAGTGTTTTTGCGGGGAAAAAGTATTCTGATGATTCTAGTTCTGAATAAATACTGATGTTGTCATTTACCAAGTTATCAATTTTTTTTCACAGTATAAAAGTACTGATAAGAATTTGTTTCTGCAAATCTCTTAGGCATATATAAGAAAGTTCTCTTTATTCCTCATCAATCAATTGAGCAACTATTAAAAAGAATCAGCAAGCAGGGTCAATGTACTAGGGTCTTCCCTTTGCCTAGTTACATCCAACAATGAAATAACAGTGCAAAGCAGCTGGATTTAAGAGACAGAAGAGCCAAGATGGATCTGACTATATAGAAGTCCTGCCCCGAGGGAGGAACTTTCTGGAAAAGACCTACAACATCCTTTAAAAAAATCACAAGAGAAATTTTGTCCTGGTTAATGATAAGGGCTACAACTGTAATAATTCTATTACAGTCTATTTATAGCATCCTAATATTAGAAATTTTCTACTTAGGAATACAGAATTAGAAAGTTTTATATGTCGTGGGACCCTCTAAATGTTCAGAACTTCTGTCAAAAATAATGCAGGAGAAAATGTGTTAAATCAATACTTCCTCCCTTTTGCTCTGTACACCTTCTGGTAAAACTGAACAAGGATACAAGCTGTTATTAAATCTGAAACGTTGATTTGATGAAGGAGTCAGAATTTCAATGTTTGCACTCTCATAGTGGTGAAATACTTCCTTCAAGCATTTTCTGAAGAGGACAGAGGCAGAGCACCACTGAATAATACTTGCAGTACTCTTCAGCATGTTCTGCCAAGAAGAAGCTCCATCTCTCTTCCTGGCAGAGGTAAGAATAAAGATTTTCATCTTGAATTTATTTCCAGGCAGCAGTTAGTGTTTACCCTCCAAACACAGCAGATTGCATTCATTAAAAATCATGTTCAAAAATGTTGATGAGGACAAGGATCTTTGCTGCTGCTGAACTTTAACAGATGTGCTGATATTCACATGCATACCTCACACATTGCAAAGCTAGCAGTTACATGTAATAAACATCAGATTGTCCTTCAATGGTGTCATTTTTTATACTTATTAAAAGGAATAGTTCTCTAATTTGAATCTAATTGTGGTGAATCATATCACTCTTATCAAGTGAAATATTGTAGTCCCATCTTTACAGGCAAGAAAATCCAAAAGAATTTTTAGTTTATAGTGGGTATGGCACAGCTATATGGGATAAACCCACATAACTTGGTACTTCTGTTTCTGTGTGCTGATGCAGCTGTTCAGCACCTCCACAAAGCAGAAGAGTAGGAAAAGCTGTAGGTGGGATTATTCCTTCGTTTCTAGTGCATCCCAGGAAAGATTCTTCCATACCAAATATAGGACTAGTCAGTCTTTAAAATAACATCATGTAAGGGAATTGCCAATACATTTTGTTTCTATTTGTTTTATATTCATGGGTTCTCCAGGGAAGATTTCTTTAAAATTCCCAGGATGACAGAAGAGTCTGGTGACAAGTTATTACAAGAGCCTTCATTTCCTCAGTGAGAGTTCATATGTGACAAAGTTTGAAAATATTTTTTGTTTTGCAACACTTAAACATTATGGAAGTTAATAAGGCCTAAAGGGGCAGGGAAACACAGCTAATATCTGTTTCCCAAGAACAGCAGAATCTCATTGGTCATTCTGAGAAATGTGATTTTAGTTCCAGGTTGAGACTTACAGCTAACTGTAGCTGTAAACTGTCTCAAATGGCTGTCTGCTATTTCTGTGAATCCATAAATCCCCATTGATGTGTACATATAAAGCAAAACCAATAAAAAAGTCAACAATAACAATAAAATAATAAAATTTATAATCTATTCTGGCAAATTGAACGCCTTACAAGATGCTACTCAAGAGGCCCGAGATAACTTATCCATTAAGTTAGAAATAGAACACAAAATTCTTTCGCTTCATGCATGGTATCATTACTAACAGAGAAAATAGACGTTGTGAACACCAGGATCCATACAGTACAGTACAGAGGGCCAAGAGGTCTAAGTTTTTAGATTGAATTTAATATTTGAATTGGGCTATAGTAAATTATATTGTAGGATGTCCACACCTCAAATTACTTCTTGTGTCATCTACTTGTGTGCCCTTCTTAACTCATCCATAATAACCGTTCAGGTTTTATTCCCCAAAGACCTGTCAAAATGTGAAATGGGACTGAGCTATTTGCCTCAGATGACGTCCAGGCTTTTTTCAGTTTTGAGGAACAGATGTTAGTATTAGGTCTGCTTCACATCTTGCTTCTTTTCCCCCTACATTTCACGGACTCGTGGTTCTCCCATTGGACTTTCCCATCTGTGACCAAGGAAAGCCAGAAAATTTTGCTCCTGTAATGTGAACATGCCCTTATTCTGTCACGCCTAACTTAAACAAAGCTAACAGATATTTCTAAAATTGATCTTAACTTCTTGAGAAAGATTCTAATGTTATCATGTAAAAGGAGCTGAACTAATGTTTATTTCCATGGTACTTATGTATTTCAGGGAAAACTGGCAGCTAGAAAGTGGATTAGACTCTTCAAAAATAATGTCCTTATGTAGGATGTTCCTCTGAAAATGTAGCTTATGCGCCTGACCTTTGAAACTACCTTACTGTAGACCTCTGACTGAAACACTGGTTGTATAATCAAGCTAGGATTTGGTTTATTTTTCTTCTATTAGTCATGAATGGGTTAGGAATGAACTAGCATGGTTTGCAATGACACATCTAATATGTTGTCTTCCAGCTTTTTCACAGAGTTTTGTCTCCGTGTGTTTACGCATACATGCTCAGAAGAATTAATAAACCTACGGAGCCTGTATTTTTCACAGCATGAAGTCTGTAGTGTCAGTAGTGTCTCTGTTGGAGATTGCTTGTGTTTGTCTTCCGTTGTCACTGTTTTTGCTCAGCTACAAAAAAATTAGCTGAAAAAGCTTTGTTGCAATTAAGAGTTTTGGCATAGATTTTTAGACGAGTGTTCAGGACATCCAGATGAAAAGAAATTTTGGTATTTGGTAAAGTTTATTCCCTGCACTTGTTTCCAGAATGTCAGTATAAGTCACAGTTTGCTATGCAAGCCAGAAGGTTAAAAAGAAGAAACATTTTAAGCATTCCTGCTTGGCTAGTCAGTACAGACCTGACTATCTCCCTAGGTTATGAACATTCTTCTGCCATTTTTGTTGTTCTTTGAGCCCAGGTTTTACTGGTGTGATAATTTAGAATTTTGAATTTGTATAAATGGTGTCATGTGCGTTTCAAGGTCTGTTGTTAAAACCGAACCCCATATAGGAATGCCTTCTTATTCCTTATGCCAAGTTTTTCTTGGGAGAGAAATTCTAAGTAGTACGCTGTTGCTTTACACTTTTAGACTTGAATGTATCTTTTTACAGCAGATATATCTCCTTTTGTTTACTGTAGTAGCTGTTATTTTATCACAGATCTGTAGATTGGCAGCAGTCTCTGTCAGATGCTCACGTGATTTATTTTCATCATTTTGCATATCTCTGTGTTACTGAAGTTACGTACTAGTCCAAGCCAAAACTTATTATGCTGAGACACATATGGCAACATTGTGGTTATATCTTAGTATTACTGGGAAAAGGCATCAAATAATGTGTGATGTGTTGTTTTTAGTTCTTTTCTGTCATAAATTCTGTAAGTGATGTGGCAATTGAAGTGAAGCAAGATTATTTGCAAAGTGTGCAGAGAAGATAGTAAAAATTGCCCTTTTTCTGTAGTTTCCATATCCCAGAAAATTGGAAATTCATTCTTGTTCATTTTCATCTGTTCCAGATAGTGTTGACATACCAAGAGAGGAACTGAGAACACAGCAAAACTCACCTGGTATTTCAAACAGTGAACTTTTCTCTTATCATGGGCTTGTAGATGTTTTGCTTCCTGTATCTTGATGTAAATGAAATAGAAGAAAAATATATTGAGTTGGATTCCTTTCTATGCTTAACTTTTGAATGCAAGCTGGGAGGCAGGATGATGACAGGCTGTTGAGGACTGTGAATCACTTTGATTGCAACCCTATTTTAAGTCGACAGTTTTGGAATCTTCAAAACCATAAAATGTTCTCAGTTGAAGACAGAACACCTGAGCAGGCATCACAACTTTAGTTGTCCCTTCACCAGTGTTGTTTTTCTCCCTACAGAAGTATGTAGAAAATAGCATGTGGTAGGCTTGATGGGTGGGATGTAGATTGAGTAGGTGGATGTTCATCGTCATAGTTGTTTTCTAAATAATGTCTAAATGTATAGTTTTGGGAATACTTTTTAGGTTTCTGACCCAGGAGTGCAGACCTTTCCCATTTTCCAGCCTTGTGCCAAGGCCAGATCCATGTGTCCACCAGTCCTTCCCTCTGCACTTACAGGAGATTCCTGTGGCAATGAAATTCTGTGCATGGACTGGGAAGGAATTGTGACTGTACTTCAGCATATCCCTCATCTGCATAAATGGGAGAACAGTATTCTAGGGATCCAGGAAGAACTGAGTCTCAGATATTCATGTATGTATTTCTAAAATTTTCCATGGGCAAAAGTAAACTTGGGAACAGCGAAAGTGAATAGGAGTGAAGTGGAAGCAGGGGAGAAAAGGGCAGATGGGATTTTTCAGGAACACAGGAAAAGTGAGTGTGCTGGGCAGTGGGAGTGGGTAGTGAGGTGAAGAAAGGTGGACTGTGTGATTTCCTGTTTTTATGGATACTCTTCAACAGGTGGATGGTAAACTTGGATGAAAGTGACAGAATGTGCACCTTGAGTAGTGTGGTAACACCAGCAAAGCCAAGGGGCTCTTCATTTCCTGCTGCTTCTCCTGTTTAAAGGAGCTCTGGAGGCTTCCACCCAGAGTACAGGGCCTTGCCTCTTCTCTGCTACACTGGAAACAGTGGCTTCTTTCAAGGCTTGTCTCAGGGTTTTGAGATTTTTATTTAATAGGGATAGTTATGAAATAAACTGGACTAAGATTTAATTGTCTTCATTGCCATCACTGCATTTGTACAGTAAATTCTAGGCTTTAAATGTGTTCTGGTTTTCATAAGAACTTGTCACCCAGAAACTGATGATGCTTTCATCTTGATAAGAATTATGACCTAGCAACTAGGAATGTGATTTTGGTCTGGGGATTTTCTTTCAGTGTAAATTCAATATCTTTTCCTAGAATATACTCCGCCTAATCTCTGATCCCTTTTACAGATCTTAGATACAGTGCCATGTCAAAATTTGCCGCATATGGGAGAATCTCAGTTTTAATTCAGTGATATTCTAGTCCTGGAGGCCTTAAGAGAGGAGAAGAATACTAGTGGGTTAATAGAAGTGATAAAATTAACATTTTTTTCCCCAAAGCTTTAGTCCCAGGGTCATGCAATTTGAGTTAGCAATTGTACATATTACTTCTTTTCTGCAACTGATATTGACGTTGCAAGTGATGACACTGAGCACTGAGATAAGACTTCTTGTGATAGCAATTGCAACTAATAGGATCTACCTGTTGACTAATTACTTTCATATCATAAAAGTAATACATAGCATAGTGGTTGTTCAGTTAAGGAAAATTATATTCCATCACCCTATTTATATCTTTGACTTAGAATAATGATGAGTGGAAATACCTTATAGTATTCTTATGTGTTATGAAATTCGTGTCTGAGATTGAGATTTTACCAACCAAGAAAAGACTACTTAAAGTTCATCTCCTGGAAGGGGGAAAGTTATGACTCACAAACACCCCAAAATATCTAAATTAGCAAATATTTTTTCAGGAAGAATGGAAATATATTTTAATTATACTCAGTGATATATTATTAATCATTTCCCGTCTTTGCATAAATTTTTCCCAGCTTGCACAAAGAATTCTTTGGCAGATAACAAAATGTTTTGTGGCACTGCGTGATAGCACTTTTGACTACACAGTATTTAAGAGGTTCTGACACTTAAGAGAGGTTCCAGGAAATATTAATCTAGTTGGATGTGTAAAACCAAACACACAAAAATGTGGCAGCTGTAGCTGCTGAAGTTTTTCTCCAAAAATGAGGCAGTGAAGTTACCAGAGCTAAAAAGGAGGCTAAATTAATGTATTAGACATGCTGTAAAGATCAACCTGTGAGGAATGATGGAGTAGGAGCAGGAATTGGGAAAGCTACTGCACCTTTGTCATCAGCAAAGAATTTCCTCTGTAGTGTTTGCTATCCTCCTTTAAAAGATGAGAAAGTGTGCAGATGGAGCATGAGAGGTTTTTAACAAAGCTGTATTCAGTTAGATCATCTCAACTTTTCCAAAAGGACTTGTCTCAAAATAATTTAAGCTGAATGCAATTCGGAGAAATGATTGGAGTCATCTGACTGGCAAACATACAGGATTTATGGATGTAGAAATACACTTTGTGGGACATCTGTCACCTTAAAAAAGTCATATACATTTATCTATAAATGAAAGAAACCTTGAATTTATTATGATTTAAATTCTGCAGTTCATGGAGGTAAATTTCCAGTTGAAATCTGCCCAAATCAGAATTTGCAGAATTTGGCCCAGTCACACAATTGGCACAGGGTAAATCTGTATCAGGTTTGTGTAGCAAGGTTTTGGTGGCAGGAGGGCTACAGGAGTGGCTCCTGTGAGAAGCTGCCAGAAGCTTTGTCTGAGAGTCAATTCCAGCTTGTTCCAAGACAGACCCAGCCTGAGCCCATGAGTGGTAGTGGTGGTGCCTCAGTGATAGTCTCTTTAAGAAGGGTGAAAAGCCACTGCAGAGCAGCAGCTGGAGAGGGGAGTGAGAATATGAGCAGGAAACAGCTCTGCAGACTCAAGGTCAGTGCAGAAGGAGGTGTGGGAAGTGCTCCAGGCACCAGAGCAGAGATTCCCCTACAGCCTGTGGTGAAGATGGTGGTGAAGCATCTGTGCCCCTGCAGCCCATGGAGGTTCATGGTGGAGCAGAAATCCACCTGCAGCCCATGAAGGAGCCCATATAGGAACAGGTGGATGCCTGGAGAGGCTGTGACACCATGGGAAGCCCACGCTGGATCAGGCTCTTGACAGGATCTGTGGACATTTGGGAGAGAAGCCCATGTTGCAGCTGGTTTGTTGGCAGGACCTGTAACCCTGGGGGCCTCCCCACTGGAGCCACCTGTTCTTGAAAGACTGCAATCCATGGAAGAGTGACCCACACTGGAGCAGTTCATGGAGAACTGCAGAAGTTCAGAAGTCCTCCTCTGAGGAAGGAGAGGCAGAGACAGCATGTGACTAAACTGACAGCAACCTTCATTCCCTGTCCCCCTGCACCACTGGCAGGGAGGAAGGCAGAGAAATCATGAGTGAATTTGAATTCAGGAAGAAGGGAGGGATGGAGGAGGGTGTTTTAAGATTTGTTTTGTTTCTCTTTACCCTACTTTTATTTGATTGGTAATAAATCAAATTAATTTCCAAGTGTTGCGCCTGTTTTGCCTGTTACAGTAATTGGTGAGTGATGTCTCCCTGTCCTTATCTCGACCCATGAGCTTTTCAATATCTTTTTGCTTCTCCTCGTCAGCTGAGGAGGGGGAGTGACCGAATGACTTTGGACACCTGGCATCCAGCCTTGGTCAAAGCCGCTACAGTATCTTGCCATTTGATATGTAACTCTTCATTATCCTCATCTGTCCTGGACAAACATGTAAGTTGCGCACACAGAGCTTAAAAAGGAGAAAATCCTGCTTGTCTGTTTTCTTGTGGTAGAACCAGTGAATGAATTAGAAAGGCTAGAGTAGCATGACTGAGAAGGGAGAAATAAATTCAGAGGTGTGGTTATCATACAAATCCAGACTTACTGGGAGAGTCTAAAAGAAATTTTGCATGCTTCTTACATGAATCAATGGAGCACATGTTCATGCAACAACGAGATGCATCTGCCCCTACAGCATTGTACACACGAACCCAGAGACCCCTATGTAGGACCAACAATCAGTTAGACGAAATTCATTTGCCATCATAAATTAGGTGTACTCATATCCACTAATTTCATAGCCAGATAGTGGTGCTGGTGGGGTAATTTGTTCAAATATGTTCAAATTAATTATGACAGCAAATATTAATGGATGAAAAGACCCATTCCAATTCAAGAGATAAGGTAAAATTATCAGAATTTCCTGGAGGAATTTCCAAGTTCTGAGGTCTCTTGCCTCATTAATGATGCCATATTAAAACAATGCGTTGTACTGGCCTTCAAAAAATGAATTCTTCATGTTCTTTTTCCCTCACAGGAATGTTTGAATGATCTATTTTGTGCTGGCAGACTGAAAGTGGGGATTCTAATGACTGCTGGAAGCACAGAGGTTCTTGAAAAATGTGAGCTTGCATTTACAATAAAAACTGCAAAAAGTATTTAGACACTGATGTTCCACCAGTTTCATGTTGGTGCTTGAATATCTTAGAGGATCTAGCCCTTAATTACTATAGTGGAGGTAAACAGAAACATATTAGATGAGACAACCTGAGTTTTAAGAGTCTGAATATTTGCAGTTGTTATCGACTGTGACAGGAACTGCCTGTTTGGTGCAGAGAAGAGGAGACTGATTACTACAGGCAAGAAAAATCACAGTCTACTGTAATAAAATTGTCCATATGAATACTTTCTTAATCTTCAACTAGAAGTCAAATGAAGCCTAAAAGGGTCCTAATAAAACTGTGTAAAGATGAGCACAACTGGAAGAAAGAGAAATTCTAACCAGAATGAATTTCATCCATTTTGCAACCTAACAGAAGATGGCTGCAAATGCAGGTGACTGCATCTTATAATGCTGAGCTGCAAGACAAATCAAATCCACAAATATTTAATCCACATTTGCAAACAGAGAAGCTAGGAAACAGTCTACATCCCAGGGAAACATATCTACTGTCACAGACACTGTGATTTTAGGGAGGTACAGAGAAACTGATTTAAAAGTAGTCTGTGGGTGACAATTCAGTCCAAAACAAATAATCTAATTTAGCAGTATTTTGAAAGGGTGTTGTGGTTTGGTTTTCTTCCACTGTATCCTCTATATCCTCTGTTCATCAAACTATGATATGTTTCATGCTGAAGGAGTAGATAAAAATAGCAGAAAATAATTAGGATGTTAAAATGACAGAGTGACAACACTTACATAGAGCTTGGCAAGAAAAACTGCCTCACAAAACGTATTTAAAAACTCATTCCCACATAATTGTAGAAAAGGCAGAGGACAGTAAAACAAGGCTCCCTCTAAGCAGTTGTCATGAGTATATGCTCTGAGGTAGATCTGATTTCAGAATAGAGAATATTTTGGCATTCAAGGGGGAGTTATGCAATATAAAAAAAATGTGTGTATGTCTCCTTTGTGTACACACATATTGAGATAGGTATGTATCTGTTTACATGTCCACATCAATGCACATTCTCCATCTGCTTCACTCAGAAACGGTTAATTAATGGCATAGTTACTTCTCCAGTTGGAATAGGCTTGCCAATCAGAACAGAGATGTGAAGAAACGTGTAGCCTAGGGCAAAATGGGGGCAGTGAGTGGGATGTTGTGGTTTTTTTCTCAGCTTTGCTCAGCCTATGCCCCAGAAGTGCTGCTAAAGGCAATATGAGGTATGCAGGAGGAGAGTGGCTCAGAGGAAAGAGAAAGAAAATCTGCTGCCACTGAAGTTATGATCTTTGAATTGTCAGTCAGAATGTGGCTTTTCTGTGGTAAAAGAGCAATTGGTAACTCTAGACCTGATATAAATACAAAGTCATGGGTGTGGAAATATGGCCATTTGGACTTGGATATGACTTCTGATTTTCTCTGATGGCTAGTGAATGCCACTCCCTAGATAGATAGGTGATAGAATAGTCAGCTTTGCTCTGAAACTCAGAGACTGAGCTTCTAGTCTTCTTTTTCAGTGAAAAGAACTGATGATAATCTGTATGGAAATTATCATACACTGAACTCGTTTATTATTCCAAAGTAGAGAAGTCTTAAGAAAACATATCTCTGAAAAAACTGCTTGAGAAATCACCTTTAGAAAGCATGAGAAGCTGGCACGTAAAGATCTTTGGGAAGGCAAACTGTCAGAGAAGAAAGTGAAGGAGGGCTGTCATCTAATGAAAGCAGCTGTCATAATAGTATAGTAGTAAATTATTTCCACAGAAAATATAGATAAGAAACAGCATATGATGTAACAAAGTTCTAGAAGTTTTCTATAAGAGGAGGAATAAGGAATATTTATTTACCAGGACAGGAGTGCAAAGTACAATTGATATTGAAAAAGCAGTGAATTATTTCTTTGTTTCCATTTTTAAGGACTACATGGAATTTAAAAATTTATCGAATAGATATTTTCAAAAGGATACAGAACAATGATCCTGAATATGTAGGTAACTTGTTGAAGGTGCCTAGATAAAATAAGTGGGGTCACATTGCATGTCAATGAAGTCCACTAATGAAAAAAGAGTGCAGCATTCTTAAAACAATACTAAAACTAGTCTCTGAAGGGTGAATAATTATATTTGGAAATATGGATGATTTTAAAGAGGAAATGGATTTCAGGAGCAATTGTGAAAAAAAAAAATTATTAGTAACAATAGGGAGAATAATAAATAGATAAACAACATGAAATTGTCTAAGACACAGTAAATGTATCTGTTTTCTGTTCTTCTGTTTTCTGTTCTTCTGAGTGGGAAATTGCCTAATGGAGCTGCAGGTATGAGGTATCTTGATCTTAGAACTTCTGCGTTGTCACATCAATTCTCGGAAGTAAGCTACAGAAGTCAGGTCTGAGTAATATTTTCCCCACAAATTTTGTTGCACAACTGTCTCAGTGAGAAATTATTGATTTACTGACAAACTGGGAGAGTATTTCAATGAGTCAGTCTCAATTTTTAAGCAATGTTTTAGTGTAATGATTTAAATCTTGGAATAGAAACTAAACTCAAGCTAGGTTTTTTTGATACAGGCTAGGAAATGAATGCCATTGATGATCTACCAATAACACAGATGTCATTTACTTAGAATTCTGAGAGGCCTTTAACATTGTCTCACTCAAAATCCTTTTCTCTGAATAGGAGAGGTATGGATTTGAGGGATGGACTATTCAGGAGTTAAGGAATTGGCTGGATGAATGCAGGCAGAGAGTTGTGGTCAATGGCTCTATGTCCAGATGGGGGCTGGTGACAAGTGGTGTCCCTCAGGGCTCTGTCTTGGGAAAAGTGCTCTTTAATATCTCCATTAATGATGTAGTGGGATTGAGTGCACCCTCAGCGTCTTTGCAGATGACACAAAGCTGAGTGGTGCAGTTGACACACCTGAAGGATGGGGTGGCATCTGGACAAGCTCGAGAAATGAGCCCAAGAGAACCTCAAGAGGGTCAACAAGGTCAGGTTCAAGTGCACAATCCCAGACATGAGTACAGACTGGGAGAACTCATTGAGAGAAGTCTTGCAGAGAAGGACTTGGGAGTTCTCATGGATGAAAGGCTGGATATGAGCTGGCAATGTGCCCAGAGAGCCACTTGTGTCCTGGGCTGCATCCAAAGCAGCGTGGGCAGCAGGGCCAGGGAGGGGATTCTGCCCCTCTGCTCTGATGAGACCCCACCTACAGTGCTGCATCCAGCTCTGGGGTCCCAGTACAGGAAAGACAGGGACCTGTTGGAGTGAGTCCAGGGACACGAAGAAGATCAGATGACTGAATCACCTCCCTTGTGGAGACAGGCTGAGAAAAATCTGGAGAAGAGAAGGCTCTGGGAGACATCATTGTGGCCTTCCAGTACTTAAAGGGGCCTTATAAGAAAGAGTGAGAGTGACTTTTTACATGGGCAGACAGTGATAGGATGAGGAGGAATGGTTTTAAAGTGAGAGATTCAGATTAGATATTAGGATGAAATTCTTTACTGTGTAAGTGGTGAGGTGCTGGAACAGTGGATGTCACATCTGTGGAAGTTTTCAAGCCTAGGTTGGATTGGTCCCTGAGCATTCTGATCTAGTAAGTGACATCCCTGGCCATGGTGTGAAGGGCTGGGAACTAGATGATCCTTATGGTCCCTTCCAACCCAAACTATTCAATGATTCTATGATGACCTGAGTATTTGTGCTGTTTTATGAAGAAAATGTTGATAGAGAATGCACACTCTTGGATAACTCTAAATACCAAAGAATACTTTTTCTGTTGCTGAAGAAGCCCTTGATATCACATCATTTACAAAGTACTGAAGGAACTGAGGGAAAGCAGAGGCCTGTGGTGGTGCCTGACTTTCTCATCCTTGAAGAAAACAGAACAGTTTGATTCTGAGCCAGGTAAATATCCAGGCTCTTCTGAGTGATCTGCATTTAGGCCTTATGCACAAGTACTTGGAAAATGTCAGCAGACCTGTTGGCAGCTAAGAAGCTGTGCAGCATAATAAACTGGATTTGCCATTCTTCAATTCAGTGTCTTTCTCGTATTATGTAACTAGTGAATGAGAAGAGTAAATTGTAGGGGGAAAGACCATTTCGTACACAGAGGAAGGAGATGAAGGCAGGGAGATGCGGTCTGATGAGATTTTTTTTCAGTTCTAAAGGTAGTGGAAAAGGTCTGTTATAATACCTCTCCCTCAAGATGGAAGAATAATGTAAACAAGTCCGTTAAATACTGCTGTTAATTGTCCCAGCCGTATGATAGAACTCAGCCTTTCAAACGTTGAGAATGAAGAGGCTAGAACAGTGCAGAGTTTGAAGATGATTGTTGGCAGGATCACCACCATAAAAATAAGACAATTTTTTGTATTTCCTGGCATGCATGTGGCTCAGGCAATTCAATAAGCCCTTATTTGTGACAGAACTTGAAAAACACAGATATACACACATATACAGGATTTTATATAAGGATAGTTAAGTCTTAGGAGGGACAATGAAAATTCCCCTTAATCATGTGAAAAAACAAGCAGCTCACTTTTAATGGCTCTACAGCTCTAGTAACAAAAAAACTTAAATTGTTGTCTTATGGTGTCACGGCGCACAGGTATATAAAATATATTTAGGTAAATAATTACTGGATGAATGGTCTTCATGGACCAACTTGACATAAAGGGTGACTGAATATGAAGGAGATACACAACATATTCTTTAGAAAAGTTGGTTTTAGTGCAATAGATCATGTCCATACCATGCTCTCAAAGGTTCATGCTACATGGATTTCTGAAATTCAGAATGGGATGAAAGAGCTTGAGTCTGCACAACATGGGTGAAGATTTCATAAAGAATTTTTCTGCTAATTGTTTCAAGACTAGGAAAATCTAGCGTAATAAAACATGTGATAGCAATGCAATACAGAGATTACTGATTAATAGATAGAAAGAATACCAGCTTTGCGACAATGCCCTCTGCCTTGCACACTTCACTTCCAAAGTTTTCTGGAGCATGTAATGGTTTCTGTATTATACTCAGCTAGAAATTCCATAGCTCTGACAGTGCCAGACACACTATAAATTGAATTAAATATGTCCTTTAGCATAATTTATTGCTCCCATTCTGTGAATTGCTGCAAGTTTCAAACATCTGGACCTGTCATATCATATTATCTCAGAACAATAACCATAAGCTGAGAGACTGATCTGTTTATGAGAATGGTATCTGTGCAGGGCCACAAAATCATAACCAAAACCATTCATATTTCCCTACTTATTGCCTTACACTAGAGCAATTTACACTGTACCATTTTGTGCCTTCATCTTAGATCTCAAGTGGAGATTGATTTAACAGAAAGGAATGTTTTGTTTATTGCAGAACATCTATTAAACATAGGCTTGGACAATTCTTGAGCAGAGCAGGAAACGTTAGAAGTCCTCTACTAATGTTTCATTTACTGCTGTGTGTTATATAAGCCTTTTAATAGCCATTCAAACAGATGAACATTGATCTCTAATGCAATTTATGTGTCATGGTCTTATATCTGTTTCTTGGCAAATCCAGTGTTAGTAAAACATCCCTTTACTTAATTATCTGTGTGTGGGTATTATTTTTTTTCATTTTTATAAATTATGATAGATACCTAAATTACTTGCCAACATTCTTTTTACAAATTATCATTGTTATGATAATAATGTACTGAAGAGTCCTTTGGACACATGGGAATGTTTTGGAACCCCAAGTCTGGAACATGCTGTGTGAGTGTAATGCTGGATTGTGTCCACAGCCCACCTATAGCTGCTATTGGCCTCCTTCCCTACCAATGGAAGGTCTTGGGAGAGCTAAGAGTAAGTTTACCCCTACAGCATAATTTCACTGCTGGGTAAAGGGCAAACAGGAGCCTGGGAAGGTGCGCAAGCACCACATGGGAATGCATTTTGAAAGGTAAGTGGGAGCTGTGTAAGCCTTGGCCAAAGTTTTCAGAAGTGCTGAATGTGTGTGCCGACACAGACGTGCAGTATCTCTCTCTCTGCCTGTGCTTGTGTCTGATCAGACAAGCCCCATGTGGGGTGCTGTGGGCCAAGGCTGCTTGCCTGTTCTGACAGGATACACCAGGTCAAATGCAGTGTAATACTAATGCACCTACCTGGCTTCTGGTCTGAACCTGACTTATGTTTGTCCAGGAACATGTGCAGGGTCATAAACATGCTTGTTTACATCCATGTATGTACAGATTATGTCATATGAATTTTATTGACTGTAAATTTTCAAATGATTTACACGTCTTTGAAAATTTCACTCCTAATAGCCTCTATAAAATTTGAGTTTGGCACTTTCAGCTTGGAAGGCCAGTGTACATTAAAGAACACACAGCATCGCACAGATGTGATACTGCCTCTGATTAGGTTTTAGCTTAAAGGCATTTGCTTATACTTCATACTAAACTAGCTAGAAACATTTCTGTAGCTAACTGCATAAAAGTTTACTTTTAGAATGTAAAAGTGAAGAAAACGTATATTTGTACAAGACTATTTAGATATCATTAGTGTTGCCTACTCTTTACTGAATAATTAAAAATGACACTTTTGAGGAGTTAACTCACAACTGATTACTGAAGCATGTGTATTTGTAATGTATGGAGTCTGTATTTTTATATAGTATCTTTCAGATAATATGACCTTTTCTTTTTGTTAGTGCTTATGATTTCTTCACATTTCAGCATTGCTCCAAGGAAGGAGATGAGTTAATTTAATTAATTTCATTTTCTAAAGCTAGTGATGGAAAACCTTTTGGGGAATAAGAATTGAAGATACAGTCACGTTATTCTTAGTTGTTCTACATGCTCAGATCAGATATAATCTCAATCAAAATGGTTTGAAATTATGACAAACCTTCATCTCAGATTTTTCTTGAACCTTACCCAGCCCCAGTTGTGAGCTCACATGCAACTCATCTGACAATCCATCTTTCCTTCCTTCTAAGATGATCTCTGCACAGAATATACCACTAGTCCAAAATCACAGGCTCCCAATGGCTGATGTCTTCTGTATTCATGGACTGTGGCACTGGGATGAACATTTCCTGAGATCCCCTTGAAGGCTTTGGCTTAAAAATTCTGCACCCTGGCAAAAGGAATAAGTGAGCTGTGTGCTTCCAAACTTGTAGAGCATATTCACTTCAGACTTGAGCCTACTAGTGCTGATATAGAAAAAAGTTTCTTTGTATCTATCTAATGGGAAATTTTATAGAAGTTTCTCCCTTAAAGGCCATTTCCTTACCTGAGCTTCAAGTGCAAAAATAGAGACATGAAATAATATTATGGGTTACCAAACAGTTTCAAAGAAAAGAAAAAAAACACTTAAAAGTTTTATTTTGTGTGTACAATGCAGCACAGTCTTAAAAAGGCATGAAAAAAGATTCAGATTGTTTTGAGCTCTGTAGCCAGGTTTTGTTGAAAGACTGAATCTCTTCAGCCTGAATTCTGCATTGAGAACAAAGCATAATCTGCCATTGTGTTCCTCAGTGTTGCAATGTTACAAGGTTGAGTGAGTCAGCCTTCCCCTGTTCGTGTGATAAATGATGAGATTAAGACATTTCCTGATTTATGAACCAGGGCTGGTCATCATAAGGGTCAAACGGAAGATCACTCATGCTGAAAACACCCATTCTGTTACAGGAGAGCACTGCACTTTTTGCTTGAAGGGTCCACCCATCTTGTGTTTACTACATCAGACACTTGTCTTGAATTATGAGAGAGAATGCAGTTTTTGTTGTTTTGGTTTTTGGTTTTTGGTTTTTGGTTTTTTTTTTTTTTACTTAGGACATGTAAGTGAGACCTTCAAATTGTATTTTTTAGTGGAATTTAAACTGATATATTGTCTTTCTGATGTGTTTAGATGAAGACCACTGAGATGTGCTAGAAACTGCAGCTCACTACTACCCACTCCAGTGATTCTTAGACTAGAAAGGATTCCACTCCACTTCTGCCATTTTATTTCATTTTGTGTATCAACATCTGTTTTCTGTAGAATGCTACAGAGCAAGCTCACCAATGAGGCCAGATTATTCAATTCCTGGGAAGAGCAATGAGATAATTTATATATTCTTTGTGTGTCTACAAGAAAGCACAGAAGAGTAACAAGCAAGAAATATATTTTACCAAATGAGTAGCTCTGCTCTGTAAAAAGTTTCTGTTCTTCTGTGGACAAACAGTTTAATTCAAAAGATTTTCATTTAATAAAATAATCCATCTCTGGGTTGAATTTACTCAAGTAGTACACTAATGCAGGGTGAAGAGTTGATGTTAGACTACTGGCAAACAACACAGTCATAAGAAATTTTTTTTCTTGTGCCTGTGTAGTTGCAAGGCTGCCTACCATCACTTCTGTGAGTTCTTGGGAGGGAGAGAGGCTTTGGCAGGTGTTTATTCATGCCTTGGCAGTGGTCAAATTTCTAGCAGAAACATTCATAAATATAGTTTTAGAGGTAAACTGCTAGACACTGTAACATGGTCCAACTTACTCCTAAATTTTTGCTATTTTATCAGGAAATAGTTTTACACAAACCACTTTTAGAAACCTGTTACCCTGTGTCACATTTAAAGGCGGACTTCAAAAATTCTGTTAAGAGCTTCATGCTATCTTTATAGCAAAAATCGGATTTAACTATTTGTTTCATTACTTATATAGCTGATACTACGTTGACAGCTGCTGCCACAAAACACTAATTTGGCTTAAAAATAACACAGCAGTAACATCAATACACTTCTCAGAGTTCTGCTGCAGCTGCTTGGGGATGAAACAAAAAACCTCCCAAATGGCTGCAAATGAAAACAAAACAATATGTGCTGATTTATGTTGCATTCTGAAGGTCAATAAAACTGGGATCTAGCAAGGGGCACGTGAGAGCAAATTCTGTAAGAGACATCTGCCACTGATAAATCGTGCTGCCGGTGCTGCAGAACTCAACATCAGAATTTGACAGTAAAAAATGTCCTTACTGGTGTTTACATGTTTAATTAGCTGCTGATAGGTACCATGAGAACACAAGAATGTACTTAGGCTAATGTTGGTGAAAAGCATATGGTCACATGGTCAATCCAGCAGGAAATATTTATAGCCTTCAAAGTTACGTCACACCCACAGCACATGAGCGGACAGTGGAAGGCTGATCTCTCTGGGAGCTCCAGCTGCAAAACACCACAGACCTTGGCCTGGATGTGTATCATGGAGTCACCTGAGGTTAGTCCACTAGGTCCAGTTTGTGTCAGTCCAGATTAACACCACGATATGAGTTGCAAAAAATTAATTATTTCCCTTTGGTTAGGAATGAAGACAAAGTATGGTTCGCCTCTTGTTGCTGTTTCCTGTCTTCACATGGCAAAATACACTCTTTAAGGCCCGTGGTTCTTGATGGTCTCACCCGAAAGGTCAAAAATAGGTTAAGTTCTGAAGTCTGAATTACTTTTTCAAATTTCTTTTGGAAATGAGGCCTTTGCAACTCAATGGAGGTAGGGGGGAAAGAGAAGCTGGAGGAAGTTAGTGTTCCTACATATGATACTTGGTCTGTGTTGGATGTGCTATAGCTGTGAAGAGTTTAGGTAGGCTCCATGTGCCATGCTGTGAGAAACTAACAAGTGGGGAGGACAGAGGTTTCCTGTTTCTCTTACCACTAGTCAATTTGATGTCACAGTCATTTGGTGGCTAGGGGTGGGAGGAAGCAACTAAAATATAAATTTCTTGCAATTCCTCAATCCACAGCAGCATCTCTGCCTGCACTCTTACATGGATTAAAACAACCCGGGAAATATTTTCATGCTTTATTTCCTAGTTTGCAATATTTTAAACTGTAAATAGAACAATGAGAAGTTAAGACCTTCAGACAAGGAAACAGGCTCTTTTCATCACTGAGACTGACTGTGGGTGTTCCCTTGGCAAGCACAGGAGTAAATGTACATTAGGAACACAAATTTAAAGTCAGGAACATTAAATATATAAAGAAAGGGATTTTTAAGTGGTAAATATTTATAACAATACTTTGAATGGATAAGATTCTAGTTAAAGTTTCATAGGAAATGCAGCAATTTTTGGTACATATTTAAAATGAACTTTCTGTTTTAAGAAGTGGAAGAGTGTAAAATAATCTGAGAATCTGTAACTGGAAAATAGAAAGTGAGACAAAGATTACTTGCTAATGTTTCTCTAATTTGAATGGTGACAGGACTGCACACAATTTTTTTTAACCTTACCTAAGAGCTTGTCCATCTATATGATGAGAGAGGTAGGTAATAAATATTATACTGTAATAGCTGTATACAAAGAACATTCAGAGCTCAGTTGTTTTTTCCTTACTATAACTGTTAATTGCTCTTTTTAAAGTAATAGCTGCAATCAATTTTTTCCTCAGGTTTGGAGGCGTTCGAAGCATTGAAATACAAAAGAGTGAGATTAATAAAAGGCAATCCTTAGAAAGAAGAATCTGGAGTGCATGTGGGGAAGTGTATAGCACGAACATTCTGTGTGAGGAAACCTTTTAACTGCAGATGTAATTTTGGACAGTGCTTCTGTAACCCAGAGTTTGCAGTTGGCTAAATTGTCCCTCACCACAACAAATCCAGAATGCACCTGCCCAGAGATGTAACGGGACCCTGTGCAAGGAACCAGAGGCCGGCAGGTGGGCCTGTGCTCCCTGAGTCCTTGCCATGACACTCTTCAAACATTTGTATTGTTGACTCTTTTCTTGCCATCAGCTAAGCTTCAGAAGAGCTGAAACTGGGCTGTAGTAGATTCTTGTATGCCTGAGAATCTTTGCCTGACCCAGAGGAATGACGCAAGAGAGAATTTGGGTGCATGAGACCCTGTAACAAGTTCAGGCTGCAACCAGGTGTGAGAACATGTTTGCCCGCTGGGCAAGTTGGTATCTGAGGAAGGGCTCAGACTCCCACTCCATTAGGAATTTAGACCTGGAGTTTACAGCCTGTGGCTCGTTAACTATTTTTGACTTAAAGCCTACAGAATGCAATGAAAAAAGGAAAAGAGCAGCCTCCTGCTGCTAAGCTAATACTTGCTCCACAGAGGTGTTGTCAGCCTGGGAAGATTTGCAGGGCTCTAAAAAGAAAAACAGGAGGAAAAAAACCCTGATTTGTGTGCCCTACCTTTCAACGGAGATTGAAATTTAAATTGTGCAGTCAGTCACAAAAAGATTCTTGAACTACATTCAGGGAGTTGTGAGAATGATGATTTAAGTACCTGGGAGGAAAGATCCTTTAGGTGAAACATATTAAATTCAATGGGAGCAAGTTTAGGCCCCAAACTGGAGAAGATTAAAGAAACTATGAGTATTCTAATACACGTCCTGTGAAATAATGTATTTATCTATTAATCAAAGAAATTTGAAGATTTTTGGAAAAGATAATTTTAAATTAACAAAAGCCTTAAATACCCTAAACCTAATCAAATCGGAGGAAAAATACAGTTGTTTTTATTGTGAGTGACCAATGATAAATATGCAATGCAACCTGGTTTTACATACACTACAGCATGTTTTTTTTCAGATGAAAGCAGATTTTTGCTCTATTATGGTACATATTTTTAGTAGTAATTTTGGGAGATTTATGAGGAATCATAATGAACATAATTAAAATAATCCAATTATCCTGGATGTGCACTTTTGCCAGTTGTGATCTGTGTTTCATTCTCTGATGCATCAGCATTTGAATACAAAAGGTAAAATTAGACCCCACAAGATTATTTATATGTGTATTTGCCAAAGCAAAAAATAGACCTTTCTAAACTGCTTTGAAGTGCATTATGTCATTTAAACTTTCATAATGTGCATATTACAGATGAGTCAATCACCGTATTTTTCCAGACATAAAAAGAGGGGTCAGGGGAAAATTAGGGCAGAGACTTTATATAAAATCCTCAAAATCTGAAGAACTTTTTAGTTAGTCATATGGTGTTTTTAGTTTTTTAGGTGGCTTCGCCTTTTTTTTTGTCAGAAGTGGCAAATATGCTTACTGATAAAATCAAATCAATCTCAGTTCTCAGTGGTCTGTATTCAAGAACTCCATAAGAAATTTTTGAAGACTTTCTTTCATAGACCACTGAAATATGAACTTCACATGAATCTTTTGTACTAACTTTAGTTTTAATCACTTTGCTGTAGGGATTTACAGGTGCATTGCATTTCTCTATCTTGAAGGAGAAAAGACTAAAATCTGTGGCCCAGATCCTGTAATTGAAAAGGTAATGATGGATTTTTTAATACTTGTAGATTTGAAGAATTTTTCTTTTTTCACTTGTACAATTAAATCCTTTAGATAATTTCTCATTATTCTAGAGTTCAGCAAATTTTCTGTTTAAAATACTACCTAAAAAAAAAAAATACAAGGAAGTTGCTGGCTAATTACAGGAGGAAGTGAAAATTATTTGTCTAGTTCAAAATGTTGTAACTGTGCAATTTCCATGGGCACAGATTATTATGAAATAGAAACCAGCAAAAGAATACATAAATATAAAGCAATTTTCGATCAAGTACTCCAGGAGATTGGTATTCCAGGCGTGTTCTCAGCACTGGTGTTGTTGCACCTGGAGTACTGTGCCCAGTTCTGGGCTCCCCAGTCCAAGAGAGATATGGACATCCTGTAGAGAGCCCAACAAAATGTCAAAGATACGGGACTGGAATATCTCCTCAATGAGCAAACGCTGCGAGAGTTGGGGCTGTTCAGCCTGGAGATGAGAAGGCTCAGGGGAAACTGATCAATGTATTTAAGTGTCTGATGGGAGGGTGCGAAGGGGACAGAGACAGGCTCTCTTCAGTGGTGCCCAGAGACAAGACAGGAGGCAATGGGCACACGCTGGACACAGAAGGAGCCATCCAAACATCAGGAAACACCTTTTCACTGTGAGAGACACTCACACTCCCTGGCAAAGTTTGCCCAGACAGGTTGTCAAGTCTTCCCCCTCGGAGGCAGTCAAAAGCCAGTCCTGGACATGTTGCACTGGATGGCCTTGCTTGAGGAAGGGGTTGGACCAGCTAACTTCCAAAGGTCTCTTCTAACCTCAACCATTCTGTNTGAGGAAGGGCTCAGACTCCCACTCCATTAGGAATTTAGACCTGGAGTTTACAGCCTGTGGCTCGTTAACTATTTTTGACTTAAAGCCTACAGAATGCAATGAAAAAAGGAAAAGAGCAGCCTCCTGCTGCTAAGCTAATACTTGCTCCACAGAGGTGTTGTCAGCCTGGGAAGATTTGCAGGGCTCTAAAAAGAAAAACAGGAGGAAAAAAACCCTGATTTGTGTGCCCTACCTTTCAACGGAGATTGAAATTTAAATTGTGCAGTCAGTCACAAAAAGATTCTTGAACTACATTCAGGGAGTTGTGAGAATGATGATTTAAGTACCTGGGAGGAAAGATCCTTTAGGTGAAACATATTAAATTCAATGGGAGCAAGTTTAGGCCCCAAACTGGAGAAGATTAAAGAAACTATGAGTATTCTAATACACGTCCTGTGAAATAATGTATTTATCTATTAATCAAAGAAATTTGAAGATTTTTGGAAAAGATAATTTTAAATTAACAAAAGCCTTAAATACCCTAAACCTAATCAAATCGGAGGAAAAATACAGTTGTTTTTATTGTGAGTGACCAATGATAAATATGCAATGCAACCTGGTTTTACATACACTACAGCATGTTTTTTTTCAGATGAAAGCAGATTTTTGCTCTATTATGGTACATATTTTTAGTAGTAATTTTGGGAGATTTATGAGGAATCATAATGAACATAATTAAAATAATCCAATTATCCTGGATGTGCACTTTTGCCAGTTGTGATCTGTGTTTCATTCTCTGATGCATCAGCATTTGAATACAAAAGGTAAAATTAGACCCCACAAGATTATTTATATGTGTATTTGCCAAAGCAAAAAATAGACCTTTCTAAACTGCTTTGAAGTGCATTATGTCATTTAAACTTTCATAATGTGCATATTACAGATGAGTCAATCACCGTATTTTTCCAGACATAAAAAGAGGGGTCAGGGGAAAATTAGGGCAGAGACTTTATATAAAATCCTCAAAATCTGAAGAACTTTTTAGTTAGTCATATGGTGTTTTTAGTTTTTTAGGTGGCTTCGCCTTTTTTTTTGTCAGAAGTGGCAAATATGCTTACTGATAAAATCAAATCAATCTCAGTTCTCAGTGGTCTGTATTCAAGAACTCCATAAGAAATTTTTGAAGACTTTCTTTCATAGACCACTGAAATATGAACTTCACATGAATCTTTTGTACTAACTTTAGTTTTAATCACTTTGCTGTAGGGATTTACAGGTGCATTGCATTTCTCTATCTTGAAGGAGAAAAGACTAAAATCTGTGGCCCAGATCCTGTAATTGAAAAGGTAATGATGGATTTTTTAATACTTGTAGATTTGAAGAATTTTTCTTTTTTCACTTGTACAATTAAATCCTTTAGATAATTTCTCATTATTCTAGAGTTCAGCAAATTTTCTGTTTAAAATACTACCTAAAAAAAAAAAATACAAGGAAGTTGCTGGCTAATTACAGGAGGAAGTGAAAATTATTTGTCTAGTTCAAAATGTTGTAACTGTGCAATTTCCATGGGCACAGATTATTATGAAATAGAAACCAGCAAAAGAATACATAAATATAAAGCAATTTTCGATCAAGTACTCCAGGAGATTGGTATTCCAGGCGTGTTCTCAGCACTGGTGTTGTTGCACCTGGAGTACTGTGCCCAGTTCTGGGCTCCCCAGTCCAAGAGAGATATGGACATCCTGTAGAGAGCCCAACAAAATGTCAAAGATACGGGACTGGAATATCTCCTCAATGAGCAAACGCTGCGAGAGTTGGGGCTGTTCAGCCTGGAGATGAGAAGGCTCAGGGGAAACTGATCAATGTATTTAAGTGTCTGATGGGAGGGTGCGAAGGGGACAGAGACAGGCTCTCTTCAGTGGTGCCCAGAGACAAGACAGGAGGCAATGGGCACACGCTGGACACAGAAGGAGCCATCCAAACATCAGGAAACACCTTTTCACTGTGAGAGACACTCACACTCCCTGGCAAAGTTTGCCCAGACAGGTTGTCAAGTCTTCCCCCTCGGAGGCAGTCAAAAGCCAGTCCTGGACATGTTGCACTGGATGGCCTTGCTTGAGGAAGGGGTTGGACCAGCTAACTTCCAAAGGTCTCTTCTAACCTCAACCATTCTGTGAACTGGTGAAAAGAATCAAGCTTATACAATTTTTCTTCAGCTTCAGAGAGATGGGCTGTTTGCTTTGGTTTTGGTTTTGGGATTATTTTTTTTGTTAGAGGAGTGGATACAGTTCTCACCTTTCTGCATCCTAGTATGAAATCTGCCCATGAGTGTGTTGAGCTTAATTCAGGAAGACAAAATCTTCACAAAATCTTTGTAAAGGGATGTGCACACCGGTTTTTCTTCTACTGTACTTTCTTAAACTTGTCTTAAACCTCCTCTTGGGGAAAACAAAAAGTTTCAAGATCACAGCAAAAACTCTACATGAGAAATACAGGGAAAAAAAGACAAAAGACTCTAGAAGTAAAAATAAAAACTAAGGCTGTCCATGCCTTTCAGAAGTGGAAGGCTAAAGGCCTAAATACAGGCCTAAAGGAGAGGCAAATTTGGTGAGTAAACATGTACAGATCTACCAATCTATTCTATGTTAATTTGGTCAGATTAAATTTATTACTGTTGTTTTCTTCTTGTGTGTGTCCAATTGAACATCAGTGGTCTCTTTTACTTAATTTCATCTGGTTTTGGTTGAGTTTTTAAAATAATTTCTTTTTGTGTAGACTGTAAAATCAGACATTAATATGAAGACTAGAAGCAGAATAGGTCTAAGTGTACCTCAGGAGATCGATCTGTTCTTATAAAATATATTGCATTATGCTATTTTTACTCTTAAGATAACAGTACCTATAACAATTAGGATTGTTTTTTAATTATTTGTTACTTGGAAAAGATGAAAAATTGGAATTTTTTATAGAGTTTAATGAATCACATTACAGGTTTTCCACCATGTTACGGTAAATGCACAGTCCTACTGGGGTCTTTTATTAGCAGACTGCAGAACATATCTTAAAACTTTATCATTATAACTAATATTTTAAAAATAATGACTATTACATGAGTGGATTCCCATGTTATGTCAGCACAATGCTGTTACTACAATGAGGTATTCCATATGCTTCCTTTCTCCTTATTCTCAGTAGTTGTGTGCACTGGCTTTCTTTCTCTGAGGGGGAAAAATGATTTTGAAATTATTTCTATTGTTCACATGTTTGTGTTCAACCGAGGCCAAGTGGAAAGAAAGTCTTCAGTGAAGAGATTACTATTTATATATATACCTCTGACACAAGTTTTTATTCCATTTCCTGTTGTGCTAATACTGAAACAGACATAGAACATCACTTATTTTACTCTTTAAGCTTATATGTATGGACATTTTTTTTTTGCTGCACACACAGAGCACAGTGGCATTTTTCTGACCAATTCCTAATAAATGGAACTGAAAAAAGATAGGTCAATAATTTGTCATTTTATTCATTTTGTTGTAATGTCCCTTCTTCATCATGAGGGTGCTGTAGCCGTCAAGCTTCTCTTACATTCTGATAATTGTTCCTTAAAGTCAGGAGGGCATGAAATCACACCTAGCAAAACTTGCACAACCACAGCATCTTAAAGGATGCTCAGTGGTATAAATAGATAAGCCTATGTATGTAGCGTGTAAATACCAACAGTGCTGTAGTATAAATACCACTGCTGCATGAACCAGTACTAGTTGGTAGCAATGTACAGAGTGCCACAGGACACTTGGAGATGTATAGAGAGGGCATGCAGTTTTCCAGCAGCCAGTGAACAGGGAGACATTCCAGTGGCTTGTGGATGCCACCCACCTTTTGACAGTCTTAATAAGAATTGTGATTATCATTCTGTTTAGGGTAGTGCATGTTGTTCACACAAAAATATTCAAATATTCAGCAGCATTCTCAATTGTTGACAAAGGTGTCATTTTAGAGTGGATTGAGGTTTCCCCAGAGAAAAGTGCAGAGTTTTTTTCCTTGGGTGGATTCAGGAACTTTTTGCTCCCACAAAAGCTGTTTAATCCCCATTTTCAAAACCCACTACTTCAAATCTGGGAGGTACTACTATGAAATTTGGCAGGGGTAGAGACTAATGATCCCTTGAGATCCATTCTGACCTACTTTTTCACAATTACTTCATAGGTCGATTACTCTTTTGATTGAATCAGATGCTCAGTTTTTGAAGCTCCTTTGGATAGATTCCACTTCAGGAATCAGTGTCAGAATACCAGCTTTAGGCCAGCTTGAAAAATCCTGTTGAGACAAGAGGCTTATGTTTTAGTGGCCTTGCCTTGTGTACATTTCACATACTTTCCATATAATCCCATATTTTGGTAAATTCTGTCTCAGATGAAATATTTACTATATGACTCAGAAAAAATGTTTAAGAAGAGTTTCATCTTGCAACAGTAGCTCACACTGCCTCAAAATATCTTCTGTTGTGGGGCTTTGAGTTTTTTTCTGGCTATTAATTTTCTTCTGTTATTATTAATATATGATTTATCTATCAGAAGTTTCATGGAACTGGATTATTTGTGTTCCTTTGAAAGGATGAAATTTGATCAGTTTATTTTTATATTTCCCTTTTTACTCTAGGGTGGCAGCTTGAGAACATCTGAACACATAATCCCTTGAGATCAAGCTCTGTATTCTCAGTCAATATCTTTTTAAGTAGAAGTGTCTGTTCTGAGAGAAATAGGTTGCAGTTAATTGATATTCTCAGTTACAGATGAAATTATTGAATACTGGCTCATGATAACTACCTCAGGTCAGAGTAGAATCTGCTCTGCCTAAAATTAATTAATTCTTGTATGTGGTTCAGTGCTGCAATTTCCATGCTCTTTTTTTTTCATTTAAATCCTCTGCACATAGAATTTCATAAGGCTACCAGGTGTAGGAATCAGAAGGATCTCCATAGTACCCTAAATTGATAGCTATGATCCCTCAGTCCTTGAAGCTGCGCATTCCTGCAGCTCTGTGATGTGCTGTAAGCACAGATCATGATGTTCCACGGAAATACCACTGTGTTCCTGGCAGTGCATAAAAATGCACAGTGGTTACATAAAAGATACCACATCATTCCTGTTAATTGATTACTTTGATTAATTCCTCTTTCTGAACTGATAAAATTGGTGGTGATATTTTTGCATGTAAAGCATATCCTATAAGGGGATTTATTTAAAGGGTGAGTGTTTCACTAGCATTCTAGTTGATTCAAAAATTATGTAATATATTAAGATATGAGTGCCAGTAAAATTCCTCATTCAACTTCAAACACGTGACATACCATGTGCATAAAATGCTACACTGAATTTCTAAACTTGACACGTAAGAGAACTTCAACACTCAAATATTTGCATACTTACACAATGAGATAATTAGTGTTTTCATGTCACTTTGCTGAAGGCTGATAATGAACATCAAAAACTTACTGCATAAGCAGCAGAACTAGTAATTTGTTTGTGTCATCTGTTTCCTTAATGCAGACGGAAAGTTCTTCGATAATGCATTAATAAGATCTGTTCTCTCTATTACTGCCCTACCTCTGTAAAGTTTGTAGATATGTAATGTCTTTACAATGTCTTTCCCTCCTGTTAGTTTTGTTAGAAATCAGCTTGGAGAAGGTATTAGGACAGTGCGATGAACTTAGTCTTGGTTCTTCAGGAAATTATACTAAACTACTGCTTTTTTTTACCATTTTAATATCATCCGTAAGCAGCACTCAACAGCACATTTGCTTCTTCTTTAGCTAGTATCAGTATATTGTACTATTAAAAATACATAGGTAAGATATATGACATAACAATATCGAAGTGTTTTCCCACTCTGGAAGTGATTTTTTTTTTTGTTGAAGTGCTTTATAAATTCATGTTACCTCTTATCTGCATTGTCCTGCTGCCAGTTTGCCACTAATATACAAGAACAGCAGCATCTCTGTTGTTTTGCTCTGTGAAAGGAGATGCAGAAATCATGAGTCTGCCTTCCGGAATTTCAAGGAAAAGATAATAGGTAGGCTAAGCTTCTTCCTTTCAGCTTTTCTAGTAGGAGTTGTGAGGGTTTTATTGAAGAAGCAGCAGAAAGGCAGATTGCATTACAATGTTGAACACACCTTCTTTCATTAAGAGAAGAAAGGCTGAGAAGGACTAGCACCAAGAAAGGCTGAGGCACTCACATGTCCTGACATTTCCATGTTTTATGCAAAACTTCTGGCCCCTTATGCTGTGTATAATATGGAAAGAAGAGGAATATAGAAGATTAGGAAACAATTTTGACATGTAATGTTAGTAAATTATGAATTAGAATTAGTATAGGATAAACACTAAATTGAGAGTTTTTCAAAGATCTCTGATTTAAAGTAAGATTGAATACAACATTAAATAATTTAGAAGTTTTCTTCAAAGAAGTATCCATTAATCCAAATAAAAAGACTTGAACTTGAGTAAGTGCAATTTTTAGAACTACCTAACAAGATTCATTCATTAAGATTTTAGAAAATTTCACAGTAATATCCTTTCCTCGTGGCCTTCTCAATACAAGGTAGAGATGCCAGAGGTAGATAAGTTGCTTGAAGAATTTTAATTTTAGCACTAACCAGCAAGTCAGTTTGGAAATTATTTTGTTTAAACTAGGTTCCCATTCAACTTTAGACAAAACTATGCCTAATAGCTAGAGAGTCACTGCTGATATTGTGTGATATAATCCTAATTTGCTTTCCTTCAGATAAAACTCCAGATCAGATTGTGAAGATCAAGGCATTTTCTGTTACCACCCCAATTTTATTCATTGCCTGGAGGTTTTAAAGCTTTGTTTGTAGATTTTAAATATAAGTTGAATCTGAATGTTATTTTATTAAATGGAGAGACACTGTTTTAAATGAGTCATAGATGAAAACCATATATCAGGAGTCCAAGTATTAATTAAAAAGGATATGCCAGATTCAGTGGCATAAAAATACCAAAATGATGAACAATTACTATAGGATAAGATCCTTTTCTGGCAGAAGATACATTCCTTGGATTTTCATGTCATTGCCTAAAGAAGTAAGAACTGTCATGGTTAGTGGCTGGCAATTCAATCCCAAATTGCAGGAGGCTTGCCAGACAGAATTTTTAAAACTTCAGGATTCAGAGACTTTGTGTTGCATGTGCTTGTAAATTAAAACAGTTGGAGCCTTTTACCAAGTCTTACTTGTAGAAAGTTCAGGAAAAGGCAAGATCATTTGTTTACCTTATAAGTTAGGATGGTAAAACTATAATTTTGAAAAGAAAATCCTTTAATGAATATTTATCATCAATCTTCCCCCCACCCCTGACCCCAAAATTGCTTCAACATTCCTGGGCACCAAACATCTCCCTTATTTTAGGGGATGATTATATTTTAATGTCAAAACAACTTGAGGAAGAAAGAACAGCACATTCTAGGAAGTGTGTCAAATTCGGTTTCAGTCAACAATTTAAAGTGTGACAATCTTATACTGCATTTCTTAAAACAGGTGCTTCTTTGTGCAAGTTGTTTCCTGTTAAACTGTGCAGTGGGATTTCTCAATAATTTTCTGCATAGTTGTGAGTATCATCATTGAATTAGCCTGCCATATCTGACTAAAGGCTTTATAGTGATGCCTAGCTCTTAATTCTGGAGCCATCAGATATTTGAATTACTATAGACATGCCAAATTTTTCTGAAAGATCAAGATCTTTTTCCATTTAATGGCAAATCTTACCTTCATGGGATAAAAACTGTAGTGTCTCTACCAACAGTGGTAAAGGTCATTACAGGCTGTTGGATTAAATAGAAGATGAAAGGTGCAGTCCAAGACCAAATATTTCCTTTGAATAGTTTATTTTGTTTTGCAGTTGAATATTGTTCAATTAGTATCTTAGTGTCTGCTGTTTAGATTTTACTGTGTAGAGAGCATCCATTTTTCAGATTATAGCTAGCGCAGTCAGTAATCCAGATAATGATTTAAATTCTCACTTACCCTCATGGATTCCAGCATTCCCACCTTTCCTTCTCAGGTGTATGCTCTGAAAAAAATTCTTATTCTGATGAGGACATAAAAGCTACATTGTTTTTTCCTTTGAGATTAACTGAAAGGACAAATAGTGACCTCAGCCTGCTAAGCCCTAAGGCATCGTGGCAGTTAAGGTAGCTCACCTGAACTGACAAAAACCTTAGTTTTTGCACCTTTCCTAGGATCAATTTTGATAACATTTAGACAACACACCTCTGGGTACCTGTAGGTAGCTTAACTCTGGAAGCTCAATAGTAGTGATAGAGTGAAGGACATTTCTACCATGAACAAGCAGTCTGACATTAAGACAAGGAGGCTCCCTTTTCTGTCAGGACCTGAGGGTCTCACCAGTGCACGTGAGCTGGCAATGTGCCTGGCAGCAGAGTGCTCACAGGAGGGGAAATAGGAGAGCAAGGGAAGTGATTTATTTCAAGATTTAATTCTCTCACTTTTTCTGTTAGAGAAAGGAGGTACCCTAGCATCACATAATAAAAATAGATTACTGTTTTGATCTCCCATCTATTTGAGACACAAGTTGTCCAAAAATATGTGGGACTTCTTAAACGATAATATTATGAATGTTAGCTTCTTCAGAAAATGCAGATAAAATCCAGTGTTGCAGAGTATACAAATCCAGTCTGTAATAATTTTGTCAATGGAAAATCCCAAAAGTTACTGCTTCTATACAGTTTGCAAGAATCAGCAGTTTTCCTTTTGAATTGATGGCAAAACCTCCTGAAAATTTTCAAGTGACTCAAAACCAAGTAAATGAGTCTTGAAATCAGTTGGGCCATGGCACACTGTGATACATTTATCAAAGAATGTACAGATTTCACATTCGCCCTATAACAGCCATGTACTGTGACTTGCTTAAACCACCTCAAAATTTCCAATCAGATAATGTGGCAAACTACTCAGGAAGAAAAAAAGAAATAAAAAGATGTGATTAACATTTAGCACCTGAGATAATTTGAGAGTTGAAACAAAAGCTATCTTTGGGCTAAAGATGAGTTATCTACAACTGACAGATGCATTTTTTCAAAAATTAAATGTGATCATATTTTGACACATTCATACATCTTCTACTGTAATAATGGACAGAAAAGTTTGAGGTTAGTGGGCATTATACTCCTTCCACAAAGAGATGTAGAGATAGTAGTGCTTAAAAATCTCCAGTATCGAAGTCTCTCTATCTTTAGGGAGAGCTTTTCTTTATGTGAAAAAAAACAACCCCAAAAACTAACAAAGGACCTCAGGCCTCACTTATGCTCTTTGGTGGAGATGAAATGACAATCTACTACCTGTCCCTCTGTCGGGGGACAGATGAATATTGCCATTAGCAGTTTGCCATAGACAATGGTCTGCCAAAGTCTTAAGAATGAGAGCTTTTTTGTTCCATGAAGAGCTTGATTTTCCTAACTGAAACAGAGATTATTGACATTCCACATAAAAATATCCTTTTGACAGAAGTTGTATGCTACAATCAGTACTTTGAATTGGGACAAAGAATGTTAAAATCTTGGCCAGTTAATGAAATTTGAATTATCAGCTTTGAATGTGCATTTCAATGTGATATGTTCTAAGGTTTCATGTCCTCTTGGCATTTGCTCACAGCTAGTCAGATCTCTTGGTTTTTTCTTTTCTGAAATTCTTTTTCAATTCATTCATGGTTATACTGTGTTGAAATTGACTCCTCTTTCAGTTGGGACTGCAAAAGCAGAAGGAATGCATTGTATCTTTTCTGAAGAAACAAGTAAGAATTTCAGAACTTGGCCCAGAGATTGGTCTGCATCCTGTGGACTTATGGCAAAAAAAAAAAATTCTTAAATGTCATGGGAAGCTTTTCTTCATTATTTGAAGCCTTTTTTTTTAACCAGAAATATATATGCCCTAACATCTGTAGCATAAAATAAGAAAGGTCAAATTTTACAGTGGTTTTTGTTTTTTTTTTTAACTTCCTGTATGGTTTGCATGTATTTGTAGGAAATTTCAAAGGCTTTTATTAGTGTCAGTTATTCTAGCATACATTTTATAAAATAATTTTCCATCACGGAAATTTACAAAAAAATTTTGATGTGTTACAGCTATAACCAAGGTGAAATAAAGATGTACTATTCAGTTTTCCATAACTAACTATTACTCTATATCATACAAAAAATCCAAACCCAGGAGAAAGCAACATTCTGATTATGAAGCTTCAATGATTTAGACTGAAAATGTCTTAAAAATTCTATTTTCTGGGATGTGGTTACAGGTGCTGGAGGAGCTGACATTTGTCTGGAGCTGACATTTCTGCAGAGGAAGTCCTTCGCTTGCAGAAGCAGCACTGTTGGGTGTCAGAGGCAATGCTGCCACTAATGAAACTGAAAGTATGTAAAAAGATTCTACCTATGAGAGAAAAACCCAAGAAATGGGAACAACTGTAGAGAAAATGGCTACCAGCTACAGAGGATGAAAGACACTTCAACCAACCTGTGCAAGAAAATAAAAAAGAAACTTGCTATTGGACACCGGATGGGGAAATCAGAAGGAAATATATGATTCCAGCACGGCCTTTAGATATGTGTTACAAATTTCGGTCAGTTCTAATTGTAATTTAAGGGTAGATATTTTCCACCTATTCGTCTCTTTTCCATTTTTTTTTAATTGACCTTTATCCAGTTTTCTCCAACTCACTCCCATTTTAGGCAGGTCTGAAGATCAAAAGTTTTGTCTTTAAAGAGAGATGATTCTCACTATGCTTGTGAAGTCCCAGTCATTTCTCAGTCTTCTCAATAGTTTTGCAACACACCCTGCAATAAAATTAGCTAATCAATGGAATGTACATGTAGTGGATGTAGTAATTTATAAAGTCTGTGAGATTAGACATAACCAGGCAGTTCTGTCCAGTAGTGTCTAAGGTGATGCAATACACTCACTGAAGAGGAATCAAATGTGGTTGAGCAAGTTCTCGGTGAATCAAAAGAATCTTTCCTTGATTAGTCCAGAAGAAATTTGATTGAACAAACACAGCTGGATTTTAGATTCACGGCTGTACCTCCCCAACATCCCCATACACAGAGAAAAAAAGGTGATAATTGGCATGGCTGGCAATATTGTGGGATGGCTTCTGAAAGATCAGCTATCAGCTACTCTTTGAGTTATCTGTCCACTGATCTCCTGCTGACAGGCAGTAAAAATCATGGCTGCCAAATACTTTTAAAGCACAGATCTCTCTCAAGAAGCCAAGCCTGCAAGGCCTGTTATTTTGATGTAGTTTGCCTGGATGTAGAAGGCCTGATTTGGAAATCATTCTCTTTGACAGATGTTGTTTTTGCCTTCGGCTTCATAGGAAACTGAAGCAAGTAATAAACATAATAAAGTCACAGAACTTAGAGGTAAGCTTTCAAGGTAGTCCAAGAAAAATATTGTTTATATAAAATAATTCTGAACCGAAACTAGGACTGTCTCTGGACAAATATATGATTGTAACTCATGGCATTCTGTTCTGACTGAACACCATATGATTTTATATTTACTTGCCATACATTTTGGGAAAGACAACCTGCCTGGTTTTGAACAGTGAATATTTTAAATCCAACACAATTTGTAAGATATATTTAATGGTCACTTCTGACTAACAGCAGCTGCCACTTCTGGAGCATTTGAGAAACAGAGGTAGACTACAGATGTTGCAATGCTTTCTAAAATCTTGGGAGTGTCTTTTGAGCATTTCTATCACAGCTTTGTTTTACAGGTTTGAGACTTCTAAATCTCTCTCTGTGTGCCATATTGTATTGGATTTTTATGGCCAGGTTTCAGTAGTGGTGGAGACTACAAGGGTGGCTTCTGTGAGAAGCTGACAGAAGCTTCCTCCATGTCCGATAGAGCCAATGCCAGCCTGCTCCAAGATGGGCACACCAGTGGCCAAGGCTGAGCCCATCAGGGACAGTGGTAGTGCCTCCGGGATGGCACAGTTAAGAGAGGGAAAAAAATTACTGCACAAGAGCAATTGTGGGCAGAGAACAGAGGGGCGAGAACACGTGAGACAAACAGCTCCACAGACACCAAGATAGTGCAGAAGAAGGGCACGAGGTGCTGCAGGCACCAGAGCTGAGATTCTGCTGCAGCCCATGGTGCAAACCACGGTGAAGCAGCTGTGTACCTGCAATCCATGGAGGACCATGGGGGAGAAGAGATCCACCTGCAGCCTGTGGAAGAGACCCATGCCAGAGCAGGTGGAAGCCTGAAGGAGGCTCTTACTCCGTGGGAAGCGCACACTGGAACTGTGAAACTGTGGACAGAGGAGTCCACACGGGAGCAGGTTTGCTGGCAGGACTGGAAATTCTGTGGGGGCCCCACGCTGGAACAGCCTGTCATTAAAGGACTGACCACTGTGGAGAGAGACTCACACTGGAGCAGTTCATGAGGAACTGCAGCCTATGGGAGAACTCATGTTAGAGAAGTTTGGGGAGGACTGTCTCCCCTGGGAAGGACCCCACTCTGGAGCATAGGAAGTGTGTGAGGAGTACCCCCTAAAGAATAAGGAGCATTAGAGACAGACTCTGATGAACCAACCACAGCCCCATCCCCTATCCCCCCACACTGCTGGAGAGGAAGGAGGTAGAGAAGATTGGGACTGAAGTTGAGCCCAGGGAAAAGGGATGGGAGTGGAAGATTTTCTTTTATTTCTCATTACTCTACTCCGATTTGATTGGCAATAAATGAAGTTTCCTGCGTTGAGTCTGTTTTACCCCGATGGTATTTCGTGAGTGATCTTTCCCTGTCCTTGTCTCAACCCACAGGCCTTTTGCTGTATTTTCTCTCCCCTGTTCAGCTGAGGAGGGGAGTGGTAGACCACTTTGTTGGGCACCTGGCATCCGGCCAGGGTCTAACCACCACAAATATCTAGGAACTTGATTGTTAGGTATTTTTCTGTTTGGAGTGCCAGAATTAGAACTTAATGTAAACTCTGCAGATTACAAAGGCTGGCTTGTTTCATTTGCTACATTTGAGCAGCTTAATGTGGTGGGGTTTGGTTGGTTTTTCTTTGGTAATTTTATTTTGCTCATTTATACTTAATATGGCCTAATTTTTAAAACTCTCTTGCACAAGCCAATTTAAGCAATGTGACATACAAGCATAAACTCTTCTGAAACCATGGGTCATTCGAAACAAGTGGTTGCTTCTGCCACTAATTTTTCAGACTACAGGTTGTTAAGCACACAAATGACAAGAAAAATCTCCTTGTTCTTCTTTGGTCTACTTCAAAACCTGTGATAAGGAGAGCACACCTGCCTTGGACACACTGCTTAGAGAATCTTCTTCTTTATGACTTTGTCTAAAACAGGACCACGATGATGCTAAACACCAAGAAGGACCCTTTGACCTCAGAGGTTTAATTCTAGCACTTAAAATTAGGTTAATTTTTAAAGAGGCATGTGGTTTAAGGACCTAGAGCATGAAGAAAAATGAGACAGATTATTTTCCTTCTAAAACCAGCCACACTAAGAAAACCGAGCAATACGTGTTATTTCCTCTCCTCTGAAATTTCAGTCTGGCATGAAATTTATTTGTTTTTTGGAACAGGAACACTCACTGTGCTTTTGGACATACCATTATATTGCTCATGATGAACAACCTACCCTTTTTTTTTTGCTTGATCCACACAGACAACTGCTAATTCAGGATCATAGGATAATTCCTATTGGAGGGGATCTTGGAAGATCTCTAGGTCCACCCTCCTGCACTGACAGGATCGGCTGTCAAACAAGGTTACCCAGGGCTTTATCCAATTGAGTGTTGAAAACCTCCATAGCTGGAGATGACACAATCTCTTTGGACAATGTGTTCCTCTGCTTGACTGCTCTCATGATGTCTCCTCATATTCAGTCTGAACCTCTTCTTCTTTCACCTCAATGTCCATGCGCTTGTTCCCCACCTTGTGAAACACTGACTAGCCTGGCTCCAATTTCCTAATAATGTCCCAGTAGGTACTGTCAAGGCTGCTGTTAGGTGTTTCCAAAGCTACATGTTCTCCAGGCTGAGCAAGTCCTGTTCCTTCAGCTCTCCTTGCATCTTAAGTGCTCCAGCCCTCAACCATCTTGATGTGTCTCTACTGTACTTGCTTCATTTTATCAATTTCTTTCCTGTATTTTGGGAGGTCAGAATTGGACATGGGATCTACATATGGCCTAACATATTATGCAGAAGGGGCAATCATTTCCCTTGCTCTCCTGGCTCTGCCCATACAAATTCAGTCTGGGGTACTTTTGGCCTTCTTCAGTGATGGAGCACACTGATGGCTGATGCGTGATTTGTCCCTGCCCATCCACAAGGAATCTCAGGTCCTTTTCAGCTCCTTTTCACAGCTGTCTCCAAGGCATCTGGTTCGTGTCTGCTAGGGGTCTTTCTTCCCGGGTGCAGGAGGCTGCATTTATCATTGTTGGATTTCATAAAACCTTCCAATCCATTCCTCCAACCTGCCAAGGTTTCTCTGAATGGCAGCCCTGCCCTCAAGGGTCCTTTCTCCCCAATTTGATGCCACTTGCAGACTTGATGAAAGTGTATTCCTTCGCCTGCCACTTATTGGTAAAGATGCTAAAGGGTACAGGTCCCAGATAGACTTCTTACAGTACTCGACTTCTTACTGGCACAGTGATCACTACTCATGGAACTCAATTATCCAGTTTTAACCTATCTAGTTATCCATTTAACCAGGCTGTAACATCCTAATTAAGATGTAAGACCCTTATTTCTGCAGGGTCTCTCTGAAGACCTTGTCAATCTCTTTTTGGAGTTCCCTGGTCTTGCACAATCTGCATAGCTGCTCACACAGTTCCTTGACTTGGCAACACGGCTCCTCAGCCAGGTCATGACTCTTGCAAACAAGGACATCTTGCATGCTCCAGCCTTCATCCCAGGCACTACCAGCAGTCTGGAGAGGCGTGCTGTCCCTCTGGAGCTCTCTGTCTGCTGTCTGCTGTGCCAAGGTAGTCATTCCAGTCCTTTCCTTAAAATATGATGAATGGGTGTTTGACCTTCTTTAACAATGAGTCAGCTGAAGACAAAAGCTCAAAGCTTTTGATAAAGCCTGTGAGAAACTGATAAATTTCACCGGGAAGAAAAGGCTGTAGTTTCCCTATCCCAGCAGCAGCAGACTAGAATTAATTCAGTCATAATTTGTTGTTAATAATACATCCTCACTAATACTGGAAAATACAGTTTCGTCCTCTGAATCATCTCTAAAAATCGCCAAAAATGTATTCTAATATGAGAAATAGAGCTGATGATTCTGTAGGGGAAAATCCTCACACTTGAACCAATTCTGAGTCAATGATATACCTTCAGGAACTGACTCAATTTACTAACTTCAGAGAAACCTACCTGGGGGATTAAAATTGTGGGTGGTTGTATGCTGGATGAGTTTATTCAGTGAAGAGTTTCAATAAGAAGCGGAGTCAACGATCCATGAGGTACCCTCATGAGAAATGAGGAAGAAAAAGATAAGGAGAAGTGGTGAAGGAAATAAATGAAACTTCCTCTTTTGGCCATGGCCAACTTTAATAACTACCTTCGAGCTTTTGTAAGTTCATTTTGAGTGGTGTGAAATTGCAGTGTGTCAAGGGCTCTGCAGAAACTGCCAACTCCTGATCCAAAATAAGCAGAGGTTCCTTTATTTCTGTCATAAGCTAGGTTGCATGAGATGATATTGACAGACAATTTTCAATTGTCTGTTAACCATCCTACATCTTTTTCCTACAAGCAGACCACAATCTAGTTTATCCTTGTAACTTGTTTTCTGTGCAGACACTTAGACACTTAATAGTCGAACAGAAAGGTGAAAGTGTTGAGTCTGACTTTCACTGAACTAAGTGGAGAAAGGAATGCTATTGCTACCTTTAATTAAAATCAAGAACTGTAAATTTGGGTTTGATACTAAATATATTGGAGGAAATTCCACTTGGATCTTACTATTTTCTAATTTCTGGTAACATTTATGATGCTAAAGCCATGTAGAAGTCAGATATGTCTCGTGAAGTCTCTCACTCTTCTTCAAGGAATCTGAAAAATTAATTTCTGTCACATCCCTAAACATGCTGTATTTTTGGTAAATTTTTGATTGTTCTTGTGGCTTCCTTTATTAACAAACTTGAGTCATACTTTAAATGAGAGGTGATTTATGAAAGCAGCAAGGAGGTTCTAAAATAATATTACTATGGCTACTGAAACAACAGTGAAGAGCAAGGATAAAACCATATTGAATATAAATTGCTGAAAAAATATCTACACCTCCCTCCTTGTGTTTTTTGGTCACATTGACTCTAGTAGGTGATGACTACACTCTGAAGATAGAAAGCATTCAGGAGAAATTTTGGTGGGGTATTATGGGCTATTTTCTGCAATCACCAGTTCCATGTTCATCAGTGCTTAGAAAGATAAATAAGACACTTGGAGATGAAATCAAACCATAGTGTTTGTGTGTAGATTTATGGTTCACCTAGATCTTAAATACTACATGCATCCAGTTTAAGACTTTTGAGTATATAAAAAACTAAAAAGACTCAAAACCCCAAAAAACCAAAATACCAAAAAACAAACAAGCAAACAAAAACCAACAAAAAAAAACCAAAACCACAAACCCAAGAGAACAAAAAAGTTTACCAAGGAATGGAACAGTTTTGTAGAAGGAAATGTTGAGTAGGTAGGGACTGCCAGTATTAAAAAGAAGACAACAGAGAGAGATATGATACAACTCAGTGAATGAGAGGGAATAAAGAAATACCTTTCACTTTTCACTGACCCTGACAAATAAGGGGTACCCAACGACAGTTTGTTCAAAACGAGCTAAGTACTGTGTCACACAATATGTTATTAGACTGTGAAATACATTTCCTCAGGGGAATATAAAGGGAAAAACAAGAAGTGACTCCATGGAAGAAAGTATAGATGGTAGTTGAACAAAATGACATGAAAGCAATCTTTGTCTCAGAAAAAGCCTATATCGATGATTTTTGCAAAATACAAGGGTGGACAGGAGGAAGGATCACTATTAACTTGTCCTATTTACTGCTAGGTAATGGCATTACGGGCCACTCTATGAACACAGAAGAGCAGAGAGGAACAGCAGCAGATGCTGAAACCTTAATAATCTACTCAGAGAAAAAAGCCCCTGCCCCAAACCCCCAGCAGGCTGTCACAGGGGACCCTCAGCCCCTTGAGTGGTCCCCATCCATGGCCTTATGCCAGAGGCTCTCCAGGTCTCCTTTCAGGCTAGTGGGGGTTAGCCCATGGATAAGGGAGTTGTTGTAGGACACCGGGGAACTTACTAAGGGAATTTATAATGTGCTGCTTAGGGTAGGTATCAAAAATGGCAAAAGGGAGAATTCAAGGTCTTTTGGGAAGGAATGGATGTGGAAGACTAGAAGAAAAGGGCGATAAAAGACATCTATAAGTTGGCATTTGGTCAGTACATTTGTCTGGTCATGTCCTGCACCTGGTCAATTCAGTCTGACCCATCTTCTCATCAAGTTCATTCCGGATTCTTTTTGTGAGTGAGGAGCTCCAATTCTCTGTTCCACACGTGTGTATGGAGGTCTAGGTGTGGCAGCTGCAGCAGGGACCATGGGTCATTGGGGGTCATGCATCTGGGGTTCCAGAAGCGAGAGTGAGGGCTTTGGTCAGCGTGTGGTCACCAAACTAACCAGTGAGCAGGTGAAGTGGTTTGGAAGCCAGCGGGGTGTGTGTGTGTGTGCGAGTGTGATGAATGGAGGAACTGTGACTGAAGAGATCAGGGGATCCAGGCCAGGTGCTGAAGACACCAAGAGGTCTGAATGTCAAGAGGGACCTCTGTGTGTGTGTGTGTGTGTGTGTGTGTCTGTGTGTGTGTTTGTGTGTTTAAGGTTTGTGTGTGGTTCTGCAAGGGGTCTGGAGCAGCACCTGGAGCAGGGCTGCAGCCTCAGCAGCTCATGTGTCCAGCAACAAGAGATATCAAGGATCCAGAGACCAGATACTGGACCTTTGAGCGGTCTGAGCCCAGTCACTAGAGGACTCTGCATTGTACGTATGGATATATTTCCCACTAATGGACCTTCGGCCTGATAGCTGGAGAGGGACCCTGGACTGGAACAGAGGTTCACTGTGTATTGCCAGAGGGACATTGTGCTGTTTGTTACTGCATGAGTGCCCTGTGTTTCTGCCTGTATTGATCTGTGCAGCTGGCTGTGCATGTCCATGAGTATGTGTTGTACGTGCGTTTCCATGTGTGCCCGTGGGAAGAATACATGTCAGCCTCTTTATTGGTTGGACCTGGGCCATGAAGTTGTGGCAGTCTTGCCTCTTTTGACCCATCTGGTTTGACCACTACCTAAAATTTACTATCACTAGTTGCTACTAGAATACACTGAGTAAGATGTCTTTTGTTCTGACCCAGTAGAGCAACCCCGTACAGACAATTAAGGCCGCATTTTAAAATTTCAATGGGTGGGCCTAGCAAAAAATAATTAAAAATAATGCAATAAATTCCTTCTAAATTCGCTTTACTTCAAGCTTTCCTTATCTGATTCTCTTCTTTATCCTCCCTTCGTGATGTCATCTGTTGTCTTCATATCAACTACCCTTACCTTTACACATTTTCATATAACATTTCATTGCTTTTATATTCTTTGATTTCACCTGGGAGAAGAATAATCATCATAAATTTAATAGCTCTTCCACTGAACAATGAAAGAAAAAATCAAGAAAGAATCCAACAAGCAAAATGAAAACTGGTGTAAATGGTGGCTAAACACTTAGCTGATGCCTAGCCAAAGGTGAATTAGGCTTTTGTCATTTTTCTTTTCTTTCCATAAAAAATCACAATTAAAAAGATGGAAAGCTTACATGCAGCTACATAAATTTCAGTTTGCTGTTCTTAATACCAAATTATGTTATAGTAGTATGTACCTATGGACATGAGAAAACACTGATATACATGTTCTAAAGTTACTATCTTATCCTCTAGTTTTTAAAAGGTTTTTCAAAATTTTAAGAAAAACCTCTTCCTTTACTCATGTATGCGAAAATAATTCTGACCACAGCCGCCACATATATATGGTAGGATTCAGTGGAGAAATCAGAGAAAAAGTTCAGCCTAAGAAACAAAATATACATCATAACCAGTTTAAATTGTGATGAGACTTTAGATTAACAGATTTTAATTAGCAGAAAGCAAATTTCGAGCACTTTTTGCTGGTGTTAGTAATACAAGGCCAGACTGTCAACTAGAAGAGTCTGTGGATGGGAATTTAGGACAAGAGCTAAGCTCTAGCAGAAGGTTTTTATACCCCCAGGAGCATAGATTTCAGTGGTGGATTGAATCCTGACTCAAAATAATAATGTCTCTTTCTTGCTTCAAAAAACACGTGAGGTCTCCTGTGCAGCTCTTTACTCACATGCACTTAACTAGAGATCAGAGAGTATCACAGCCTGAAGGTACATGACTTCAAGTTAGAAATGAGTGTGAAGTTTCTTTAAAGGAGCCGAATGTCTCCTCTTCTGTTTGACTGAGCTACACATAACCAGAGGCAATAGCTTGGGGCTGTGTGTTTAAGTTATTTCCCTTGTGCCTAATATTTACATATTTTCTGAGACTTCCTTATTGTAAAAGAGGAACGTTTGTCTACATAATTGTCAAAACATGCTACTTTTTAATCTGGCATAATATTTAATTCTGCGGTATTGTGTGTCAGGAATTCAGGCTCAGGTTGTAGATGGTATCAAATTTTAGTAAGTGATAATGACATTAGGGAAGGTTGCCAGGAGAAACATCTGAACTATGCAAGTTAAAAATTGCCATTCAAGAATTGATTTAGCGTGCTTCTGATTATAATATTCTTTTGAAATGCTGTGGAAATTCTTATGCCTATTTATACTAGGCAATGCCTTTTGTAATACAGTGAAGCATTTTCTTATCTCTGAAGCTCAGCTGCAGCACATTAAATCAGCCCCCAAGAGCATCCACCTCACATTATTTCACCAGCAAATCCTTTTACATTTCCCCTCACCCCTAGAAAACATACATAAATGCCTGGTGTTATTAACCTAACTCTGTAAAACATGTATTCAGATGAAAGGGCTAAAGATGAAGACATGAAGACAGACATTCTTAGCTGGCTAGAATGCAGATGCGGAGCTGACAAGCGAGTGGACCATTTTAGCATATCTGTTCCACTTGATTGGTACAAAGCTTTCCAATGTCATTTTGACTAACTATGAAATCAAATTATTCCACATGAAGTGTTGTGCAGCACTGAGCTGTTCTAATGCCCAACGGATATTGTGAGTGACTCTTTGTGCATAACTCCTCATTTCTATAACTATTCTGGACACCTGTTTTATCCTAAGCAACTAAGAATCCAAAATTTCGTCTCTGCCTGACCCTGGATTGTCAAGTCCAAAGCAAGTCCATGGAGCGCCCACCGAAACTCACTGAGTGTCAAATTCCCTTGGCATGCTTAACACTCAGGGACACCCTCTGCAGATGGTATTCAGGGGGTCCTCACTTAGGATTGGAGAGCCTAGGATCCTGGGCTCCTATTGTGTTCACAGTTGTCTTTTTGACATGTATTTGACCAGAAAGTTGTTGCACTACCTTTAAAGGGCAAAATTCCACTACTGAAATGTCCCTTTAATCCCTATAACTGCAACATGCCCAGAGCAAGTGTTTGGAATGTCTCTTGAGCTTCTGTATTAAAAAACATTGGATTGTTTGGGGGTTTTTTCATGGTGGCATTCAGATTACTTTGCAGTACATTTAGTGAATTTGTAGTATGACCAAAATTAATTAAGACATTAAGCAAATAATGTTATCAGTATATGATACATTGAATTATCAACTTTTAAAAATTTTTAGTCCCATTTTAAGATTATATCCACATTATGGCTGACAAAAACTTTTATTTATATGGCTGTTTGTAGCAGTTTCTGTAAGAAAATATCTAATTTCGTAGTTAATTAAATGTGAAATTATGAGTTAGTAGTGCAGTCAAAATCTATTATTGAATGCATATCTTAAAAAAAAAACCTGCTAAAAAAAGCAGTTGTTGGTTTACTGTAAAAAAAAAAATTTTTCTAATGAAAGCTCAATTTCCTCTAAGTGAATAAAGCATGCTGGGGAGGATGATCAGAAATATCCAATTAACAAACTATTTGTTAAATTCTGAATGGATCAAAACCTATTGATTCACCAAAATGTCTTTGTCTTTATTACCTAAGCCCAAATGAAAATATTTATCTCTAATAGCAATATAACCACATAAACATGAAGAAAAATGAATGCAATTTTTCAGAACTTGTGTAGTGTTGCTTTCACCTACAGTCAATATATTCACTGTCAGCTGACCTAACTGTCTTTAAAATAGAAATGTTGAGCTTTATAGCAGTGTGAGTAGTCCCTCTACCACAGAAAACAGAACATGAAACAAAACAGAAAAGAAGATGCATTTTTTAGTCTGCTCCCAGCTCCAGATGGCATGCTGATTTAGAAAAGAGATAGATAATTGTTACCTTCAGGATACGAGATGAACAGAATGAGGGATTGATTTGACGAGTTTATTGTACTCTGTTCCTTTTGTCAAATGTAGGATTCTTTAATTTATTGCTTTTCTTCTCAGGAAATCTACGGTAATATTAGAGAAGTGCTGATAGTGTAAATAGACTACAGTGAGCCACCTGTAGGTAATACTGATGTGACCTGTTTCTCACAGGTATCAAATTCTCTAATTACCCTAAAAAATTTCAGCTCACGTCTTCTATTCGCAACTGTCATTCTTCCGTTTGTTCACTTATTCACTCATTCTCTTTTTCTTCTTTCCCACTAAATACATGACTCTGGACAGAATTTTAGAAAGAAGTCTAATGATTTGAAAAATGTTATTGACACCGTAATCAATGTCATGCAGTGTGTGAATCGATCAGTTGCTGGTATCACTTATATTACTGCATGTAAGGGAAAAGCTAAAATTTGGTGAGAAGAAGCAACCCAAAAAACACCAGTCTATGATGGTAATTAAAATGGAGGAATAATAAAATCGCAGATGTTTACAGCACTTCTGCTTTCTGCTGAGTCATTCTACTACATCAGCAGTTGATGTAAGAAAAATAACACAAGTGGGACACACAAAGCAAGTCAGTTTGCTATATTAAATCTGACAAACGCCGTTCAGAACTAAAAGCCATTACTATAACTTATTTATCTGTCTTCCTTTCTGAAATTACTTAAAACCTTCACTATTTATTTTCTCAGGCAAGTTACTGAATCTGAAAATTGTTGACAAAATTAATCTTGAATACCATCTTCTGGGGAAAACCTGGAGGACAAGACAATGGGCATTAAGCACACTCAGAGGTAAGGCTGTCCATATTTAGCCTTTGGTATTTAAAACACATTTTGTCAAATGTCTAGCTTGATAAATTTTAAAAATTGAAGAACTTTCTTCCATCCCAGGACCAAAGGCGAAGAGAAAGACTTCTTACAAATTTTCTTAGAATATTTATTTGAATAATAAAATTTTAATATCTTATGCTCTTAAAGTTCCTATGAAACAATTACATACAAAATGCCAAGTTAGAACAGTCTCTGAAATAAGAATAAAACCAACACTTCAGCTCGAGCCTGGTGACAACTTTGCATTAAAATTGCAGCTAGTTTGTGGATCTGCATTTCAGCTAGTGCTAACAGGGAATGCAAGGGATTATATTCAGGTATTGGTATAATTTTTACTAATTCTTTCTGTCATTTTAAGAATCTGCTGATGATGGCACAATCGGTTCTAGCCTGAGTTGAAGAGAAAAAATTCTTTCAGAAATCCAATTGTGCCCTGGAAATTTTTGTCCTAGCTCATCACCATGAGCACACCTCGTGTTCTGCAGACCTGGCAGATATTGTGTTCTTATTTTAGCTTAGGGACAGTTGGATTGAATAAGTGAAGGGTCAGGGGAGAATTTGGGCAGTTGTTCCCTACTTGAACTTCTGTGGCCTATAATTCAGGAAAAAATAAAAATAAAAAATATTGAAAATATGCAAAAATATCTTCATTAACACTTGCTATTAGATATTTACTGATAAGTAGCACTCGCATAAAAAAGTTTATTGTACAGGCTCTGTCTCTTGACACCTTCCTATTCCATTCCTTGGTAAAAATTTCTAGTCTGATCTTTTTGAGAATCTTGATTTTCTCCTGACCACTTCCCCACTTCCTTCAGATGATTTGAATTTAGATAGTTTAGAGGATTTCATCCACCAGAGTCAGGGATTCTGCATCTTTCACATGCTTTAGGTTTTTAATTATTTTATAATTTACATAGGCTGGTTCCCACGCCC
>VWZW01001133.1:0-107083 GCA_013397115.1 Edolisoma coerulescens | reverse complement strand
CCCCAGTGGTTGAATAAGGCAGAGAATGAAATTTTACCAAACCATTTTCATTAGAGAATTTTGAATCATAGGTTAAACATTACTTTGCTTATTTTTTAACTATTTTATGGAGAAGATATACCATTAGAACCATACAGCTGAACTCTCACATTCACAGTTGTGGAAATTAGTTCTCCTACTGCTATAAAGTGTAGCCTAGGCTGTCATAATTGCTGGTACAGAAAAGTCCCCTTTAATCAAAAGAGTGATTTTGTATATATTATTGTAAAGAGCAATTGATACACTTTGAGACCGAAATTCATTAAATTTTTAGTTTTTCCTTTTATGGTATAAATGAATGGTCATACACTTTTCCCTTTTCAGTAAAAGATAAAGAGGTTAAGCCAACACGGAAATATTTCTACGCTGAACTGGTTTGTGGATATCTTTCCAGCAGCATTTGATTTAGCACTGCAAAACTCATTACTTTTTTTTCCTATAGTGGATCAAAACCAGAATTTCCAAAAATATTACTACCATTCTTGGATTGCTTGCTGACCCTATGAAAGAATCAGTTTTAGGTAAACTCATAGGTATCACAGCCAGTTTGGAGACTGGCTGAACCACATGCCCTTTGGTATCTTCTGAAGTGGGGAAGCCAAATTTGCAATTTGCTTAAAAATATGTCTGGGATTTAAATATTTTCAGAGCTACTTAGAATGTCAACTTTTGGCATGTTTACTCTCCAGCTGTGAAACACAGCATAACAGTCAAGTGATAAAAATGGTGAATGAATTAGACAAGTCTCTTTGGTCACTAAATAGACTTTCAGACAATTTCTGACAAGCCAAGATTATAGATCACAGAGTCTTTTAATCCCCTTGTTGCAAGCAAACTCCTTTTCAAATCCTCTCTATTCTTTTATTATTTGCCCTTTTTTAAAATTGTTGTTTGTACATGACTGTCTCTCTGTTATTTTACTGATTTAAGTTTTGGATTGTTTGGTTTAATTCTAAACCATAATTTACCAGGAGTAAGTAGCTTTGCTGTCCTCAATTTTCATAATTTCCATCACACACTGGTAAAACTCGAGGCATCCAAAAATATATTGACTCACAGTCTAGGTATTTGGTAAATGATCTGCATCTTTCCTTTCAGTTTTTCATTGCCTAGGTATGTGTGACCATTCCTCACATAGCTGTCATTATGCAACAATAAAATCTTCTTTAAAACGTACAAATGAAAAGCCAAATGAAAATGATCAGATGAACAGAGTGTGTGGAAGGAGAAGCATCTCTATGAAATTTTCCTCTATAAAATTTGCTTTTGTTTTAATGGCTCCATTTCACTATGCTTATTAACAATTTCACCTTTCTCTCGAAAGGCAAGTATGTAGTGTAGAGACAGTGTGTCCCCCTTAACCTCTGTTCTTACCAAAATGGGCTTTCTTTGCACTGTGTGTGTTTGTTCGTTTTGCTCATGTATGTAAACTTCAGTGTTCATGCCAAAATTTAAGACCAGGCATCTTGGAAAGAGAACAGTTGTTTAGAGACACAGAATGTGTCTTGATAAATCATGGAATTACAGCAATGTGAAGTATAATTGTTGTGCTGCTGCAATTCAACCTGTGTGTTGTCTAATTTACTGCTGTGTAGAGGAACTGTATTTCCATAAGAACATAAGGCAAGCAGGAGTTTGTTTATTCTGATGGAACTAGTGAAGACATAAAAATTACCAACAAAGTAGTTATAATGCAAATTGTTAATATTTCACCCAGATACCCAACTTGAACTAATAACCATATGCTAGCAGGCATTTTAATGAGATGCTTATGGTGGTCTTACTTAAACAGATTGGACAGTCCTTATTCGTTTGGCTGTGAAATTGGTAATACCTCATCAATGCTCTTGCATTACTGCTAGTTAATACTGATCAAACTGAAAGCTAAAATTCAGCTAAAAATGAATTTACAGTTGTTTGCTTTATCCAATTACAAAAGATGTGTCCACAGGTGATTTTTATCCTAGACAGCTTGAGTCACTTTTTTGTTGGGAGTTTTCCATGTTGGTTCTTTTAGTCAATAGAGATACAGAAGCAGTTTCAGAAGTGATTTATCCTATTCCAAAATCAGTTTTGAAGGAAAAAAGTGGAATGAGTTAGATGCTGAAGATTCTTATCTTCCTCTGCTGACTGTTGAGAAGACCTAGACCCAGAGAAACTCTTAAACGGAGAATAAAGGTTATTGAGCCTCTAATCCCACGCACTAGTGTAAAGAGAGATGCACATCTACATAGCCTTTACCATACCTATTTTAGATACTATCTTAGAAGATCTTTTTTGTTCTCTCTATTTGCTCTAGAGGTAGTCTAGTTGATAGTTGCAAAATAGATGCCTAACTTCTAGATGGTTAAATTAGGTGAGATGAATCACACCTTCAGTTGTTTTCTGAGGCACAGTTAAGAGTGTAAGTAGAATTTGGCTCTCCCTGCTCATTAGTGTAGGCTTCTGCTTTTAGTCTGCAAGATTATGAGGTGACTGTTTTTCTTTGTAAGCCTGTAAGGAGCTATGGTTATTACAAAGGCAACCAAATCAAGATGTGTGTTATTCTCTTCCCACAGGCATGAGGACTATGGTTTTGGTTTTCACTGATTTAAATATAGCGATAGGTTAATCCACAGAAATTCAGGTTCTAACCACAAAGATTTCCTTGTGTAAATCTGAGCTGGCATGTGTCAAAATGCAACAGTATGGGATCCCATAGCCAAGAACAGCTTGTGCCTTGGTGACCAGCACCAGAATGAGAACAGGGAAATGGTAGAATGTCAATTAACTGAGGTAGTATTACACTATCTCCCTGCACAAACAGTCTTCTGGAATGACACTTCCATTACTTGTAGACAAATCAGGCTGTCTACAGGCATTGAAGGTCTTTTCCTAATTCCTGGCCTGAGCTGGAAAAAGTTGTATGAATTCGTGGGCTGGACTGGCATGTAAAGCTGGAGAGATGTGACCCCACATCTGTAATGTGCAAATCATCCTCAAATTAATACACTTCCAAATAAAATAAACTAAAATAAAATTCCACACTGTTCAAAGTCGTTTTCAAAGAGTTCAGCAGGCAAAATTTCACTGGAAATTAGAAAGTTTTTCATTCTGAATAATTTATACTTGGATTTTTTTGGTATCAGATAATGTTCTCAGTATTCTCCTACAGCATAACCTGGTAAAAATTGGTTAGATGAGTTTCCCCTTGTGAAATCCATCTCTGTTTTGCATTGGAACACTGTCTGTGGAGAGACCCACTGAACACTGTCATGTAATGACTTATGGCAGGTCTTGATGAAGTGATCAAAAATGCAAAAAACTCAAAAATGCATTGGGCCATAGAGGATTGCTGAAAAAAGCTCAGGTAATATCAGGAACGGGTATGGTACTGGTTACATCCATGGTGACTGATGTTTCTCAAATACTGCTATGGAAAATAGTGAGCCAACAATGATCTGCTTTTATGGAAAACTATGGACCATGGCTTACCACCTTACATTCAGTTTTGCCTCACAGATGGAGAGCCAAGAAAAATTTTCTCTTGCCAAGCAGATATTAAAGTCTTTCAGGGTGAGATGCTTCAGCAGGGAAGTGTACAGCACTTACAGTGGGCTATGCTTCCAAATGAGTTGATGTGATGAGACAATTAATTTGTTAGGTAGACACACTGTTCTAGTTTGGGACTAGAGACCTTGTAGAAAGGTAGATGACTTTCTAATGGAAAGCTAGCTAATGAAAGAAGTTTTCTTCATGCAGATGAAAGAGTGAGCCTTTATAAAACATGGTGAAACATGACTAAACCTTAAATACTGTCAGAATTGCTTTGGTCATTCTCTCACCAGAAGTTGCAGTGAATTTAGAAACACTTGGTGCAATTATGTGTTTATTTAGGTAAATATGAAAGGGAAAGTATAACTGGGTTAATTATCTATTTACAAAGAACAGATAAGAAGTCAGATCTTTCTAAGAGTAGGGTTTTTATATATATAATTTTGGGACACATAAATAATAGAAGTGACTTGTGGGACTTCTCTGGCTGTGTTGTTCATTTAAACTATACTTCTGGTAAGTAATTTGAAACATGGAACATGGTTACAAAGAAGCTTTTTTTTCCTGGAGGTTTTTGAACAAATGTCTATTTAACAAATGTTAAATCAGTGGAGAACCAGAAAGAATCACTTGTAGGCCTTCTGACTTTGCCTGTTTGCTTTTTGTTACTTGACTACAATATTTTTACCTAAAGAAAGAAATATTTTTCCAAGACTTTTTCTTGATTTGCTTTTTTTTTTAAGAGAAGTGAGACTTTCTCTATTTCTTTATAACAGTGATATCCAGAGGTGTTTGTTCTGAAGTACTTTACTATTATTTTTGCTTCTACATATAGAGTCTTAAAATAAATTTCTAGACAATTTTTTTTCATTGATTCACCACAGTTTTAGACATGTACCATACCCTCAAAAAATTTCCAGTTTAAAAATCCTTCTTGCAATAGCCAACCAGGTATCATGTAAGGGGTGAGAAGGTGCAGGCATCAGAGACTACTTGTGAAATCTGCTTTTATCTGTTAGTTAGAATTCTCAGAACCCCTTCAAGTTTCCTGAGAACTCTTAAGACCAGAAGCTGATCCAGGATTGACACCTGATCTTTACTGAGTACACTGTGATTCAAGGAATCCATGTGTCTAGGATTCATGCCAGAATCTGTGCTTCTGCATAGTCCCTAAGTCCTCCTCTTGCTGAGGAAGCCAGTCTTAGAGGAATTCTACTCTTAGAATTCCTCAAAATAGTAGGAAAATAGACTTCTTTTCCTCTAGACCTTGTGATTACATATCTCTACACATTCCTTTAGAAGGTATTTTCCAATCAAAAAAATTGTATGATTTCCTGTTCTCTGTCAATTTTTGAAAAAAAGCTAAAATAATTTTAATGTGCAGTATATACTTATTCCATATTAGTAACAGTTAATATATTTTAAATATTTTTTATGGATATAGAAAACATATTATACATTATTTGTATATGAGTGTACTTGCATTCAGTTTGAAATCTGTAAAGAAATCAGATTAGGATTTGCAATGTTGCAAAATTAATTATTATACAGAGGTACTCTGGATAAGGACACTATATAGTTTTTGCAGTATGATGATTTTAGTTGATGTTTATGAATGAGTTCTCAAATAAAAATAATTTCTAAAAAGAAGGAGAAAAAATTGTCAAAAAAGGTGATAAAGTATGACAATGTTGTTGCAGATTTCATGTGTCTTCCAAAATTTTCCTTGCACAATTGAAGAAAGGTGCTTTGTTACACTGCTATTTCATATTTGACTTACAAGACATTGTACTCTACTAAAAAGAAACTCATCTTCTTGCCTTCTTGAAAAAAATTCTTGCAGCCTATTTTGCTACTTATTAGCAACCCAAGCATAGTCTTTTTATGCAATGGTTGTTTGCTTTACCACTGATTTCAAAGTTAAATCAAGCTTCTTTCGTAATTTGATGATCAGAGAGCACACGCAACAGCAGCTGAAGGAATTGTAAAATTTTTTCTTTCCATTTGCATACTTCCCAATCACCTCTATTCTTGTCGCTTTACATTTAAAGACAATCCAAACTGGATTGTAACATTATTTGCAATATTTCAACTTGAGGAAAAAAATTACTAGTAAATATTTCAAAGTATGTTCTCTGGTTGGCATAGATAGGCAACTATCAAGTTTTTTCTTGGTAATGTGCATCAGAAAAGAAGGATCAGAACCACAGTGAACAGCAAGAGGCCTCAGCATCTCTTTAATATAAATTTTATATTTTTTTTCTCTTCAGATTTTGTATCCTTTCTGCAACAAAAAAACCCAATCTCCTTGCCTTTCTGTATAGATCTTTGTATTTGCAGGAACAATATAAAATATTCTGAGAAATATTTCATTGCATGAGCATGTGTTCATTTGGACTGGGTGGAACCAAGTCCCATATATCTATTCCTCGTTAATGCTTGTTCTGTCAACTCAGGATACACTCTCTGATCGTCTTCTGATACATCCTCTGAATATCCCATTTCTTCTCTCTTTTCCTTTTGTACTTAAAATATATTTTTCTTGAGGAGGATTGCAGAAGTATGCAGGATTTCAGCTCAGGTACACTACTTTCAGCTCTGGAAACATTTTCCCGGAGAACACTTGGATTGATCTGTCTTTTCCACATTGCATCACGGTAGCAGTCTTAGTCATTCTGTTATTGAACAGTGCACTATTTCTTTAGGTCTTTAGCAACTGGTGATTTCTTAGCTTATAGAATCAATTCATTTTTTTGTCTGTGTTTGTGTTCAGGACCTTTCATTTTTTGCTGTTGACTTTACACCATTTCTGTTATTCCAGTCCCAGAAGTCATCCTTTACTCTGTGTTTATGATGGCTCATAACCTTGTGCCAGGCTTTTTCTGCCAACAGCACAGATGAGACACTGTACTTAAACAGTCCCTAAGGAGCTACTTTAGGAAACTCCCTTGTGCTGTCCACTAGTCCTCCTTCTTCTCTTAAGTAGTTAGTTTTTCTCCGAGCTTAGATTTCTAAACCTAAAGATATAAGGTCTACTCCATTTGCCTAGAAAATTGAATACTGAGTTTTCCATCTGAGCTAATAAGTGCACTTCTATCCAATGCTATACTGAGTTCTAATGAGACATGATCTTCTTTATTTGCAGAGAAAATAATTTCAAAGAAAGGCTCTGTATTAAGTTTGGTCTATTCTACTGTTGGTGATGACATATTTCAGTTTATTCTATCTTCTTTTTTCATCACATGTACTTACATAATCTTTCAGAATTTGTAGCTTTGGTTATGACTGAAACTAAATAAAATTTTTGTCAATAAAGCACAGACACTGTATTATCCAGTCCTACAAGTATAATTAACTATCACAAAAGGTTTAGAATTACTAGGGTTTCTTCTGTAGCTGTATATAACTTCTGCCTGTGAAGGCATAGTCTCTTCCCTCAAATTGTGATTTTGCTAAAGACAGTCCAAGACTCCAGGTAGACATGAAGTAACTTCCTAAATGGCAAATTCTGTGGGGTAATCGGTAATCTCAGTGCGCTTTCAGCATGCTGTGTGCTGTCACAAGCCCTTCGTGTAAGATAGGAGAGGGAGAGTCCCAAGGGATTAGCAAAAGCCCCAAGGTACTGTTTGCTACAACACAAGCATTAGCCTTCAAAACTGAGTTACAAGGAGACGTAGTCAATTATCACTTAAATGTCTCCAGGGGTTTCAGTTAAAAGTAGAATTTGGGTCCCTTTTCTGCTCCACGGAACCCTCCAAAACATAGCCTAGTCTCTCCACTTTCCCACAGTAGTAGCTGTGTTTCAGTATTGAACAATGTATGGACTCTAGAGAACAATTTAATACTATGCTGAATAAAGGTCACTATTGATCATCAGGGACCGTGGCTCTATACACGGTATAAACACCACTACCACCAGTCAAAGTTTACATGGAAAATAATGAGACTAGATATACATTCAGATTTTTTAAAGTTAAATGTGTGTCTGGTTGCAGAAAACGCCTGGATTCTGCCAGAATTTAGCTTTTCATTTTTGATCTCCATAGGGGGGTGTAAAACAGTGATGATTTTTTTTTCCAGTGCTGAAGTTGTTAGATCCTAAATTTCCAGCTGCCCATACTGACACCTTGTCAAGGAGTCTATGAGAACAATTTCATCGTTTCTTTCAGCAGAAAAACTGATTCCATTAGATTCCAGTGGCCCAGAGGACCAAGAGCAGCTGTTAAAATGCAATCACTGTTGAGCTCATATAAATTGTTATAGAAGTTCTTTCACTGTTTCTCTATTTAAACTTGCTGCAGTACATCCAGTAAATGCATCCAACCTCTCGTTTAGATGCTTGCTCCTACCAGGGTTATGAAAGAGGGTCTCTCTGTAGAAGTCTTTGTGTTAGTCTTTTATCCTTGGTAATGTTCCAACAGCTCTGAAAATGGCAATTATTAATTCACTGTGAAAAAAGCACCACTTCTTTCTTGATATGCTGATTCATTTTATTCCAGTTCCTAACCTGCTGTTTCTGGCAAAAGCCTTTTTGATAAAGTGAAGGTTGAGTACATTTGAGGCAGACTTTGACAAAATTAGGTGTTATATGTGACAAGTTTCAGTTGGTGTTTGTTTAAGCTAGGGGGTAGACCACAAGGACTCCATTTGGTAGCTCAGGTTCGCATTGACAAAAGAGTATTTAGCTGCTTGACTCTTCTCTAGAGACTAATCACTGCTGGGAGCTTGGCACCTCATATCTCCACTGAGCAGGCCAATGCACACACAAGCATTGCACTCATCTGACTGAAATCACAAAACAGGGCTGGCAAGTGCTTAAGAAGTTCCTGACAAATGCAGGCTATTACCCCAAACGGAGAGTTAGTTTCCCTCATCAGGCTCTCCAAGACTGTAGAAACTGCAGTTACAGCCTGACCATATAGATTAGTTGCAAAACTGTAGGACAGGCTGTGATTTTCGGCAACTACCTAAGGGAAAGGTTTTCTTTGTCAAGACTTATTCTAGGTTAAATTTGAAATAGCTTATGCTTCCTTTTCTGGGCAGGTAAGATACTGGAATTGCCTGGTATTTACCTGAGGCTAAGAAACACAGCTGGATGGTTGCTGGAAAGCTGCTGACGCACAGTAACTGGTTCATATACTTAGAATTGAAATTGTTATCTATTCATTTGGAGTTGGACTGAAATAAACATAGAACTATTTTCACAGGAACTGATGGGCTACCTTCCAGTAATAGTCCGATGAAGATAAAGAAGATCCATTTCTTAGGGACCAACTTTGACTTGGGAAATCCAACACTCTCTAACACCTGCAGTGATCTTAGGCAGTGCTTTTCTCAGGTCCTTGGATGTACACATCACTGATTTTGGGGGCGTAACTAAACGACTCTGACAAATATGACCAGCACCCCTCTGTGCCCAGTGCCAACTCTGCTGAATGGGTTATTAGTAAAGTCTTCTGTTATAGTAGTCCTGCAGGACTAATAAGGTGCTGTGTTGCTGAGGGCTCTGTGAGTAGCTAAGACAGATAACCAAGATAGAGTATTGCTCAACTGAGGAGTATTTAAAGGTAAAGTTTCCTTGTAATTTAGAAACTCCCAGAGTGAATCCAACTGGTAAAAGCAATTCTGAAATACTTCAAGTTTCCCTCCTTTGAATCTTTCAAAATTCAAGTGCTTGTGATATTTGTATCCTACCTCAATTTTTGATCGAGTGAATTCTGCAACTCTACCTGTTTCATGACTGCCTGATTGTATTAAATGGTGGTGGTGAATTCCGTGTGCCTCTGCTCAGGCTCAGAAAAGCTGTTCCCTTGCAGCCTTCTATGCACAAGCTATAATATCCTTACAGTGCATCACAGTATTTTTGTTTGCTTGCAGGTAAAGGAAAACTTTTATATTTGTATCCTGAGGTTTACTGATAATCCCAGTGAGGCAGAGGTCATTCCTGTATATAACTTAGTTCAAAAACAATTGCATATCAGTCCTTCTGACACCTGTGGGGATTGGGTCACCAGATCAAAGCTCAGAACAGATTTTGTTCTTTGTGGTTGCTTCACTCAGTCAGAAATAATTCGTAGAAGACCTTTAGGGTACCTTAAGTGGAGCACAACTGCATTGATTGGGAAGATATGCATGCTTTTGTGAGCATACCTGTGCAGATTTCAAAGTGCAAAGTATTCAGACCAGGGTTTTCCTGGAGGAATACCAGTGAACTACGTGGGTGTACACATTCCTGTATACCTGGAGAGACATCTATGGGCTGTGAGCATAGTTAAAACAGAAAAAATCTCAATATTGTAAGTGGAAAATGAAAGGGAAAAAATGGGAATCGAGCATTAAGACTATTAGTGCTGCATTTAGTGGATAACCAGGAGGGCACAGGACAGGACAGGGCATTTCCTTTCTTCTCTATTGATCTTGATTGGTGCTGGCTTAAGCAGTGAACATTCTCAGAAGAGAAAGGAAAGGGTTGGTAACAGTGCATGGGACAGTCTGTCTATTTCAATAATAGAAATGGATGCTCAGGTGAAGAGATTCCAGGATTTCCTCATTTGTTGAAGTGTTGCGGTACACCTGGAAGAGCTGGCGACAGAAAGAAAGGAACTAGCAGACACCACTCATTTCATCCAGCCATGCGCCAGGTTGCTGAGGACTAAAGGGAGCTATTCTATCAATTTTATTAAAGGAGGGAAGCCTTCTGCAAAACTCATCAGTTTTTGAGCTTTGGGGGTTGAGAGGCAAGAGGTACTTTTTAAAGGATGGGGAATCAATTTGTTATTGTGTAGCTATTTTTCACTTATGAAAGGTATGATTTATAATGATAACTATGTACCCAGAGCCTGGAATGAGTGATTAAAAGACTCATTAAAATGACATAATTACATTTACCCCTTTTTCCAATAGAAATATTGTCCAATAAAATCAAATTATGGTTGTGATATGAAGGCATTGTTTATAAAGAGTTCTGAGTCACAACACAGGAAAACTAAAAGAGGAGTAGTAGAAAATTTCTGAGTAGTAGAAAATTTAGAAAATTTATATTTTTCACAGGACTTCCTCAAATACTTAAATTAATACTCCAGCACATTTGATGTACATGACATTCACTTTAGAAAGTTCTGATTTCCTTAGCAAATGGAAATTTAATGTAAATAAAGCAGTAGATCATAGGCAATGATGGCTACAAATAGCATTCTAAATATTTTAATAGTGACATTCCAGAGATGTTTACCTTTGTGAAGATAAGCAGAACATATACAAAAAATGAATGAACAACAATCTGCATTCCATCATTAAAATGAACTTTACAGATGACTTGCTCTTGGACTCTGAGACAAGTTCTTTTTTTGGAGCACAGTCTTCAGAACCAGAAAATAAAGACAAAACCAGCCTGTTTGCAACCTCTCAGGGACCAAATACCATACAGAAAGTGTTTTGTGTTTTTGTATTTATTTTTAAATGCTAAGTTTAGTTATTAGAACACCAGTTCTTTGTTCTCCTTCTCAAGGATTTTATACCAGCTCTGTGGTTTAAAGTGATACTTAAAATGTCTGTAACTTCATTACACTTACAGAGAATTCATGCCAAAAGCCTTTTGGATATATATACTGTGTCCCTTTTGTACCACTGATGCATGATAAGAGAGAGCAAGACACTTCTGAGGTATCTGCATTATCATTCTCAGATCCTACTTTCATCCATCCTATCCATCAATTTTTACACATCTGGGCTGTCGTACACCAGAGAGAGCTAACCTGATATCCCTCGGCATTAAGGCCCCTTTTATTACATTTGCTGAGAATAGAGCCTAACACAGCTATAAAATTGTATCGGTAACTGTTTCAAGGAGTCCAGACCTTGGGAAAGCACCATCCAGAGGACCTAAGTCTAGTCAATGTTCTTTTCCAATGTCAGGGAAAATCAAAGCCAACAAAAGCAATGTGTGAATGAAGAAGTGAGGATCATCAGACACTCAGGGCTCCAGCGTGAGATATAAGATCTCCAGGTGAGATATAAGACTGAATCCCTCATTAGTAATCATTAGGCAAGCATCTACACCGTGCTGGACAGCAGCTATCAGTGTGGCATAGATGCCAAAATCGTTTGTTCATGTACAGCACCACCATGCCTGAGTGACCCTGGAGCTGACTCGGTCGCAACTCTGAAGATTTTCCCCAGGGAAATGGAAAATCCGCCCCGTGAACATGATCCAAAGAACTGCCCCTCACAGCACAGGTGAAGCCCAGCAGCCTCCAGCTATGCCTCCTGGCTGAACAAGGAGGAGGCAGCAGGGAACACCATGAGACCTTCTTAAAAGGACTCCTGTTCCAAGCAGCCAGCATCCACAGGGAATCTGAATTCAGCTTGAGTTTAAGCAATCAGTGTCTTGTGTGTCTTGTTAATGCTCCCAGATATAAACTGCTTTGCTCTTTGGTTTTACAGCTAAAGAATTACATTTAACCTACAGAATTACAAAACCTACATTTTACCATGCAGAAGAAGCCAATTTAGACCAAATCCAGAGCACTGCTTTGTCATCTAATCAAAAGCAAGTAGAGATATGCACAGGGCTTCAGCAACCTTCTGTGTCAAGTTCAGCACAAAGTGGCAAAAAAAAAGAGTTGACGTGAAAATATGGCAAAATTTAGTAGTGTCCTTTGAGAGTGTCCTGAAGACTATATTCTTTTTCTTTCTTTTTTTGTTTGTTTGTTTGTTTGTTTGTTGGGTTTTTTAAAAATTTATTTCATTAGCTGACCAATTCAGGAAAGAGAGTATAAATTCTAACTTTGGTTTGTCAGTGAAAAAACACTACAATACATAAAAATTCCATGTGGAATTCAAACTAGCCTGTCCTCAGGGAGACATCTGTCTGCTCCCTTGCTTGGGCACACAGTGTGCATACCAGCAGGCTGTGCTCCTCGGTGGCTTTGGATTAATACTTTCACTAAAATAACATAATAATGATTTTGGTATTAATGGGTCACTTTAGCCAACTTCAGAAACTGAAAGAATGAAACTTGTCATGTTCCAAAATAAAACTGAAATTCTTTGAATTGCTGGCAATGCTGGAAATAAGTGAAGTTCATAAAGGGAGATTGTATATCCAAAACCCCTACAAAGCGAGGCTCTGAGACACTCCCAATTGTGTTTTCAGGTAACAATGTTGTCACAGTGTTTCTCTTGCTTTAAGTATCTGTATTCTGCCTCTCTTCTGTGAGTCACTCACAGATCTGTACCCAGCCTTAGGGAATTCCTGAAGGTTCCCAAAGACAGTTGCCTTTCCAGCTCTTGTGTTTGTGCCTTTGACCTTCCTTATTGCTTGCTGTTGCCCTTCTCCATCTGTTTTTGTGTGTGTGTGTGTGTCTGCGTGCACACACACAAACTTCTTACGCGGTCTGGGGGACAAGTGGCAAGTGCTGTGAGGTGGAGGTTTCATTTGGAGGGAAGGGCCACTTGCCATGAGTGCACCAAGTGTGCAGGTTACAGCTGGCAATGGATAAGGATTAGCTAGCCCCAGCTGTTCAACTTTTCTATGGTTGCTCTTCCTGAGATGGTAGACACACAGACTATGCATTAAGAATTCAAACCTCCTCGAATAGACTTTTTTTACTTCATCTTCATAGACTCTCAGGAATAGTCCACAACCACAAACAGATAACCATGGGGCAACATCTAGCAAAACTGTAAAAAAAAGCCCTTAAAGCAATGTTGTATCCATCATATAGGGATACGAGTGTGACAGGTTTGTAGAGAAGGCCAATATATTTTACGAGATCCATTTGTACTGTAAAGAAACTAAAATACTAAGAGCACACAAGCCTCACTTCTGATCCACAATAGAAGGAAGAGACTTAAGTACAAGCTGGTAATAATTGTTCTGAGTTTAATTTAGTTATGGGAGTACTTTAATTACTAGACCAATCACTTAGAAAAATCTGGATATTATTAGTGGTCAGAATGAGGTACGTCAGAAATAAGGAATTACCAAAGTAACTACCTCATGAGAGACTGATACAAGGAAAAGTTATTGCTTGTGGAAATCAGAGAGTTTATGTCATATTTGGTCTTCATGTACTAAGAATTTCCTTGACAAATTTTCTGCTGATTTTGTGTAAGTACATTTTCCTCTTGATAGAAAATCATGTGTTCTGTTCACTTAGAATGGTTAAATGAGAAGTGATCTAAGGAAACAACTATGTTCTACATAGACTCTTATGTGACAATATAGGTAGCTTAGGACAAAGTTAATAATCTTGATAGATCCACACTTTTTAAATTTTAATTTATTTTGCATTATGACATAATATTTGCATGTTCTCACACTGGATCCAAATCAGATTTCTGATGCATTCAGGTCTGAGTTATTAATTAAGGTGCCTTATTAAACATAGCATTATTAAAGTAGATCATAGTAACATGAGCCCTAGGACAAGGAAACTCGCTATGATTTATGTACCTTCTGGTTTAAGTTACTTTTTTTTTTCCAGATTGGCATATGAAAGTTTTCTCTGACTCCTTTTTTTTCTCTGTGCAAGCTAAAACTTCACTTTTGCTTTTGAAGACTCTCACCATGGGACCATTTTGTGCTGTAATTTGGCAGAGGTTCTTTCTGAGTAGGAGGTTTGGACTTGCTTCCAGGAAAATTGAGATATTCATTTTTTTGCTTTTGTTAAATTTTGGTATTTTGATAACCTTTTTGATGAGTACACAGGGACTTTCAAGAATAGCTTTTCTCATGGAAATGGAAAAATTTCTGTTCTCTGCCATACATGGGAGTGGGAAGGAAGAAAATTATTCTCCTTGAAAACCAGTAAGTGAACAAATGAATTTATAGAAGTGTCTGGAACTCATATCCCTGCAAAGTAATTGATTTTACTTTTATGAACTTCTTCTCATATACTTCTTATTTTTCTAAGCTATTCTCAGTCATTCCTAGAAAATAATAATGCTTTCTAGTCATTAAGAAATTTGCTATATCACACCCATGAATTAAAATTTGGGATAAAGTACAGAACTTCTGCCATAATTTCATTATTGTTTTTAATGCATATACTAGCAAATCCTCCAAAACAAGGAAGTACATTTATGAAAATACATAGATGGATATATCTAATCACTGGATGCTCTTCTCCTTGTTGAATCAGAGGTTAGGCTTGACTTCCATTTCATTCATTGACAATGTTATGCTAATATGGCCTTAGAGATTTCTTATCTTTCAGTTGGCTCACCTGAAAAAATGCCTGTCGAGGAAGCAAAAGTTAGGAAAAGTGTTTTCTAAGCGGTATTGAAATATTTCTTTTTAAAGTAAAGTATATGAAAGACCAGTCCATGGTACAATAAGTGCGTTAGAGAAAAGATCCATTTCAGTTGCACAGCAGAATGAAAATATTTCAGTTGGTGATGGGGTCAATAAAAGATAACCTTTGCTCATACACAAATTCCTTGTCCAAGTAATTGCACTCTGCTTAAGCTTATATCTCTGAGATCATGTGGAAACTCATTCCTCAAAAGCTCAGCAAACTACAGAACTCCTCTAAGACCTTGTGAAGGGTGATTTTTTTTTCACAGCTTGATTTGCCTCAGATATGAGCAGAGATTTTTCTCCTTCACTGCCCAAGACTTGCTAGATGGGATTTCAAATTCAGGTGACAGCAATAGACTAACTTTTCAGGTACACCTCTTATTTCGGAATTAAGAGCATTACTTTTAGCTATCATATTAAGTATCATCATCCCCAGAAGAGTAGGGTATTTCAAACTTTTCCTTTATTCACTTTCCAGATAACTCCTAGACTACTAGCACTACTTCTGTCATTCTCTGTGTTCTCTGTACAGTCCTGAGTCTCAGGTTCCTGGAGTTTACAAAAGATAGTTTTAATTAGAGCTTGTACATTGTTCAAATTCATATAAATTGAAATGTATTCAAATTGCCTCCTAAAAATGCTTAAGCTATCTGACTTTACCTCTAGAGGAACAATATAAAACATGAATAGTACTGATCAGAACTGAGGAAATCCACTCTGAGGCACTGGAGCATCGACACCTTGAAGTACAGTTAAAATACATACCTTAAGCATCCTTCGCTTAAAGTAAATGTCTTTTCTGATATAATTTGTAGGTTTCCAGCAAAACTGTCCCAGAGAAGCTTTAATTTCAATACAGTTTTTAAAAAATAATTTAAATCAGGACCTCAAGGTTATTCCAATATTGCTGTAGAATTTGTGATGAAATCATTAATGTCCAGATAGATATCTGAGGCAGTGACGGCACATTTCATTGGTTGTATAGTGGGAAGCAGAAGATTGGAGTTTTCTTTCATTTACACTGTTAGAAACCAGAAATTTTCTATATGATGTAGAAGAAATAAGGGCAAGATAACTTCAAGGAGAATAAACTGAATGATTTCTAACAGACTAGCCCCTAGTCTGGAAAAAGTAAAAGTTTTTGATATTTAATTGAGGCTGAGATACAGGGGCAAAACTGTAATTCTGCAAATCCTAAAATAGTACAAGATAACTTGAGTCCTGCATCTGAAAAAATACATTGTAAATGTGTCGTTAATAATACAATAAAGTTAGCCATCATCATGTTCAACCCTTAATGCTAAATATGTAAACTTTTATCTATAATGGAGTGGAACATTTTTAAAACATGAAGATGACTGAGCTCTAAAACTACCTTTGTGCATTTATGCTTGGATTCATCCTTTATTGGTTATCTAAAGAATGTGCTATTAACTGCTTTCTAAATATGTTCAGAACTTATTTTAAAGTCTTTGAGTTTGGTCTTGAAAGCTGTGTTTTGTGTAGCACACAGCGTTGTCATCTGGGAGCACAGTGACTGCTGCCTGCTGCCTGGGTATCATTTAGGAACCTGCTCTGTCTGGGCACAGCAAAGCTTTCTACAGTCCCATCCTTCTGTTTTGTTTAATTGTGAGGAGATGTATTACCTGACTTATGATAACAAAGCTACACTGAAAAATCCTAATGGTACTTAACTGTTTCCAATCATACAACATCTTCTTGGAAGATGTCAGCAAATTTTTTCAACATCAATACTTCTAAAGAAAAAAAAGATATATTCGCTGAGTTACAAGAGCCCATGTGTTTGACAAAATTATCCTTCAAGGCTGTGTGTATGTTTTGCCCAAAATGTATTGCTTGGCATTTTTCAGCAAACATGTATTACTGCCTTTTCTCTTTTCTGGAATTACATCTTCATGTGTAGTCATGAAAACAAATTCTATTATGGAGCAATGATTTTCCACTCTGTAGACTTACAGGATGTGAGAGAGGTTCTTACTTGTGAACTATGATGTATTTCAGGAATGTTGGCTACCAGCACAGAATGTGTTCACCTTGGAGCTGGAGGTTTTCTGTAGAACACATCAATAAAATGATCTTTTAACAGCCACCCATTCCAGCACCCAGGTGTTCTGTATATGCATCCTGTTTCTCACACACAGGAATAATTTCAAGTATCGGGGTTGTTTATTGAAATCGTGGCCAACCATATTAAGATATAATTTTAGGTAATTATAAATGGAAATAATATTTATAAAATACCTGCCTAAGTAAAGATCATGCTGCTGTACAAAATCCATGTTTTCCTACAAGATCAGTCAACTCCTTTAGTTTAATGAACCATTTGTTGGCAGATTTGTAAAGTGATGCTGGTTCCGCAGGTCCAAGTAGTTTTCTGCCAAGGAAATAATTTCACTGTTTCAGATTACAGGTGCTAAAATTCTTAACCAAAATGTTATTTGGGAATTCCAGCCTTATCAAGTTTGCTGCATTCTGCTTGAAACACATCTACTGTGCATACTTTATTTGCACCAGAGTGTGACAGCTTTCTCTGCTCTGTCTTTTGCAGCTGGCCAGCCCCATCTATGGTCAGTGGCCGTGGATTTGTCTCAAGGAAAATGTCCTGTGATTGGGTCAGGGCAACCCCCACTACCAACACAGGCTGGGGATGAACAGATCAGAGCAGCCCTGCCCAGAAGGACTCGGGGGTGCTGCTGGGTGAGAGGCTGGACATGACCCAGCCAGGGGCACTCCCAGCCCAGAGAGCCACTTGTGTCCTGGGCTGCATCCAGAGCAGCGTGGGCAGCAGGGCCAGGGAGGGGATTCTGCCCCTCTGCTCTGCTCTGGGGAGACCCCACCTGCAGTGCTGCATCCAGCTCTGGGGTCCCAGCACAGGAAGGACAGGGACCTGTTGGAATGAGTCCAGAGGAGGGCCTCAAAGAGGATCAGAGGGCTGGAGCACCTCTCCTAAAATGAAAGGCTGAGAGAGTTGGAGTCACTTATCTTGGAGAAGAGAAGGCTCAGGGGACACCTCATCGCGGCCTTTCATTATTAAAAGATTCCTATAAGAAATGTGGGGATAGACTTTTTAGCTGGACCTGTTGGGATTGGAGAAGGGATAATGATTTTAAAGTAAAAGACAGTACCTTCAGACTAGATAAGAGGTAGAAATTTTTACCATGAGAGTGTTAAAACACTAGAATAGGATTCCCAGAGAGGTGGTGGATTCTCCATCCCTGGAAGCATACAAGGTCAGGTTGGATGGGTCTCTAAGAAACCTGATCTAAATGAAGGTGTGCCTGTTCTTTGCAGGGAAGTTGGACTAGATGGCCTTTAAAGGTCCCTTCCAACCCAAACTATTCTGATTTTCTGAATCTATGATTATATGAAATGTATCTGCTTGGCCAATAGCAAATTGAGCTGGAAAATTTTTGAATTAGAATTTGATTTTGAACAACTGTTAAAATATTATTTTAGTGAGCCTGGTGTTCTGAAGAAGTATTGCTTGAATTAAAAACTGTTGTTTATGCTTAAACTTGAAGCAGATTTTGTTCCTGCAGTACTGTGCCCTTGATTTTAGCATCACAAGATAAAAAAAACAAACAGCAACTTTGGACCGCTATGCCTCTCTTCGAGACTTTTGAGTCATTGGCAGCCTAATTTTGTTTAGGAAAGGAAAAAGGAAGCCTCTTGTGGTTTCTAATTTTTCTACTGAAATACAGAGTCGAGTAAGGGGAAAGATTGAAAATTTTCTAGTAAGATAGGGTCTAATTAACAATCACGCCATAATTAAGGCATGGAAGCAATGCCAGCGAATGGCAGATCTGAAGGGCATACTATTTTCAAACATTGTCTTAGGATTGATGGCAGAAAATTCCTCAGTGACAAGCATGACCTGACATCACATGTACAAACCTGTTCACCAGGCAGTGAGCGACACCTCTCTGCCCAGCACAAGCATCAGGACGAGAGGAAGTGAGTCATGACTCACTTTCCAAGGATCGGTATGAAACAAAAGGGCCAGCAAGTGGGGTTGACAGCTGCAGCTATTAATGTCAAGGGCCCCGAAAAATCTTCTGTTTCCCAGGATGGCACACTGCTTGTGTTCTTTCCACTTCTGATGACTCATATCTTTGTCTTCTGATGCTTGGAGATTTGATAGAGCCTAGACAGAAACCAAACATTTCAAAGCAGCTGGGAAAGTGAAGATGTCCTAGATTTGGTGTTGCTGATACCTACAATTACTTGGTATGGAAAACAGAGTTAGCCAAAGATACATGTAATTGTAGTCACAGAAGTAAATCCTATCCTCTGTCAAAACCACGGCATACCAAAGGCTAAACAACCCTCCTGACAGTCTCCTTGCTACACAGTATTGTATGAAATGTTGGACTACACTACCAGACAGTCCTGAGCCTTCTGTATTTTATTACCTGCCAAATAACAATGAATGAATGAATTTGAGCTTCTTGTGTCTTAAGTAAATTGTACAAAAATATTTAGATTTAGTCCTGCTGAAATTTTTGTTATCTTCACCTTGTCATTTTAACTTGCAGATTTGTAATCTTTTGAATGGAAGAAAATATAAATATGACATGTTTGGTCCTGTATAAAGGAATGTTTTACATTGGTGAAAATAATAGATTTTTCCTTCTTGAATCTAGTTATTACACTGATTTCCTGTAATAAGGGAACAAATTGATCCAGCTCACAGTACAGTTGGATATGCTGGCAGTGTGACCATCCAGTGTTAGCATAGAATGCTCACATTAGTTGCAGAGAGAGCCCAGAGCAGAGCTGGTGAGACAGAATGGAGACAACCATGAGAGTGACTGCCAGCCACGTCTTTAAGAAATTTCTATTGAATTGTTGTGATTAGATTTTTTTTTCACAGATGACTTCTTTCAACTGTATCAAACATTAGTTGAATATTTTAGAAATGAAGCCTTCTGAAAAACAAACCCCACACCAAAGCAATCAACCACACAAAATAAACTAACCAATCAACCAAAACCCATAACCCACCCCCGCCCCGCCATGTGGTTTTAAACCCTTATATTTGTAAATAGTATGGAATGGCTGTAACCGATACAGCAGTACTTTCCTGAGCTGGTCATGCGCTGCAGCTCTTGGTCCATGTGCCAATGGATATTTTTTCGTCTATTTAGCTGTGATCTAATATTCCCATAACTTTGTTAACCTCACTAGTCTTTTTAAACAGGATTCCCAAGTATGTTTATTTGGAAAACCCACACTCTTCACAGCAATATTAAAAACTCTTGATCCAGATGATTTCTCTAGCTTTCTGTTTTGCCTCATCAGCCAAGGTAGTTTGTTGACTGTAGCCAGCATTTCTAATAATCGGGATTCGTTCTGTAAATTAAGTTTTACTTAAAACTTTCAAGTACTTCCATTAACCACATATCTCAGGAAATATTTTGAATACAAACATCTGGGATGTTTGATTTGGATTTTTTTTCAAAATTAATGAATCCATTCATTTGGGATTCATTTTGAAGTCTTCATATTTCCTTTGATTACAATGGCCCAGTAGTAGCCTCTAATAATGGCTTTAGTTGCAGACATAAAAACTAGTATCTCAGTGCCATCATAGCATTGATAACTGTAAAGCACTCAAAAATTTAGGATTTTTTTCGAAGGCATAATTACTGAATGGACTGGACATCCTGACTTAATCCTGGAGCTGATGACAATGTAGGTTTCTGAGAGAGTTTTAGCTGGACTGCCGGTTGTTTTCATGTCTGCTATTGGCTGTTTTAAAAGACACTTCTATTCATCCTGATATTAAGCAATAACACGTGATTTTTTGGTCCCTATTAATTATTCTTTTTTTTTCCAGCCTAATTAAAAATGTTAGAATATAGGGGTACTGAAAGCAGAGTAAAAAGTGTTGAAAACATTTCTATAATATATTTTGTTAAGGAGAAAGTTTCAAATATCAGTATTTACCTAAATCTGGTACATGCAATTTAAAGTATTTCTGAAGCCTTGCAGGCAAAGAGGGATTATAGCATTTCTTGCCCATCCTTTTTCTCTCTGGCATCTCCTGTCCCTCTTGTTTGTATCCTTTTGCCTTCAGCTTGATTTTCATGTTCAAGAGCAAAAAGATTAAAGATAATTTCAGTGCTTTGTACACTTTTTTGAGTTTGGGAAGCTAATTATGGGCCTTTCTACATTTCACATCAGGATGTAGCAAGGGTTGTCTGCTCCCTGATAGCTGGAGAGCTGGCAGCTGAGAGCAGTACCAAGGCCAGCTGGGCAGAATTCAGTGAGGCAGTGCCAGTCCCACCACCACTGGCAAGAGAGCAGGATAGACCTTGATGTGGCAGACAGTTCCAGTCCAGAGCTTGGGTCATCTCATCCAGCAAATGTGTGATGATGGGGCAGGTCTCAAGTCTGTAAGCCAGGAAGGCAAGCAGCAGGTCAGGGTGAGAATCAGGGCTGGTGATCCCCAGGTGGATTCACAGTGATGAGGTGGGTCTGAAGCCAAGCTGTGTGCCAGGCTGTGGGTCAGATCAGTGAGTCCAGGGCTGAGCAAGGCAGGCTGTGAGAAGCTGGAGGCCAGCACTGCTGGGGCATCGCTGGAGCAGGGACTGATGGTCCTAAAGGGGTTAAAGGGATCCTGGGCTGTGGGCTGGGTGGGGGCAGCTCCAGGCGTCCAGTCAGTGAAGGTAAGGTGTGCTGATGTCCTCCAGACACCAACATCACTTGCTTTAACAGAATATGGTGAAAAGAGGAATGAAAAGTCTAAAGAATCAGACAATTCTGTAAGTGTCCTGTAAAGGCAAGAAAGAACACCTGGTTTTTGGACGATTCGTGACTAAGCATTCCTTGCTCACCAAGTTTGGAAAAGAAGCCCGGTTCAGAGAATTAAGTAAGGATTTTTCCAAACCCTTTCCTTTCTCAGGACCTCTTAGGAACTCTGGTATCTTTGCCACCCAAGTTTTCCATAAGGTTTTCTCATTACCCAGTGTTTAATAACAGATCAAATGAGTAGAAAACCTGTGACTGTTCTGTTTGGAGAGGAGACAGATGAGACGATCATCTGGAAAAGTTTCACAGAATTATGAAAATAATTAAGATGTAACAGACCTGGTCACTTATATGTATGAAGCAGAGGTCTCTCAAAGGAACAGTAGGAGAGTGGTTTCAAATAAACAAAAAGAATAAAAAATAATTCTTTACACAGTAGGCACTAAACTACTGGCCACAGACACCAGACTGTTGTGTGGATACAGAGAACATTAGCTGGTTTTGTAAATGACCAGTGCATATGTGGAATATGGGGAGGAGTGACAGAGGGTTGATCCCTGCTTTATCTGCTCTGGATGTTGGGACATTGCAAGGGAAATGCACCATGCAATATGGCATGGTCACATCCCTTCCATACATACTCCTTCAGCCACGGCTGGGGGGAGACTTCTGTGCTTTGTCCAACAGGGCACTTCTTACGCTGATACTTTGACTCCTTTCCTTATCTCTCTCCCACTACAATTAATCTGAAAAGTTCAGGTCCATTGTCTGGACTTAAACTCCTCAGGGAAGTCAAAACGAGTGTGCACACATGTAGCACTGGCAGAATATCGTGGAATGATAGAATGGTCAGGGTTGGCAGGCACCTTAAAGATCATCTGCTTCCAACTCCTCTGCCATGGGTACGGACACCTTTCACTAGGGAAGTAGAAGGTTATTATTATGTGATCAGATGTCCACAATGAAACACTATACTGTGACCAGCTTTCACTGCTCTTAATTCTTCCCTACCTTCATACAGTGACTGCTGAAGTGACACTTACAGTGACCTGCTGGAGCTGTGTTCTGGGTAGGTACTTCAAGTCTGGTGCTATTCACCTATCCATAATTGTGTGAGACAAATACTCATGACAGAATGTGGATAACAGGTGAGAGAAAAAAGAGCAAGAGATATTAAAGGAAGACTTGTGAACTTCAGCAAAAGAAGAGGTAAAATGAACAGAGTTAATGAAGAGCAGAGTAAAGCAAAATAAGGACGATGATGAAGCAGGCAATATTGCCCCCCACTTCTACCTGAAGCCATGGGAGGCCCTTTCTTCCTAATAAGTGTCTAAGTGTCTCTTCCTTCACATTGTGGCTCTGCGTAGTGGAAGATTTAGTCTTTTCTGTCTTTTAACCTTGAATCTGTGGGAGGTAGGGATATACAGTGGCCATCATATATGGGCTAGGCAGTCCTGAGATAGGAACAGGGCCTATACCCAATCTTTGTTCTTCTCATTAAGACAAGTGGCAAGTTAAAAAAGTTCACCTTCTTACAATTATTTTACAATAAATAATGCTACACTAAAATGAAACCTGATGAAGCAGCTCTTAACTCCTTAGAGGAGAGTTGTTTTTATGGGTTTCAGGTAAGAATAATAACTCCATCTAATAATTTCATACAAAGTACAGTCTGTGCAGCACCTTTATTTGGGGAAAAGAATCCCATCACAAACCAACACCAAGAAACCCAAAGAAACAAGAAAAAGTAAAGCTTTTAAAAGTGTTGTCTCTAATATGGACATAGCTTTTATCTTATTTCAAACCATTTTATTAGCTTGCGTGTTTATTGATTAGATAGAGGAAAATTTTATGAGTTTGTTTTCATAATTTACTCAGATGGGTAAGTCAATGAGTGAACAAGTAACATGGTTGCTTACTTTCTCAAACTGCCTTTAGGAATGGGCCAAAGTGGGTTTACTTTTTGGCTGAGGGAAAAGACTTGCAGAAAGAATTAGCAGTCAGCCACTGTGTGCAATACCAGGAGTCAGCCATCTGGATTTTTCATCAGGTGTCCAAAGAAAGAAGAGAAAAATTCTTTGTCCTACATAAATCTCCGGGGCAAGTTTCATCCAGATCCTCAGTCGGATGTTGCTTTGGATGCCACAGAAAGCTTACCTTCAGTTGTTTGTCAGTGTTGCCTGCTTCTGGATTTGCAATGATCCTGACATTCTGTTCCTATGGTTAGGGTGTTTGTTTTCTCTTCATTTGTCAAAGTAATAATGTCAGGAAATACTAACCTTCAGTGACCTACAGACATCTTTAAATCTTTCTTGTCAAGCCATACACAATCTCAGAGAACAAAGAACCCTCTCTTCAGTCCCATGCCTTTGCCAGAATATTTCTATGTTTTCTGGGAGGGACTGGCAAGATATTCAAGGAGAAACTGCCAGATAAGACAAGCTGTCACTAAATACAGATCTCACTGATTTCTCACTGAAATCTCCCTCAGGAGAGAGGATTTCTTTTGTGTCAGATAGAATTGCTGCTTTCAAATCAAAAGTTTTAATATCATCAGGAGCTACTGTCCAAGAAGCATCCACTGAGAGATTAAGCCCTGAATGAGGACAGTCCACTAAATCATTAATGCTGCTGGACTCTCTGGCCATCATTTCACAGGCACTGGTAAAATAAAGTTCAAGCACTATAACAGAGATTCCTTACTAGGACGACAACACAAAAGTATTTTTTTAATAATATTACCAGAAATAGCTGAGTTGTTATTTTTATCTTTTTTTTTTAAACGTCTCTAAAATTATGCTAAAACCATATGACTTGCAGAGATGAATCTTGAAGACTAATTGCTGTCTTTTTCCAAATGCAGTTTATTGAAATTACCAGTATAACTAGGGAACACAGAGTGCCTGTTCCCTGAGCAGACGTGCACACTTTTTAAAAAATTACTAATTTATTTCTCTTTTCCTTTTCAGAGATAGAGTGCAACATAAGGCAGATAAACAGTGATTAGGAGCCAAATTTTGTGTAAGACTTTGCAGTGCTTAAGCAGAGAACAGACAGCCCTATGGAGTTTGCACATCTGTGTACAAATCTAATTTCACACCTTAAGATCAAGATGTAACTCAAGATTTTACGTGCATAGATATGCGTGTTTACATACCAATTATTACTGTTTTGATTTCCAAACTGATAATCTCCCTGGAATGTTAATTGATGACACTCTTGCTACTGCAGGCCTAAGACGATCTTAAAATTTAATGGATTTTGCACTTTTCTCATGTATAACCAGCCACAGAATACAAGAAAATATATGACTGTGCGTTCTAAGCCCTGTCGTAAAAATATCAGAACTTAGAATAATCACAAGCATAAACTTAATCATTTGTGTTCTTGCGTAGAGCTTGAAATCTGGCTGCTTTTCTGCAGCAAGTAAATAGCTATAAAAGAAAAAAGCATCATTTTTCAAGGATCAGGGTTAAAGTTTTTCTTTGAAATGTATTGTATAAAAATAATAATTTTCATATCATAAATGTAACATTTCTTTGGCAAAGTGCCGGTGCATAATTTCTCCCTTAAAAAGACCATCAATCTGGACATCTATTAGAAATCTCTTTCCTGAATTATTTACACAACTGAACAGTTAGTTTTCTTTTGTTTAGATGGGTACCTGCATTTTCAGTGTTTATAAATGTAACGCAGGGCTGGCACAATTGAGTTTTCCATAACTAATTGCTTTGTGGTGCAGTAAGAAACATGTGGTTTATGTAATGATGGTACTCTGTAAATGAATCCTAGAATGGAAGCTGCAGTCTGTCTTTAGAAAGGCATAAAATGCTGCCATTGAAGTAAGACAAAATGGTTTTCATGCCAGCTTTGTACCATAAGTTTATTACATCTCAGCTGAGACTTCTTCCCCATTCTGTTTCCATCTGTGAATTTCAGAGTAATCTAGTTTTCACAGATGAGGAGCAAAATTACACTAATTTAATAATCCAATTCTATACATATGAAATGTCATTTGATCCATTGTTGCAATGGTGCTTCCAATAGTTCCCAGTAGCAGGTAGTCAGTGAAAGATAAGAAATAGCAAAGTTCTGTAGCATATTGCTTTACACGATTATTTCTCAGAAAGATCAAACATGCCAGATGTTAAACTAATATCCATTGAACTATTTCCTTTTTGAGAACACTTAAAAGATCAGGCGGCAGAAATAATTCACATTTCCTGTAATATAATTTACAATGTATAAAGTAATGCTAGAAGCTCACTTTGAGCTGAACACCCAGAAGCAAAACTTTATTGCCATACGTTTTCAGGTCAACCAAGGATGAAAGAATAAAGCAAGCACGCTCCTAGAAATAATACTCAATACTGGGCAGGTCCCATCTTGTAGCTTTCTTCCCTCAGCCTAACTTAGAAACAGTTGAGGCAAGTGAGACAGCAGAGGATTGCCTGTTTTGTTCCTTGTAATTACTGCAGTGTGGTTTGCTGCTTTGTGACAGGAATATACCGTCCTTTCCGACTTTCTCCTGAGCTCAGACATTTTGTGGAAGGATAGGTTCTTTGCCATGAGCACTGAGTTGTAAAAACATGACAACACAACATATGACACATTGATTTTGGAAATTACTGTCTATGATAATCACATATAATTTCTTGTTCTACATGCATTATCTTGTTCTGTATTCGTGTTAGTGAAGTCGACAATGTCAGTCACTGTAGGTGCAGTGACGCTTTGGAATTACTGATGCCCAACTACATAAATTTTCTCAGGTATGCATTTCCCTGAACTCTGTCACTATGTGCCTCATGTAGACATTGACTCTACTGTTGCTTGACAATAACCATGATTGAAAATCATAGGCAAAGCAGCACACATTTAGTGGGTGAGAATATATGGAATTTTTTCACCATGACGTGGTTATTTTAGAAAAACTAAATGGGGTGTAGTGTTTATTTTCTATTTGTTGCTGGCTCCCATTCCCTTGTACGTTTACAATGAATAAATTCCTTATTCTGGGAAGACACTAACACATCTTTCTCCTCCCAAATCCCCCAAATACAACATATTCTTGAAAAAATTGAAAAAAATTCTTTAAAGCCACAGAGACAGGAATTTCAGGCTGCTGAAAATTAAACAGTCTAAAATATTACCAAAAAATGTCCACAGTATTTCCAAATACTTATAAGGAAATATTTGTCCATGAGAACTCAGAGGATGTCTCTTTTTTCCTTCTCATGTCCCCTCAAAGTTAGGCACAGACAGCATGGAGAAGGAAGTGTATGTTGCAGAAGCTGAAGCAAGCAGAGACTGGTAAAGATTTAGCAGCAAATCTATGCCTGGGTAGTAGCTGGCCAAGAAGTCTGGACCTATGAATTACTGGATGAAATGTAAGAATGGAACGATGTTGGTCCTGGAACCTAGAACTGACTGGGCAAACACACCTGGGATGAGGGTAAGGTCAATCAGGGAAGAAAGGTAAACAAAGAGACAGGAGAAGAAATTGAAGAAATGCTAAAAAAAAAAGAGAACATTCTGAACTGAAGTCAAAACAATAAAAGCAAATGGGATGACCTGAAGTGCAGGGAAATGGACTGAAGCTTGCCCAATTGATCCCCATTGAAATCTTACAATTTCGTTGGGAAGAAGTGGGAGAAAAGGAGGACAAAAAAAATAATAGTCAGATATGAGTTGCAGAGGAAGAAATGTCATTCTGTGTGCCTGGTGTTGTACCTGCTCCCAGCTGCCTCAGACTCCCCATTTTACAGATGTTGGAGTAAAAATGGGGATCTAACTTAGATTTTCTTTCCTAAGCCACATCCCTTTCTTATAGCCTTTTTAGTGTCAGCAGGAATATCTAAATTTCATCTGAGCCTTGGTGCTTGCATGTAAACGTTACTCAACAACCTTTTGGCAGCGGCAGGGATAGAAGCCCATTCTCCTGGGGAACGTGTAACTCCCTTAGTCAAAGGACCTGATTTTGTTAATTTCAACACTTCTGGCTCCTTTCCCAGTGTTTCTTCTTCTTGATGACAAATTATGCAGAGAGCTCTGCATATAGGGTGCTTCACTTGTGACACTTTAATTCACTTCCTTCCTCCATCCCCTGCAAAACAAAGCAGGATTCTTCTACAGGTAAAAGCTGTGGGGGAGGGGGAGAAATTGTGTGATCTTGTAAGCAAAGTCTGAATCCTAATAAACAGTTTCAAATTAAAATTGTACAGTCAGATTTTAAATTTTAATTTTACTTTTTTTTTAAATATAAGTTTCCAACTTGAATTAAGTGATCTTAACCTATGTTATGTGTGCAAAAAGGCTGGGATTTGGTGAGGAGCCTCAAAATGTTGATACAAACATTACTACATACTTCATATTAAATATAAATTCTTGCGTCCCTTTATGTGTAGAATTGCACCTGTGCTGTAAGAATGAGCAAAAGAACCATCACAACCAAACAACTACCTTGATTATATAAAATTACTAGTGACACAAAATTTCCTTCAGCATTTTACTACAGAGGACTACATCCTTAATTCTACAAACCCGTGGTGAGGCTTATCTGGTGTTGATAGTGAAAAATAGCAAAATGGTAAGTGTGAAAAGATATGATTGCATCTCCCAATGTGCAGTTTAGATCTATATGCGGAAAGCTAGCTGTTTACAGGAAAATGTTTGTTGTGAACTCTGTAGTTTTAATTCTGTGTTTGTTTTTTTTTTATGACATCCCTTTGATAATATTTATATTCCTTTAAAATATTTTTTATTAAACAGAATTTTTTCCTTTATAATGTGTTATATTTTTCATTAAAAAAACATTAAAACAAATGTTCTGCTTATATCTAGTTTGTAGTGCAAATTGGAAAATACAAGAAGGATATTGTACTGTTTTCACACATGTGCCCTTCTCATTTTCCTTCAGTATACTGGAAATCTGTGTCAGAGCCTGTGTCTTTGGCTCACCCTCAGGAAAACTCCATTAATATGTTCTGGTATGGAAAGATGAAATATATCTGTGAGATGAATGAAGCAGTAGTGAGGCAAACCCCTGAACACTTAAAAAGAAAGGAAATCAAAGGGACTCGTTCTGAGACTGTAAGACATTCTTTAATAGTCTTGGTACTTGAAGTATCTGAACATATCACAGAGAGTTGCAAATATCCTGATTATTTTCATTATTTTAATTTAGTGCTCTATATACCAGAGAATGATCACCTCTGTTCCACCATGCAGACTATATTAACAACTTAAATGCATCTTCTATTTGCAAAGGTTCTGAATGCAGAGTGTGTTCTTAACAGTTCAATTAAAGAGCTTGCCTGTAAATCAAGAACAAAACCAACACAAAAAGCACAACTCCGCTTCTGTGAAGGTATGCTGTTGCCAGCAATAAATGTGGAAAAAGCCATTAATATGGTTATGGAGCCAAATAAAGGCTCAGGATTATTGGACTGTTTGCACTGGCTGTACATACAGTTTCAACAAAATCAATGGCTACATCAAACATGCTACAATTAGGCTTCAAAGGGTGTTTGATTACAAAGTAAGTGAAAAACCTGTGAATTTCAGTGCACTGCTATTAGTTTGCATTTTCAATTTCTTTGCTTGGAAAAGTGAAGCTTGTATAGCTTCTGATTGAATCATGGCTAAATTATTTAATTCCTAAAACCAGGTTTTAATTCCAAATCCGCATGTTTACATTTAGAGGTTATTTTCTTTAAACAATTGTTCAAATACTCTTACACTGCTTGTTTTCCTTATCAATAAAACACTTAGCTATAATATTGTGCAAAAATGGGCATGCCTGGCCAAGGAGAGCCTATTGACCAAGCCCTTGTGCTCCAGCTACAGGAGGCATTGTGCTCTCAGGCTCTCATCCTGCTGAGGGACTGCAACCACCTTGACATCTGCTGGGAAAGAAGCACGGTGAGCTTTAGGCAATCCAGGAGGCTCCTAGCCTACAAAAGAGATGGAGAGAGACTATTTATAAGGGTGTCTACTGCTGGGACAAGGGGGAATGGTTACAAAAAGAGAGTATATTTAGATTAGATTTTAGGAAGAAATTCTTTACTGTGAGGGTGGTGAGGCACTGGACCAGGTTGCCCAGAGAAGTTGTGGATGTCCCATCCCTGGAAGTGTTCAAGGCCAGGCTGGATGGGACTCTGAACAACCCAGTCTAGGGAAAGGTGTCCTGCCCATGGTAGGAGGGTTGGAACTGGATGATCTTTGAGGTCCCTTCCAACCCAACCCCATACAAAATGGTATGGTATATAAAAAATGGAGATGTTGCGCAATGTTTTTAAAGGTATTTGGGGGGATTTTTAAGACACTGGCTGGACTTAGGGTCCTGACTGAGACCTGAATCAAAAATACTTCCTACAACTCTGGCAGATGCAGGCAGACTGGCAGCATTCCCTTCTGGGAATGAGAGGATGGGGAAGTATGCCAAATGCTGCTTAGCAAATCCCCGAACAGTACACTCAGTGACAAATTCCTTCATTCCTGGTGAAATGCATTGACCTTGCTAGCCATTTCTAGCTCTTTCCTTTTACAACAATTTTATTGGACTGTTATCGTTTTGTGACTACCTTCAGCAGGGCTTTATGTGGCAGCCACGTCTAAAGTGTAATCCTTCATCTCTATGCAATTCTGCAAGACCTTTCGTAGCTTCAGTTGCACACAGAGCTCAGGTTTCTCCCAGACATAACAAGGAGGTTTAATAAAAAAAAAGGTTATTTGAGACAAGCCCCAGTTGATTTACCTTAAAAGGTTTTCTCTTCTCCAGGAGATAGCACATCTATGATAGAATGACATGGGTGCTGAGTCAACCTGATGGTTTTCCAGTTCAGCACAGGCTGTTATTGTAACAGCTGTAACACCGCTGCTGTGTAGAGTGATCTTTTGGATACCTCAAGAATTTAAGACACTTGTCTCATGCATTTTGCAGATCCTATTTGTAACAGAGGACTCTCCGGACTGAAAAAGCCATACACGTTAGCTTTTTGGCTTCGGACAGAAGCTCACTGCTGCATTCTTTTGCACTGAATAAAGGCTTTTACAGTGTAAATGTGACTTTATCTAATTCATAGGGTTACTTCCAGCCAGCCAACAAAACTGCAAGTAACTGTGTAGTTGTTGAGCAGTTATTTTATTTCATCTTGAACACGTTGGGGTTTTCTCTCTATTATTTTTATCTCCCACCACGATAAGACGAAAGAAGTCTGGAGGCATGGGGTGTGTACAAAATCACTTCGGTCTCTCTTTTATGTGAATCCCTACATCACTGAAGTTGTTACATTAGATCTTCCCATAACATCTTTGTTGCTTATTCTGGCCTGATGTTTTTGTTGATGATTGATTACATACCTTTCATTCAGAAAGACTGCAATGAACTATTTTATTATGTAAAAGCTCTCAGTTTAAGCACCCAATTGAATGCAGCCTTTTACTGAATGTGGAGGGTATTCCAAAGCACTGAATTACACATTCTCTTTGCTCCACTGCTCCCTCCTCTGTGCCCAGCCACATGGACACTTTCTCAGTTCTGTCAGCTCTGCCTTCCACTGGATCCCCAGTGAAAAGTTAATTTGTCTTCTGAAGGGACATAAAACTCATCCAGCAAAAGAATGAAAATTTTTGCATCTGGTTTTACAAGCTGAACTGACTCAACAATAAGTCAGAACTGGCACAAAGAGTAGGACAGGACACTGCACCTACAAACAGGCCCTAACCTGATGAAGGGAGATGAAGAAGCTGAACCACCTCACTGGAGGTGTTTTGATTGCATGAATATTTTAGATGAGCTCAGCTGTCTAACAGCAGACAGAGGTTAATTAATGGCAATTGTCTGAGCTGGACTTGTCTTGGACCAGAGTTCAGAGACATATGCCCTGTAATGCAAACAGCGACGTATGCAGCTTCTGCCTGCTCTGAAAAGTAAGGCAGGTTCACTAATGCTGCTTCTTGTTAAAGCCTTCAGGCCAGTTTAACACCTTGGCTTAAATTAGAAGTTATCAAAACCAGCCCCTCCTATATCAGTGTATTTAAAAAATATTTATTTTTTGCTGTTTCTGACAAATCTATCAATAAGATGTGCTAAGAAAGCAACTCAATGTGATATAGCTGTAAGTAGTGTATTATATTGGTTGCATTTTTGGTGCTCCATCTAAATGGAAAGATCCATGAGAACGTTGCCTGGATAGGGTAGTGAATCACTCCAATAGTGAGCTCTGCCCTGTTTGTTGCCCCATTTCTATTGTGTGGAGAGCAATGTAAACAGAGAGAAAGAGAGCACTAAAATTTCTGTAGGCTAGTGGTTTGGCTGCTCATCTAAGAGAGCGCCATGGGCTCTGGTTCCTTCTTGCTGGTCTGCTGATGCCGATGGATACTGAGGATCATCTGCAGATAGATGTCTCAGGCACAGAGGCTTGGACACCAATTTCCCCAGCCTTGTCAGTGGCTGGGCTGAATTGCAAATTCTTCATTCTTGGCTGCCTACAAGCCCAAGTTCATTAGTATATTTGGAGAGTCCTCACTTTCCCTGGCCCAGCCAAACTCAGCCTACTGTCTGAGGATGAGTGCACTATTTAGGCAGCTCAGGCTTGGGTGCCCTTGGGCAAAAGATTCCAGTGTTTGCCACCTGGGCTGTTGCGAGGCAGTGAACAGTATTTGGGACAAAGTGGATTCAGTGCAAAGTGTCTCTGACAAAGACTGTATCGGTCTGCTTCATCCTGGCATCCCTGTCTTCTCTCTTATCATCTTTTTGTGATTCCCCAGCTGTCCTCTTTTCCTGGTCTGAAACTTTTGTAACAATAATCATGACAGTGCATTGCCTAAAACAGGTTCCAAAGAGACATCCATTTATGATTGGCCTCATCTCTCTATATGCTGTGTATATGATGCTCAGTAGTGGGATAAGGATAGTGGGACATCTCAGGGTGGGGTGGATTAGTGTGGCACAACCTCCTCATGGGTAGGAAGAAATAGAAAGTGATAGGCCAAGAGAGCAAGGAGCCCGCAGCTTGTCTAGGAGTGCCAATAAATCACAGAGGGGCTCATGAGCAGTGGGTGTGAGACAGCACAAACCTTTACTGAGTGCTGATGGACCAGATCTGAGCAGGCAACAGAACGAATCCATGCAGGGAAAGCAGCTACAGTCAGCTGAGTCAAAGGCCCTTCATTCTTCCTAAAACTTGGGGTTATTTTTGTCTCTAGGTGTTCAATTTGACAGCATCCCTTCTACCTCACCTTTTCACAGTTAGTACAGTTACACACTCATATACCCATAACCTACTAAGCACTGTGGTTACAAACCTTCTTATGGGAGATACAGAGAGAGAAATACAGCACAATCAGGACAATTTATCTCTCGAGGAGAAAATTCAGGAATCAGAGGCACGATAAAGTCACCGTGACAGAAGTTAGTACCTGCAGCTGCTGGTGTCTGTCTCTGTGAATGCTCCCAGTCAACTCTTCCCATGTCAGACTCCACATGAGAAAGGCTCAAACTATGGTACATCATGCTACAGGCAAAGCTGTCTGAGTTTCTGAACGGCGATAATTGTTTTCCCTTAACTCACAGATGGCAACTGGATAATCTACAGTCTAGGCCCTGACCAAGGAACTCTCGTAGCACTCTGCAGGACCTACCTTTTTGATAAATCTCTAGGCTTTGAAAGGCTGTGTGTTCATAACACCTTGTGACTAACTTGTCTTAGAAATTAAGGAGCATTTTTCTTCTGAACATAAATAAGAATATAGTGCAATTCAGTGAACTTCATTGAAGTACTTCTGGATTTACTTTAGAATAGCTGACAGCAGAATCAGACTCTATATGCGTTGGCATGTGCTCTATAGGACATTGTAAGAAAAAACAACAAAGTTATCCTTCTTAAACCATGTTTCAGCTTGCTGGTGGATCTGAGCTTTAAACACTACACTCTAGTCTAATGCCAGAAATTTTACCTGCTTTCAGATCTCTCCATTTTAAACTGTTTGCCAAGGCTTGAAGACTGTAGGTGTAAAATACAGTCAAGGAGTTTTACACTCTGAGACTTGCCAAACAAAGTCCATGTCTCCTCTGTATTAATGGTTTATATTGTAGCATGTCTGGAAACCTATGACTTTAATTAGAAAAAAATTAGAAAGGGCTTTAAAACATAGCCAGTTGCAGTACATTTGTGCTGCTCCTTAGAATTATAAGTTTGAAAAGGTTTTCATTTATTCTTATCAATGGAAAAAATTTAGTGTAATATCATGTTGAAAGTTTCAATTCCTTCTGGTTATTCAGAGAACAGGTATACGCACAAGGAAGATTTCACATGATGGAGACGTGCACACAAATATCTTATGTAGATTTAGGCCTTGTGAGTTAGAGGCTTTTCCTGTTTGTCAGCTGAAAACTGACCATGTATCAGCCTTTATGAATAGGAGCAGAGCCACAGGAATGGATTACACTCCTTTAGTCAACACTCATTAGCTCACATCTGGAACAGTGCATCCCATTATGGGCCTCCAGTGCAACAAAGACATTGATAAATGGCAGCAAGTTCAGCAGAGAGCCACCAAGGCTGAGGGATCTGGGCTGGTTCAGCCTGCACAGCTGCCTTCTAACCTACAGGAAGTTACTGTGAAGACAGAGCAAGGTCGAGCTGCACAGGGGGAGGACAAGAAACAATGGTGACAAATTGAAATAGGGAAATTCTAATTAGATATAAGGAAATATTGTCTCCATTGAGGTAACTTTTTATTGGAAATGGTAAACTAGAGAGACTGAGGAACTGAACAATCTGATTTGAATCCAATGCTGACCTGCTTTGAGCAGGAGACTGCCCAAGAGAACTCTCTCTTGTCGTTCCCAGCCTGAGTGAGTCCATGATGTTGTCATCTGATAGAGTCATTTGCATCAGTGAAAGCAGATTTAGCAAGCTACCAAAAGAAAATGGAAGTTTATTTTGTCTGGGTGCAAATCCAAATCCATTGTGCAATTTAAAGCAATAGCAAATATCTAGGCATCATCTTTACTTAGCTTTTACTGCTCTGTACTTATTGAGTCATTAATGTCAAGCAAAACTAAATGAGAGTAGAATGAGTCCATTAAGTCACTTCTGATTTACTATGCAGAATAAACAGCTGTATGAGCTTAAACAAAATTATATTGTCAACTGAAGGGAAAGCATTAAAAAAATCCAAGTGTACAAGAATGAAGAGAGCAGAAAGCATGAAAAATCAAGCGCCAAGTTGTCTTTATTTTTTTCTGTGATGTTTCAATACATTTTGGGAAGATAAATGGACTCTCTTTTTTGGCCCAAACTTCAGAAGTTGTGTCTACACCATAGCTGCAGTATGAATTTTAGGATGCTTGGTATTCCTATAGCCTGGTATCTGGGACAACAGTCTGCATTTAGCTTCAGCTCAGATTGTCTAAAATTTAGGTAATGCCTGAGTTTAGAATGGACTTCAAGTATTCTGTGGGGCATAACCATCCTTAGCACTTCTGCTTGAGCTTATCATTGCAAAAGCTGATGGGGTAACTCTCACAGCCCTATTTTGGCAGGGCTGTAATTTAGTTTCTGTCTTTCCTACATTCTCTCTGGAATATAAGCATGGTCTACCTCGAGTAAGGCAAGCATCATACATAGACATTTTTTGCAGTCTTTGGTCCACCACTTGGCACAGTTCACAAAGCAACAGAGAAGCAACAGTTTAAACATCGGTTGGTGTTTAGTATTCTTGTGACAAAATCTCTGGTCTTGTGGTATTAATATGTGATGGACCAGTTGTATGAGTAGATGCACATTGGATTCACGGTCACCTTCACATTTGATTGCCAGAACCAGTCTGATATTCTTTTAAAGTTTGCATAGTATGGATTCAAATGATGTATCCTTATTGGTCTGAGCACCACAGAGAAATCTAATCAAGATTTAAAAACTGACCCTGAGATCTCCAGTTGCGTACATGGATTCCACTTCTGAGGAGGAATAATAGCTGTGTCTCACTGTTGATCTTGTTAAGAATAGCAATGGATAACTGGTTGGGTTAGCATAGATTTCTAAGAGGGAACCTTCATGTAACTTTGTTGACGTGGCAATTATTTTAAAAGCAGCTACATAAAAAGAGCCATTAATCTACTTTCCTTCAGTATTTTCAAACATGCTGCAACAGAAAATGCCTGATAAAATTATTAAGGTTATTTATTTCGGTCTCATTGCCTTTACATGTCTGAATGGCATCCAGCCAGAAGTCTACTGAGTTTAGTGTTTAATATGTGCTGGCAAAAAACCCCCACTATTTTTCAAATTAACTTGCTAGAGTGTTCTGGTTTGTATGTTAAATCTAAATTCATACAGTTTGTCAATTTAGTGAGAAAAAAGCATGAAATAACAAAACAAAAAAAAAATCCAAGGTTTTTTTTTGATTTTGTAACATCTTGATAAGTAATGTTTTTCTTTAGGTGCTCCCTGTAATCAAAAGAGGCAGAAAAGGGTGGGAAGGGAAACTGACTTTTGAAACATTGCTATTTTGGTGAAAGGTAGCAGTCTTGAATCAAAACACAAACAAACTGCTTATGTTCCTCGAAATGAGTTGCTATGTAGTGTAAAGCTGATTAGCCTAGATTTTACTTCTTTCACTTAGTAGGTCTTTTTGAGCCTCATTTTGCCCCTCTGGCTCAAACTGAGCTGTAGCTTCCTTGTCAAGGCATGCCTTTGATTCTAATTGCTCTATCTAGACTCTACTCGGGATAACTAAAACTTCCAGAATCTGGCTTCATGTGTTATATTTAACATTTTAAAGATAACTGCAGGCTTGATTTTAGTTGCCAAAACTTTGTAGCAAGTAAATTTTGTACACCAAGAAAATAGAAGATAAACCACAGATAAAACCACAACAATTTCTTAATTAACAGAAAACACCCTCAAGTTGTGTTTTTAAACTAAAAGGTGTTCTCTTTCTTCCCATTTCCACCACTGTGGCTGCTTTAAATCTCCATGTTCTGGTTACCATTGGGTATATGGCCAGAAACATACAAATTAGCCTCAGCATTGGTGCTGATAATTAAATTATAGTACAGGTTGTGATTCTACAGCCCTTGTGTTGTGAATCCATGTGCTTAGGCTACAATACAGTAGAATTGTTTTAATTACTTTGCTTTAGGACACCAGGGGTTATGGTACATTTTATGTCATTTCTCAGAAACCTTGAATGTTACAAAATTCAGAGGTCTATTTTTCAAGAGGCTCAATATTATACAACACAGATGTCTGCATTGGTCTGTAAGATCTGTATCACTCCCCCCACATGAAAGCCACAGGATTCAGCAGCTTAAGTAGAAGTAGTTTATAATAGTCAATAGCAGATGTTGAAGAGAAGAATATATCTTAACTTGTCGAATAATTTAGTAGTTTACATTGGAATCTGTCTCTGAGATTGCTTCTCAAAGCAACTCAAAACTTGTTAGGGCAGATTGTCCTGTGTCATAGGCAGTTGAACTTTGAAGGCGTCCAAGGGTGGAGACCCCACAACCTATCTGAACAACTTGTTTCAGTGGTTTCTCACCTTCACTGAGAAGACTTTTTTTTTCTTGATTGTATAGAGAATTTCCTGTGCTGCAATTTGTGTTCATTGCATCTCATTTTTCCACTGTATACACCTTTGAGAAAAATTTGGCTCCATCTTCTCTTTAACCATTCCATTCCCCTGCAACTGGAATACAATTAGATTTCCCCTTTGATCTCCAAGCTGAGTAAAAGTTGTCTCTGATTCTCTCCATACTTCCCAGGTCTCCTGATAATCTTGGTGGTCTTCCACTGGACTTACTCTAACATGTACAAGAAAGATCACAGCTGGACATAGCACTCCAAACACAATTTCACATGTGTCAAATAGAGGGGAATAATCACTTTTCCTGAATGTTGCACATTCTTGCTAATGAGTCCAGGATGGTGTTGACCTGCTGCTGGCTCCTGTTCAGATTGCCATCCATGATGTCTGGTGGTAGTTTACTCATCCAATCTATATGTCTCTAAAAGGGAGCTATGGGAGACTGTCTATAAAGCCCTGCTAAATCACCATTTTACATATACCAAAAACAATGCAAAAAGAAAGGAACCCTCATCTCTGTATCAACACTTCAGTGCTAATTGAAACCAAGTGTAGTCAGATACCGTTTTTGTCTGGGAATGAAGAAGCTCAGATGCTGAATGCAGAGAGTGAACTATTCTGATGACTGAGAAACTACTTTTTATGTACATTTATGTCTCATAGACAAGGTTCACTTTAAGCAGTAGCTTTGTACTAATGGCTGGCAGTGAATTACCAGAAAATTATGCATGTCTCAGTGCGGTGATGGGATTGTTATGCACCTATTTTTGCCAGTGTTGTGGTGTTGCATTTTTGGGCATGACTCACCCATGCAATTCGCTTTCTGGAATGAAGCTGGTAGATTATTTTCCAATTTTCATCCTAACTGGAGATGCAACATATGATTGTGTGAATTCATGAGCTATTTTTTCACCATAACAACATATTTTTGAAATTTTTGGTTTGATATGTTTAGAAGATGCAAGAAATTTCTGACAGGTTATTGTATTTAAAGGCACTATTGGTGTAGCTATAATAGTCCAAGGCCTTAAGCAAGACCAGATTTGTAGTTAGTGATAATACCTGTCATTAGAGAAACTGAAACACATAGAAATCTTAGACACACAAATCACACATTGGATCTACACAGAAGTAGCATATGTCAAAGCTAAACACAATAAAGTATAATTGTCTCATTAATACAAACTTAGTTTAAATAAGTTTGTATTAATTAATTATTAAGTTAAACTTAGTTTAACTAAGTTTGTATTAATGAGATAATTTTGGAAAATGAGAGACAGGTATCTTTTATCTTGCAGACAGAAACACCCTACTTCTTTTTCTCCTCTTGTCCATATAACCATGACTTTGTTGTCCAGGATGAGGTTCTGGAAAAAGGAAAATTGACAAAATTGATGACTGTTTCATATTAAGGACATAAATCAAGGGACGGTGAGGAGAAAACTATATAATGACTTATAAAGACAATGAACATAGAGCAAGCCAAAGACATTGCAGCAGTAGCCAGAAATCAGAAGTTCTGTTTCAAAACACAGACAATATCAAAGTGAGACTTAATCATAATGCTCATATACTTTGTCAATAAACTAAACTCACCTAGAGAGCACACAATATACACTACCCGTATAGCAACCCTGTGGTGAGTTGTGTGAGATGTTTTTTTTATCTCGAAATGGGACTTTGTGACATGATGTTTTTACAATAGACAACAAATTGCCATTGCATGGCTGAAATTATCTTCCATTGACTGGGAGCATTTTGAAGACAACTCATAAAAATGTAATAATCCTACTGTTTTACTTAACTAAAATAAAGGTTAAGACACTTGCATAGTTGATAAAGAAATCGACATCTCTGCCATTACCCAATCACAGCCACTTGGCAGCCTTTTGAAGAAAAAAAACAGGTAAAGAGATGGTGAATATTACACTTATAAATAATTTGCCAAGTCAACATATTAACTGATTTGGGTCAAATTAGTGGTTGCTCAGCCAAGGTTTCATGGCTTCACTAAACCCTGGGAGTAGTAGGAGAAATCGAGGAAGCTTGTAAGAAAGTTCAGTTTGGCAAAGAAGGGAGGAGGAGGTCTTCTCTCTCCAGTAGGAGACCTTCTCTATCAGCTCGTGACAGGGAGGGTGAGTAGGGGAGTTAGGTTAGGGCAGGTCAGGAAATCATCAAGGGGCAATAGTTAGCTACAACAGAGGAGCTCAGAGGCAGGAAACAACAAAGATTGAGTTGACCTGTTTCCAGAGGCCTTCTTTCATGAGTTCATAGGCCAATATTCTCGTAGGTCTGCTAATGGTGAAAGACAGAAGTGGTTTTTTTAGGTTAAGGGCTTTATCTTCTTTCATGTGGGTTCAACATTTTTATCAGCCTTAAGGAAAGTTTCATTCATAAGACATGAAGCGACCTGGCTCTCCCTCAGATTCCCTGTACAATCAGAAAGATATAACTCTGTGTTTATGTTAAGGACAGGGGGACAGATTGCTCTGTGTTGTGTCCTCCTGCCTGCTCAGTCGATTACTTTTCCAGTGATTTGAAGCAATTAAACTTAAACAAGAGAAAGAAGGCTTCCAAAAGCAGTGGCTATGCCATAGCACTGATATCAGCCAGCTCAGTATGGGCCTTCAGTGTTCTTCTGCAGCATTTCAGATGTGCGTGTAAAATTTCTACTCTTCATGAGCAGTAGAGATGAGCTGCTGATGGAACACAGGTGGGTTCTGCTAGCATACCTTTGAGTCTTTCTATTAAATCTCTTCCTTTTAGGGAATCAGAAAGTGTTAGGCTCATCTTGCCCTCAAACTTGTCCCCTACAATAACAGTGAAAAGGAATGTCTTCTGTTGCCTGAAACAGAATCCTCTCTGACAAGAATCATAGTTTCAACATTGTTTAATATTAATTGACCAATTCTTTGATCAGAACAGAGTTATTTACTGTACTTCCTCCTTCCTGCTAGTCTTCAGGCACACTGAGGTCATTAAAGAGCTAATTTATATAGAAGTTTCCTAAAAAAAACTGGCTGCCTGCATGGACTTAGAGTTTTCACAGACAACTGAATGCTTTAGAATAATTTGCAGCTGAAATTTAAAGCATTGTTTAATATCAACCATAAAATATATGTGTAGTAAACATCTATTCCTATTTTCAAATGTGGCAAAACTAAAAGGAGAAAAACCTGTGTACAACATGGTCCCGCAGAACTTGTGCTAGTCACACTGAAATGGAACATTGTCATGGTTTTGATTCTAAACTGAAAAGATCTTTTTTTCTTCCTCTCTTTTACTTTTTAATTTTAAAAAAGTTTTTCTTTTCTGCTAAACTATCAATCAAAGCTTATATAATAGTGGTGCAGCAGATTTCATTAAGCAGTAATTCAGCGTGCATTACTGTTTATCTTTATGGAAAACAATACAGGTCACAAGCATCTTTTTTCTTCCCCCCTCACTTAAAAGTGCTCTTTCTCTCATAAGCCCTAGAACTACCAGAAGTGTCTTCTAAAGAATGGGAAAACAGACAAAGTAACAGGTCTGTTTTCCAAACTTTTTTTTTCTGCTCCACATAAAGTTGGCAGAAGCAAAGCCTTTATTTCCATGGAAAATGTTTTCAGTGAAAAGTCTTAGACAGCATAGCCTTTGTGGCTCTGATCTGGTGTAGAATGCAGAGTGGATGGACAGCAAACCAGCTAGGTTGAAATCTTTTGTTCTGCTACTCTAGTGCAGCATCTATCATCTCACTGTGGCAGACAGGACACATACATCCTGAAACTGGGAGGTTTCTTTTTAGTAAATATGTCTGTTAGATAAGGGAAGATGCTGTTCCTTTTGAGAACAGCAAAGACGCAAGCTTCAGAATGCGAGACCAGGCCTGTCCCTTCAAATTAAATCTTGGCTCTCAGGAATCCTGCAGCAGAGGAAGTCTTTACCTTTATGGAGGCCAGTGTTTATAGAGCCAATTATCTATGTTTACTGTAGCTGGCAACAAAGACATCATGAAGTGTTTTTCTTAAAAGGAAAATTGTCCATCCGTACCGAAGGTGTTTCATTGAGGTGAGGAGCTGGAGATTGCAAATTGTGGAGGGTGTTATTACATTTCTTTGCCTACAAAAGCAGCAAACACCTTGCCAACTGCACTACTGTCTTCTCATTAGCTTTTCTGACTTGTATTACCCTACTTCTTAACCCCATTTTGCCAGCTACTGCAGAAACAAAGAATAAAATCCAACCTTTTTTTACCTGAGCCCCTTTCATTCTTCTTGGTGGGGCATTCTCAAACATGAAAGGCATCTGCAGAAAAGAAAGATTGCTGTATGGCTTTGACAGCAATCCGAGCTGCAAAGAGAAATTATGTTACCTGGAACTAGAAGTGATTTTACCTTAGACAACCTCAACACCCAACAGTCTGAGTCAGCAGGAAAACTGCTTCTGAGTTCTACACACACTAGAACAAAAACTGCAGATTACTCCCCAAAGAAATATAGCAATAAGGCTGTTCACCTAAAGAACCCTCATAACTTCCGCAAGAAATTCTGCTCCTACTGAAGTTTAGTAGGATTTTCCCATTGACTTCTTAGTAGCCAGTAATTCACTATCAATTTTTAGGTCTATTTGTGTCCTGCTGTCTCCCTTCCTGGAGTGAATGGAGAACATCTGTGCAATTACTGATGTTTAGATTCAATGTTTTTGATAAAATTCAAGATAGTTTAATTCTATTCTAGTCAGAAATTTTCACATCAGCTTTCATAGGTTGTTGGGAGGGTTTTTGAATGTTGACTATAGCATAGTAGGCATGCCTGTATGCTGGCTAGTTTTTCAGCAACATGGTAACGTTACTGCTGGAGAAGGAGGTGGATGACCCTCTCCCTACCTGAGGAAAATTAGACCATCTCAGCCTTTTCAAAATCACCAGGTTAACATCAGAAAGGAGGGAAACAAGTAATATTGTTTACTGTTACTATAAGCATATGATTCCTACTGTCCAAAATCTATATATTCATTGATCCTTTCCAGTTTTATTTTAATAACAAGTTTACTGAATATTATATGTCTTCCCATTCTCACACACACACAGACACACACACACACACAGACATCACAAATTCAATTTATGGCTCTCCTTTAGTCTCTTTAGGAATGAGACTCCTGTTTATGTTAGTGTCACGAATAATTTCTGATTAATTCCAGTGCTGATATCTCAGACTTTAAAGAAGTACAATAATCTTCAAGGAACCTTCCTTCAGGGAAGATGTCAGTTTCTTTTAACTTCTCTTTAATCTCAACTGTCCCAAGAAACCCTACTTTTTCTCTCTCTAATGAGATTTAAAAGTTATTACGAAAAAAATTGGATTAAGAAATAAAAATCAGTTTGGCTAAGCCTTCCAATCAAAACTTTTAGGTCTTTTTGAAATCTCAGAAAAGGAGCATGTCTATCCGCTCATAATATGAAATATTTAAGTGACACAGAGTTTTCTGTAGGGTTAAGCCAGATCGTGGAGCTCTTCTTCCTGTGACTCCCACTGAACAGTCCTCAGAATTACTGAGTGCCTTCAACTGCCCTGGAAAAAGTGATTCAGTTTTATCCAGGAATTATGTAGCTTGCAAAAAGATTGTGTCAAACAAAACTCAGAAACTCAGGGATTATGAGACTTCTAATGTTCAAGAACAAAACCTGGGGATATGGATTTATGGTGTTTCATTGTTAGAAAATAAAAAAAAGATACGAACATGGCTAAAGATGCGGCAGTTTTCTAATCAGTAGGCAGACGGGAAGTGCAATTTCTGTGATACTGACTCTTCTGAGAATTTGTGGTTTTATCCAGCTGAGTATCTGGCCTGAACTTGGCTAGATAATAAAAAAAAAAGGAGACCTAATATTTTGGCCTACAGTATAATAGAAATTGTTCAGCAGAAACATGAAAGCCTGCATGAGCTGAACTGGAAAGCAAGAGGGTATTGTGTAATAAATAGGAGTCGAGAAGGTGACTGGGGAATAACATTTTCCATTACACCAATTCAAAGCAGAAAACTCAGCCTCAAGTTTTTTTTCTCCCTGTATGTTCTCCCTCTCAGTTTCTCAGAAAGGCACTCACTATGTTCAGATATAGATTCATTTTTCATTTCTTATGCAAATATTAACCGACTGAATCATGAAGCTAAGCTCGTCATAATGAACAGTTTCAAAGGAGCATATAACTGCCAAGAGTTCATGGTGGTTCAAGGACTTTGCTTTTACAGAGTTCTGCAGAGATTAAAAGTTAGATCCAACACAAACAGTCCTTTCATTAGGCTCTCACTGGTTGTGACAATGAAATAAATTCTGCAGAAAGCACACCATTAATAATATCCTTTCCTTGTTTCCAAAAGGACTGTCTATGTTAAATAAGATGGATGCTAATTTTAGATACTTAAAAACAAATATCATTGAGGAATAATGTCTTTAGAAGATGTGGCAGAAGGCAGTTTTCTCTCTTCTACTGATGACTCACAGCACGTGCTGCTACGTAGCAATTCTCTTCAGTAATTACAGTAGGCAGCCTCTGATTGCTCTGCTACTGGATGTAGATTGACTTTTGAGATCTACACAAAAAAGAAGATTATAACCAGCAATTCTAACAAGCCTCAGAAGTGGATTTCAATACTGAGTTGCTTCACTAAAAGTGCCTACAAGAATGCCAGTCAGTGGGAATTTTGTTTGCAAGTTGTGTGTTTAACAGCAGCAGTACTAAGTTCATGGAGCTATTGACAATAAAGTGAAAACTTAAAAAAAATATATTGTCCTAAAATAACTAGGCTTTCAGGTCACAGATGCAGCTACTACTTTTTTGGAGATACAATTCTAATTACTCCAAGCCAAGACATACTCTTTCAAGTCAACAGTAATCTTCTTGCATAGAAAAGCCTTTGAAGCTCACTCATTCAGCCCTTGATCCCTTTCCGGTCTGGTATTACCTTGCCTTGCACTGTCTTCACTTGTTTTTATAATTTCTAAAGCATCTTGTTAAAATCTGTCATACTACTTTTTTAATGTAAATTTTGAAAATTCATTTATCGTTAAATTAATGGTGAGGAACGGATAAGGGCACTGAAAAGTAGATTTGCTGCTACTCTGAGATTCCCAAGTCTAGACAGAATCTGTTAGACCAAGGATCAGAGTCAGCATGACCAGAAAGCTGCTGTGTTTTGAGGGCAGAATAGCAGTGCACTGTGCATGGTGGATGGTGATAATCTGGATGTCTCATATATGACACTGCTTTATATAATGCAGCTATAGCTTAATTCCCATTTTCAATAATTTCAATAGTCTAGGCGTTTAAATTATTTAAGTGAATCTTAATGTATCAAATTATCTACAGATTATAAAATTGTCATTCTGAAGGTTCATCTCCTTAGAAAGAGCAGGAAATGTTTAGTCCTGCAGTTCTTTTGAGGGACTAGTTTTGTTCCCTCTTCAGGATTCGACCTATTGATCTATGAAGCAGAATGGGGGTTGTACCCAGATGTAGCTGTCTCCAGTGCTGTCACAGTGCTCTTTCAGTGCACACACTGCTCTCTGCTGGAAGGTTTTTGTGCATGTGTGTGACGTGAGAGACCCACTGGAACCTCTCAATCAGCCTCCAGTGCCATCCAAGCTTGCTTGTATATTTATGCCAGCAAACCATGTCTTTTAAATATGGGATAAGTAAGATCATGCACTGCTAATCCTTCTTCATCTATATCAGTTTATGGTCTCTTGTCTGGACCCCATTTTTTATTATCTGAAACAGTAGATGGCAAAATGTTCCCAGGTGAGATTTCTGTGACCACTCTTCACTGTTTTGTCCATGAACAAGTCAGTTTAACTTCAAAGAATATTGTAATTTTTCTGATCCTTTTTGATCCTGTATGGATACCTCAGCATTTTCCTTCAGCTTCAAAAGTTTATGGCATGTTGTTTCTGTGGAACAAATGACAAAACTCCTACCATTTTTAACAAACACAAGCTGATTCCTAGTAGCACTGGCAGGTTAAAGATCTGTTTCTTTTTTAAATGGTACAACATTGACTCAAGGCTTGGCAGTGGCATCTGGGTCAGGTGCTGCCAGTGTGTGTAGACACACTGCCGCTTGGCATTCTTCAAGCATAGCTTTGTGTCTTGAGGCTGTGAGAACAGCTCCTGCTGGGAGGCATTAGCAAAGAATGGGTTAAAGTGGCTCTACAAGAGGAAAGAAGATGTGGGAGTGGAAACTGAAGTGGTTTATTTGTTCACAGGACACAGCGCAAAACTATGCCCAGAGCGTGGCTTCTGCTGCCTATTCCAGCCTGTTTAACAACTGACATTTTGAAACACCAGAACTCCTTCTCTGTAGAACATGACGCATAAAATAACTTTTTATATGTTACTGGCTAGTTTCATGAACCACTAGAGAACATACTGAATAAATTCAGCCAAAGTGTCACTTCACGTGCTCAGTAAGTGGAAACTTGCTTTGTCTTGGGGCCACCTGACCTGTGGAAACCAAACCAAATTTCTTGATTCAGTTACTGGTCAGCAGGGGAATGTGGCATCAGCAGACCTGATGTCATGGAGGAGAAGACAAGAAGTTTCTGGGCAGGATGAGAAAGCAATCTTCTCATCAGTACAGCTTGCTCTTTCTGATCAAAGTTCACAACTGGAATAATCAGCAGGCATTGGCTTTGGTCTTAAACCACAGATTTCATTTTCAAGGAATTAAAAATTATTCAAGTTAGCTTTACTGCACTGGCTCTATATTGCACAATTTAAAAATGTCTGAGAGTCTGTGAAACTAAAAGCATTAATCAGTTTGCCGACAAGTGCTGAAAATGTGTACAAGGACTATGGATCATACTAAATGAAGCACGAATATAATGAGTTTATCAAGAAAATTCCACTTCAAGGACATCATAAAGAAAAGGTATAACCTTAGGCCTGAATAAACTCTTGTATTTGAGAAGCTAGGAGTGATTTTAATAAATTGTATTCTCGAATCTGCCACACAATGGTACACGAGCATAAAGGCTCTGTTTAGTGGGTGCATGTATGTATGTAAGTATGTATGAATAAAATTTGTGATTTCAAAACTAATGCTCTTAATATTGTCTTGAATATGTCTTGAAGTAGCATGAAAGTTGTCACAGGCATCTTCGTATGAGTGCAAATAATATTCAGTGCTATCTCTAGTCCAGTTATCTCTGGCAGTAACATTAAAACTTCTGCTGCTTTTAGAATTGTGTCAAAAGTAACTTCTTCTTTTATGGAATTGTTTGTCACACTGTAAAGGACATGGAAGTGCTTGTGAATATATGCATTTGCACGTGCCCAGTCCCTCACCTGCTCATTCCTGGAAGACATCCTTGTCCTACTTCTTTAAAAATCAGACTTTAAATGATGTATTTAGTTGTGTTCAGCAGTTACTTGGAGTATTCATCAGAAAATCCAGAAAATTTGTACCAAGCTATTTCTAGGGTGAAAAAAATGTTAGTGATTTCCAGAAAATTAATAAAATTTTAAATACCTTTTGTATGTGTGGTAGATTGGACTGGTGGCACCATCCACTAAAATTGCCCAGAAATTCCATTACAAAATCATTTTCTGTAGCTCATAACTTTGCCAAACTTTAACTATTTGGCCTGAAATTTTGCGTACTGGGTAATCTGCCTCAGGCTGAATCTTTCTGGAAAATTTCAGTCAAAATTACTATTTCCAAGAACTAAATTAGGAGAAAATACATCATTCTGCCCATATCAAAATGTTCTGGTTACCTCTTTTGTGTGAAATTTTAATGATTTGCAACAGAAACATAAAATTTGGAAGGGATGACTGAAGTGTCCAGCCTGTGCTCTTTGTTGTTGATGTAGAACTGCATCTTGAATAACTTAAGACTTAAAAAAAGAAAAGAGAAAAAAAAAGCAAAGATGAAAAAAAGAACCAGAAAGAAAATATCTCAGTCTGCAAACACTGACTAGAGGACTGTGAGGCTTCTGAAGTCACAGCTCTAAAGGGCTGCTATGTGTACTCACGGAAATTTCAGCTTGAAGTGAGCTGGGCTTTTCTTTGGAGTAGACCATGTCAGGGAGTGGTGCCAAGAGAGTGCATGTGCTGAGACCTCAGCACTGTCAGTGCCAGGTGTCCTTGCTCAAGCTGTGTAAGGGACAAAGCTCTCTGTTTTCAATATATAGATGGCCAGAGGTGATTGCAGGAGGAGTGTGTTAGGACAAAAAGTTTGGTGGACCAGACTGACTTGAAGCATCTGTCTGTAAGGAGGGAAATAGAGATCACAGGAACTAGGATAGAGGAAAATAGGGCTGTGGGGTGACCCAGTTGGGTGACCCACACGAGTCCTGTGCAGGCCTAACTTTTTGGACTGGATGTTGAATGCCAAAGGACCATGAAGGCAGGAGTCCTGTGAAAATAGTACTGTAACTAAATATTTTAGTAATGCCCATGCTCAATAGTGCTGCATTACGAGTACTATTTTGACATTTACTAATATGTGTAAGCTTACTACTGGAATGTGTATTATATTTTTAATGCCATATTTTAGTTTGAAATGTAAATGAATTCCATAGTTTCCAGTGTTAGGCTCTTACGACCTTCTAGATTTGAAAAACTGAACTTTATACCTTGCTGGAAGACTGGTGGGCTTTCCTTCTGATTTATAAGATGTCCACATCATAACCCATTTGAGTGGCAATACATCAGACTTCATCTCACTCATGACAGAAAGTGCTACCTTGGGCTGAAATTCCAGGCTAATATTGCTTCCAAAGACAAAAGCTAAATAAACTTATTCTTTTTTAATTTAAATTGAAAGGCTTTTATCCAGGCTAGAGTAGTGTTTTGCTCTGGTAAACGAGGCAGTTCATTACTATGGAAAGGGCTCCTATTGGATGCAAGAAGTTAAAAGTGCGGAGATATATGATTTATAAACCTCTCCTGTGGGCAGCAGGTTAGAACAGGTTAGGATGGAAAAGTAAGTCAGGGCTAGTTCCATTCAACTGTTGTAACTGGTTCCTTCACAGCCTGGGCTGAACCGAGCAGAAAAGAGTCTAAACCAACTTTTAATTCAGCAACATTTATGGAAGAATTTAGGTTAGACTGGACATTGGAGATCATCTGGTCCAAACCCCTGCATGTGTTAGTAGAAATATAAGAAACTAAATAAGGTCCTTAGGCAGAAAACAAAACAAAAATTTTTCAGACATTTTAGCTAAATACTGTTTTTCTTATAAGAAATTACTCCCTTTGCAGGAAAAACACATTTTTGAGGTCAGCAGATCAGTTTATATCTTATGTCATATGAGAGCAAACAATGAGGGAAGAATTAGTAAAATTCTTAATACAAGAAACACAAAGTGTGAGATTCTTGAAAATAGCTGCTCTGCTATTAACGTTCCTCAGACACTGAATGATTTTCAAAGTGGCTTTAAGACTTGCCCAGTTAATTGACATTGTAGCTGGGTTGGTCAGGACAAAGACTATTGGAAAAGGGGCCTTATTATTGTTCACATGGGTCAAATGAGGGCAAGTCTTAGCTGATCTGTAACCTGCAAGGTTAAATGTCTGACCCCATCAGATTGTCAGATTGGCAAAGAGAGCAATAGAGACAGAAAGAGCTGCTGGGTTAAGCAGCTGTAGTTCACCCATACTATCTTTCACATAGTTGCACAAATATAAACATAAAGGGAAGATTTTGTTTCTAAGGTATGATAAAATAACATCTGAGGAGAAGTTTTGTAACAGACACAGGCTCTGTCTCTGAGAAGATGATCATATCATCCAAATACTCTATATATGGAGATGCCTTTGCACAATTTAAAAATACTTCGCTACTATTTGCTTCTGATTTGTGTTTAAAAAGAATGTTTGCAGCAGTATGTAAGCATCAAATAGTTTAATATAAATATCATAGCATACAAGCCTTCAAAAGCATTTAACTGTTAGCAAAAACAAGTTTCTGATATGACTTACCAGCTGGCCCCGTAGCAAAAATGATTGGATAGCTTAAAACTCTGTTACCTTTGTGCTAACCAAAGCTTTTTAAAAAATGCAAGTACAGTGTTCTTGAAAACAGATATAAACATGAAAGTTTATGCTGTAAATTTCCCCAGCTACTTTCATACTGGTCATACACAAATAAATCGGTGTGGTCCACGTTTTTAACATGGCTGATTTTTGGACAATAATGGATCTGCATGCATCCTATTCTGCTGCAAATACTCAACAGTTTATAAAGTGGGAATCTGGGGTTGTGTTATCAGTGGATATTGGACTGCTGTGATGGGATTAATGTCGTCTAACTTCGTCTACCTGGAATACATCCATTAAGCCTAGGATAATCTTTTTAGCACTTTCTACTGTCATGCAAGAGATGTGCACAGCTCCAAAGAACAAGTCCTTCAAAAATCTCTGAGGATGTCTGGTGGTCCCCACTGGATTCAAATGAGTAGATGAAACTGCGGCCCTTATTTTTAAGACTTTTAAACCTATGCAAAATGAAACTAACTCTGAATCTATTTTTTCCCCTTTTAAATGCACAGAGACTTACAGAAATGTCCCCTATACTTGAAAATCTGTTTTGCTTTTGCAAAAGAATGTAATCTTACATGTAAATATAGTCTGCTAAAACGATCTTTGAGTGCATAGCTTGGATCCAAAACCTGGTCTATAAAAGGCCTTGGTCTTAGTCAAAGTATTATCTGTAAAAAGGAGATGAAGAGTCCATGTGATAGGGTGAATAAATTGTTGACAAAAGGCAGGAATTCTGTATGGACGTGATCTTTCATGGGGGAAAAATGTAGTGGCCTCCCTTTTGGCCATGAAATGTCACTTGTTCCACAATACTAGGTTAAATTTCTAATGCAATTGATAATATATTGTTGATGACCTATTCCTTATCACTACTTCAGGATTTAGTTCGCAATTTTTATTTGTTCTCTAAAATTAACATCATAATTTCATTTTGAAATTTCATGAAAGAAAGATACTTCTTATGTTAGTTGATGTTCATGATTACTAGTTCCATTACACAGAGGACAAAAATAATAACAAAAATAAAGTTGAGGAGCTAATTATTTTGTTAGTCTGGTAAGCCTCTATGCTACATTACAGAATACTGTCTTGCAATTGTATCTTTAGCAATTTTATTCTCTAATTGTCTACCTAATGCAGATATCTGAAAAGTAAAGTTGAATTACAGGGTAAGAATGACAAACTTTCATATTCTTGGTTTGTCTGGATTTGTTTAAGGCATATTTGACATTTTAATTTATTTCAATGTTGTAGTGGTCCATACCACAGCAGGGTTTTTGATGAATTATTTCTGTATCCAGGACAATTCTTTGTTAACCATTCCTAGGAAAAAAAAGAAAAAAGGAAATGTTTAATTATAATCCAATAGTCAGCCTAACCAGAGCTGCAAACACATGTCTGTTTGTAAAGGATAAGAATAGATTTTATTTTATAGGATACAGTCTGTATCATAAATTGACAGCCCCTCAGGTAAAAAGATGCAGGTACTTTGTTCAGCAGACTCTTGTTTAATAATGTGGTCTTCTGCCTTGTTACAAACACCACATAATTGACAGCCTGAGGCCAAGGGGCCTTTCGTCCAACTTGTGACTGCCAGAAAGTAGTTTAAAAATAGCTCCAGCTCGTTGATGCCTTAGGACAAGGACCCTCAAAAAAGATATTTTTTTATCAAGGAGATTTTTGCTGCATATGGATCCAGAGGACTATATTAATAATCTCTCATCCTTTTTATTTTCTTCTTTTTTCATTCATCAGTCTGCACTCATGTGCATGGATCTTGCTTACTTTTTGAGTTTGCGTCAGTCTAAATAATTTCAACCAATAATCAAACATGCAAACTAAAATAAAATTGTTTCATCAACATGAAAATAGTTACTAAGGGAAGTATTATTCGCCCTATTTAACTTCAAGATGATTCTTAGCTGCAGTTTTACTCACTTTCTCTTTATTGGATTTATTGCTCAAGCATCAATATTTTGTGAATTTCACAGAATCACAGAATATTCTGAGTTGGAAGGGACTCACAAGGATTAATTTCAGCCTTAAACTGTCATTGAAAAACACAAAGTAAACCAGTATTTTTTTTTTATTTGTTTATTTCCTTGATATGTAAGGGAAACTCAAAGACACATTTTTAGACTAGAAGCATTCATTCAAGCGTTATGAAGTTAGGGAAAGCAGGTATCTGCAGCTAATTATTAATGTAAACAGAAGACTGGAAGTGTTTCATATTTTCCCATATGATTGATCAAGATATAGAAATAGATTTAATTTATATGGTAAGATCACTTTTAACCAGAGCTAGTTTAGAATAATTTTCTTGTCCTTCAGCATTTTCAAGTGCTCAGACTAGTTCCATATCCTGGTAAAAGTGAAAGGAGATACAAAGAAAATGGATGTTTCACCCATCTGTAAACCAACACTATCCAAGCCACTGAAGTATGGGTCAAAACCCATTAAATTTCAAGTCCCTGACTGAAAAGACTGTACTGGGTCTGTGCCGGCTGGGAGGCCCTGCTTACCATGGGTCCTGCCTTCCCTGGTCCAGCCTGGGAGCAGACACGAGTGCACCACAGTTCCTTCTGAGCCAGCATATACCAGTGTCACCTGGGGCACATGCCTGAAGTGCTGCCAAGGGCTGGAAAGCAACCCCAGCTCTGCCCCTACACCTGGGTCTGCCCAGGAGATGCCTCCCTCAGTGTGGCCAGATGAAGCAGTTGTATTCTGTAGGACAGATTAAACACACCTGGAGGCAGGGTCTTGACCCTTAGGTGCCCAACCAGTAAAACTATGTTTAGGCTTGCAGAACCAGTGATATTTTCCAGGGTTTGGGTTAACAACAGCTCTTGCAAATCTCTTACCAAGAGTATCAGATGAAAGTTTGGTTTGTGTATTTCTTTGCTGGACTTGGTTCACCCAGCAGCTGGACCTCTGCTTATCTATTCAATATCTTAACTTGCTCAGAACATGATGGAGCAAATGGTGCTGAGTGCAAATGAAGTGCACTGCTCTCCACCGGAAGCAGTTTCTTCAGGTGAGATGTGTTTGTATCTATCATGCGACTTGTGAGCCTAAAGTGAAGACTCCTATTACCTCTGCAGAAATCTGAATTACCTCTGAAATCCTGAATGACAAGTTTCATCCTGAAAAGGAAATCCATTTTCACAACTCTCTCCCTTTAAGTTGTATGAGGAGGGCAACAAGGATGTGGAAGGGTCTGGAGGGAAAGTCTTAGGAGGAGCAGCTGAGGTCACTTGGTTTGTTCAGCCTGGAGGAGACTGAGGGGAGACCTCATTGTGGTCTTCAGCAGCCTCATGAGGAGAAGAGTCAGGGAAGGTGCTGATCTCTTCACTCTTGTGAGCAGTGACAAGACTTGAGGAAACTGCATGAATCTGAGTCAGGGGAGGTTTAGCTTAGATACCAGGATAAGGTTTTTCACCCAGAGGGTGGTTGGGCACTGGAACAGGCTCCCCAGGACAGAGGTCATAGCACCAAGCCTCTATGTGTACAAGAAGTGATTGGACAATGCTCAGGCACGTGGTGTGAGTCTTGGGGTGTCCTGTCCAGGGCCAGGAGTTGGACTCGATGATCCTGATGTGTCCCTTCCAACTCCATGTATCTATGATTCCATGATTCTGATTCTAAGTTTATGTAAGCAGACAGTCTGGTTCTAAAGGACGGGCTGCATCCTCAAATTTGTGCAAATCACTGTTTTCCTTAGCCCAGGACAATCCATACGTCACTATCCAATATCCAACAAACTATCCTGTTGCACAGGAGGGTAGGGAATTTCAGCAGGAGACCTGTTTGGTTAAGCAAGGGCTTCTTAGCCTGTCAGTGAAAGGAATCTAAATGCAACCTGCAACTGCCAAAGAGGAATTAGGAAAATGTCAAACTCTTCTTGATAGTGGCAGTCAGCGTAATGAGAGAAAACCAGCACACACTGCAGCCCAAGAGGCTCGGAACAAATGGAAGGAGGAACTTTTAAAATCAGGTAGCACAGCTGTGGAACAGGTACCCAGAGAAGAGGAAGCAATCTCCCTGGGGATTTTCAAGATTTGACTAAAATGAAACCACATCCAACCTGAACTAAGGATGTGAGAACGAGATTGGAGTAGAGAGCATTTCTATCATTTTAGAAACGTCCTTGCACAAGTGAAGAGCCCATTTCTCTACTTATCTTTGTTGAGACTTGAACTTAGCCAAGCTGGGGATTTTGATTCTGAAGAGGGAATGAGAATGCCCTTCTGCCTCCTTGGTTCTTACTGAGCCTCTGCTTGCTATGTGAGACCTAGAGACCAGCTCTGTATCGACTCACTGCCCAGGCAGAGGCTGTGCTGAGGGTGCAAGGGAACAGAGTGTCAGGCAACATGGGGAACTTCACTGGTAGTTTCTTTATTTGGGGAAGAGATGCACAGTGGCTTGAGGCTCTGTTTTGGAAAAATTTCTGTAAATGCCTAAGTGTTTTGGTCTATCTAGGCCAAAGGCCCTGCAAGGGACAGTGGAATGACTGCAACTCTATAACTCCTTAGAGCTAGAAGTCTGAAGTCTCTAAGAAAAACAAGTACACTAAAACAATAAACAGCAACAGCTACATGTTTGCTTATTACCAACATTTTTAAAGGTTAAGTTTTTCACAAAACTTTAACATTAAAATATTCTGCATGTTGCCTTTTCAAAACTCCATCTTTATTAGAGCTACTCTCACCTGACAGCTCAAACTTTTTCTCCATTAATGTCTCTGATTTTTGACTCTATATTCCTTCATTATTTGCAGTACTTGCTAATTAAGTGCTATCTGCAAACTTGGATGTCTTTGCTTTCCACATTGCTGTTATATTATATTTGCGTAAATATTTAAAATCTGGACCTCTAACACTGACTCCTGTCATCTGCTACTACTGACATTTTAGCTTGAATACTTTCCATTTATGACTACAGTAGATTTCCTACTAATGCAGCCAAATTTATGTTTAAGCATGCCAGTTTTCTTCCTCTCCTCTGACTAGACCAGAGAAACTTCGTAGCAATAATCAGCTAGATTTCATGCACTTTAAAAAATTAATTAAAGTGTCAAAACCAGCAGGTTTTTAAGCTGTATGCTCCTTTACTTCTGCTAAAGGTATCGATTGCTTTCAAAGGATTTCAAACTAAATTTGTGTCATGTGAAATACATTGTCCATTTTGCAATTTTTCTCATCAAGTTCAGTATTCTAAGAACTTTTTGTGATATTTCTTCATGCATAAGATCCTATTTCCTTTTACATGTCAGTATGCACAACTGTGTATGCTTCTGACTTTATATGAATACATACACAGCACATATTCAGGATGTAATAATATTATTTAGAGGAAATATAGCTGTTTTTTTCTTGGAAATTCCCTATCATTTAAATGCATATCTTGAAGTTTCAAGTTATAAAAATAATCTTACTTCCTCTAAAACTCCCGACCATGCAGCTGTGCTTGCGTATATGCCAACTGATCCATCAGCCTTCCTTTCAAACCACTTCAAGAATCTGCACATCCCTAGGGATCTGTGGTCTCCCAGAAAAGGTGCAGTTTTACATATGGAGCTTCTTCATGGCCTTGCTTTGTGTTAAACATCCGTGTCTTATTTATGCTTCTTCTTCAATATTTCCCTTTAAGTATATTTTTCTTGGCTTCATTTAAGGAGTGTGTTTCTATATTTACATTACTGATGATTTATGTTAAATAAAAGAAATTAATTTTCTTATTTGGAGCAAGTATACCTGGTTTTTACCATGTAGGGATCTAAATTAAACTAGTGATCAGTTTGTAATTTGCCATAAACAAAACCAGAAGTCACTAGTGTTACAAAGAAATAGAATTATTTTTTGTGAAGGATTGCCAAACACAGCACATCATAGGCTATCCCAAACAGCGCGTGAAACATCACTAAAAAGAATTGTGACGTGTGAGTACTTATGTATGCTTTACATGCTGACAGAAAGGCTTCATTACCTCAAAGACAAAGGACAACAGGATATTTTTAAGCAGCATTTTGAAAGAAGTGCTGGAGACAAAGTTTATTTAGAGTATTTAACACATGCAGTTCATGTTAAACATAAAACATTCTGTCAAGCAAAACTGAAAAAGTAAACAGCAATTTTTCTTAAAATATCTTTTAACAAACCAAAACCATGTTCCTGGAACTGCCTTAATATATAGTAAGAATATACTATACAGAGAAAATACATTTAATTGCTTCTTTTTCTTCCCCATAACATAGTCATTTGCACATAATTCAAAGGCCACTGTCTTGTAAGATTCTCTCTAACTCATTTCAGCCAAATTTATATTCTCATGAAGAAGAGAGTGTTTTGTGATCATTTGATTGTCCAGTTTGGCCACTTTATGAGCTGTCTGCCAGGTTATCTCTAAAGTTAAAAGATGGTTCTTCAAATAAAGAAGTTATGAGCCCTGGAAAATAAGGGATCTGCACTGTACACCTCACAGTGTGTGAATTACTTGGAAGTTGTATGAAATATGCTTGCTGCATGAATATCCTTTTGTATCCAGGCTTTAGGAGAGTAATATTGTACAGCTGTTCTTCAAACTTTTTCCGTATCATTACCCGGTGACATCTCTGGGTCTCTGCTTGCATTCAATTCATGTTTCCAAATATGTTTGTCATTAAAAATAAATAAACAAAACACATATCCTAAGCTTAAACTGAAAAAAAAAAAAAAAGTTAGTTTTTAGAAAAATCATTGAGTTTATCCTTCTGACCCACCACAGCAGTGTGGCTGCTGGCAGGCTCCTAGTGAGGAGTGTGAAAGATGACACTGGGCACTCAGAAACAGCACTGTTTCCATACTGGAAACAGCATGGTGGCCTCTTCAATGTCAGCATGTAACCACAAACTGATTCTGAAGCCTCAGCATGAATGTCTAAGCATGACTAACACCTAGATAAGGCTTTTGACTATAATCCAAGTCTGTTCCCAGGAGCCTATCAGGAAAGCATGGGAAGACACTTCCAGTTAATATGAGGAGTGTGTCTTTTGCTACCAAAGTATTAGCTGCAGAAATATCCTCTGAAAGGTGTTTGTTTGGGTAGCACACCTTAGCCCATTGTTCTCCAGGCTGCTTCTCTGGTTTATACAGCTGTACGCAATGGCTTGAGCAGGCAGAATTCACATGGCTGTTATCTATCAATAATCAGCATCACTTGTTGCAATTACATGAGAACCTGCTGTCATGTGGAGTTGTGGGACAGCTGTCCCCTAAGGCTATGCCCGAGGGCTAAAGAGAGGTTATGTCTCAATACAACTCTCAAATGATTAATTTAATAATGTATTACATGCCATGCTTCCTGAATGTTCCATTGTGCTCTCGCTTTTCCTATCAAAGAGCTATTCAAAGTAAACAGTGACCTCATCAATACCGTCTGAAACTTACAGTAAATGGAAATCTTCCAAAACCATAATAGAAACCATATTTCAACAGATGTAAAAAGCAAGATGAGGAGTGAGACTTAATTTGGATGTGAACGTTACAATACTTGATACTTGAGTTGGCTTTGCTCAACCTCATCTTTTTGCTGAGTGCATTAGGCTTTTTTCATGTGAAGATCCAGATTAAAAAAAAGGCAAGAAAATCACTACTTCAGCTTTCTCTGCAACATTCATGGCTTGGTGAAGAAGAGAGAAGGAATTTTGATTAAAAAAAAAGAAGAAGATAAAAAAACAGAGCAGAAAAAATTTGTCCTGCAAGAGAGGGGATCATGAGTTCTGTCATGATTGAGATTTTCAAAGCTGCAAAGGTGTTTGAACAAACACAATTTTTTATAAAAGTATTCATTTGCCCATTCATTCATGACCTTTAAAATGCCACCTTTCAAAAGCATGCAAGGATTGCTAGAACAGGAACAAAGCTGCTATTCAGGCATTTTTAGATTGATCACAGCCCACAAGCCAAGTAAAATAAAAGATCCTATCAGAACATCTTTGTACTAAGCTGCAAGTGCTTGATTTCCAACTTGGAGAAACAGTTGTCTTTGCCTTGCTAATGTATTTGGATTCTCTTCATCTCTGAAACACAGTAAATTTTCCAGGCTACAATTACTTTAATTTTCTAGATAGAGAGGAACACTTACTAATTTAAAGGGAAAACACCAGAGGTTTACTCTTTGGTTTGGGATCTACACATTCAACAAGTATTTAGAAAGCAACACTTGTTTAAATAGTAAGCAATTAGAGGCTTGGATTCCAATTGGATGTCGTTATTTTGGTTGGGTTTTTTTACCTGTAGATTAGCATCCCATATAATAATTCTAAGGCTAGCTGCATTTTCTCTTGCAGTACTAATGTGTTCAAAGTACTGAACACAATACTGTGATTTCTATCGCATTAATAGAAATCCTCTGTCAGAGTTGTCCATCACTGCTGTAATACCCTGTCATAATATCTGTCCTGTTAGGTGTCGTAACAGTGCTTACACCCATTAGGAAAAAAATATGAATAAAAAAGTCATGTAAGATATACTAAACAGGTGGTACACACAGCAAAGCCCTTGTTTCCAGCATTTTGGCAAACACTCTGACTTTCCTTATCTAATTTTAAAATCCAGAAGCTGTAAACAATTGACCTGCAGAAAATAATATATAAAATTTATAAAGACATAGTCTAATATACAGTCAAAAGTGGTTTTATTATATTTGCCTGTATTACTATCTTCATATTTCCATCACATGTTTTATATGTGACAGAGAGCCACAGACATTCTAGGTGGGTGAGATTTATCCCTCAGAGTGTGAAGAATGCCTATTAATTATGCAACAGGTTTATCACATTTCTGGAAAATGTGTATCACCCCTTAAGAAAATTATGGTTATTTATGATATTGGAAAAGTAGTATTTTGCTTCCTTCTTTAAAAAAAATAGCCATTAAAAATTAAAGAAATATCATTAGAACATGTGTGCTTTTTCGTCAACCCATGGTCTGCTTGCTGATGTTTTTATCATGTCTAGAAGCCATAATCTTTAGTGGTCAGCACACTTCCTCCACTGGACTTGGTACCCTTGAAGAAGATGCTAGCTCTGGTCTTAGCAGCATTTTAATTTTAGAATAAGATAAGAAAAAGGATTTCAGGTAGGTAGAGAAGGGTGTAAAAGAAAGTTTTGTACAGTGTGATAAATAACTGGATCTGCACAGTTAGCAGCCATCCTGGAATAGAAGGCTGTAAGCACTTGTGTGTGTGTCTGTCTGTCTGTTGGCATTATTCAGAAGAATCAATAGTATATATTCTTCTAAATAATAATTTTCTTGAAAACCTGAAAAATAATAACAGGCTAAGTAGCAAGATCTTGATTCAATGGAAGTGCAGTTATTTTAAAGCTGTATAAGTTCACACAACTGTTCTCAAATTATGTGTTGGAGAATGGTGAGAATAGTCATTTTATTTAGGCCTCACAGCATGAAATCAAAAAGCTTTTTCTTGGAACAGATCCAAAATGGTGTAAGTATATGGTACTTTATGTCTTTATTCCATGCTTTTCAGTATTTCCCTCCCACCCAGCTGTGTATCCAGGATAAGTGCTCTTCTTCTGTGTGTTGGTGTTCTGGAGGGGAGATATATGCCTAGCAGATTTCAGTAAATAAACTGTACTTCTTCATTTTAGAGTCTTCATTGGCTCATCCTGTGGGGTGGCTTTTTCCTCCCACTCTGCATTGCTAAGAAATTGTAAAGAAACTTTCCCTTTGTCCAATTCTGTCAGCATTGTTTTCTTTCAACAGAATGACTCACTGTTGATCTGGATTCTCTGTGTATGGTATCACTGCTCTATGAAAAAACTTGCTCTCATGTTAGCCTGACATCATCTTTATTACGTCTTTCTTGTCACTGACATGAAACAGGACAGGCCAAAGGAGACTACCTGTGTCTCGTCATTTCAGCAGCACTTTGACAATATGCTTAGCACACTTTCTACCATATATTTCCTTTGACCCCATTCCTCTTCTGAGAAAGCTATATGGTAAGTCAAGCACTTCACGGGTATCAATTTTCTTCAGCTAGCTCCAGTTAGGATTTATATCTATCACGTTTCAGCTCAGATGATCTCAGGGCACAGAGGCAATATATTTGCATGTCTCTTAACTTCTGTGGAAGAAAACATCTCATCTAAGTAATGCAATTCACAGTTAAACTTCTTTTCTCTGATAATCAGGACTGCTTTTACTCACTTCTGTCATCCCTGAGCTCCATTGTGCCTGCTGGTCTGGAGGTCCATGCCGGTCTGAAATCTCATTTCCAGAAACCAGCAGTTGCTCTGCAGTTGCTACAGTGTCATTTACTGTAAGGCAAGGAACCTCTCTTTACTTTTAGCTTCATCAGGATTGCACTGGGATGCAAAATGCCTTTCACAAAACCTCCTCAATAGGTCTTTACCATGAACCTCTACGGTGCAGTTTAGTCCAGTAATGATCCTGCTTTAGACACAACCACTAATCCTGTGGTGACTGTCACTCTTGAAATTACAGCTCACCTCAAGCAGCTGACAGGAAAGTTCATGAAAAACAGCGTAGTGAGCATATTAAAAAGAACTCCTGGCTATGAAAGATGTAGCAAAGTAGTAAAGCTACCAGTTTGGGTGAATGGTAGAATTACCATCTTTCCACCAAAGCCCAAACTCACCGCATCGCCAACTCCATAACCTCTAGGGAGACCTCAGTGCTTTGTAAGGTTTGACACGACATAGAAGAGGCGCTGAATTGTTGTTAGCCATATTATTTTTATACATCTCAGGTATCTAATAAGGGCTTACTTAGGAGGTGAGTGTCTGAACTCCAGGGAAAGTGTTCAGACCTTTCCCCAAAATTTTACACCTTTTTTTCTCTTAATATCTTGAATACAGCTCCATGGCAGGTTGACAGGCTAAATTCCGGTCCTACAGGGGAGCGGATGCACATTTTTTGGTAAAAGAACCTAGCTGTTTGGTGCAAAGCAGCGGATAGGACACAGTGTTCTTCACTAGGCAGGAATAGAGGACATTAAACAATAGTACGCTCACAAAAGAAAATAAATCTGCTATTATGTGGTTACCTCGAGGGAAGATGTCTAAACTGGTAAAACTTTGTCTTTGCTACAGCCTCAGCCCTATCAAATCTAGGTCCTTACTTGAAGGATGCAACCTGACTGCTTGCTGTTCCCACTCCACACCTCCCTTCCCTATTACTTAGAAAGAGATAAATGTGGTCAAGTGCATATGGGGAGCACTGAGTTCTGATCATGGTCAAGCAAGTTACATATGTTAGCAACTTAGCAATTAGCAAGGTAGCAATTGCAAGCTAATGGGGCCCTGTTTTTCTTAGTCTCACTTTCTTGCATCTCTGATCTGATCTTAGTGTCCCACACTGAGAAGTCTATAGTACAAGTTAAAATGTGTTTCCACTGTGACCTTCCATTGGCCAACTCAGCAAGGGATGATATGTAAACTGTTGTTGCAGACAACAAATTAATGCAATGTGCATTTTGGGAGAGCAGCTCCTGCAGCACCTTGCACTGAGATGTATTGCGCTTTTAAAGTATTTTCTTCTAATGTTCCCTGTTTTGTGACTGGCTGTTTTGCTACCAATATATGTCTTATAGACACAGTGTATTACATATATATTATATTAGTTGAGTAGGGGCTATGAACTAAAATTTTTTTTTTCTATCAAAATATGTGACTTCCCATTCAGAAAATAAAGAAAAGTCCACAAACTAAAAATGAATAATATATTCCTGGAAACAAACAAAAGATTTCAGGAGTAGGAGATGTTTTTCACAGCCACATTTATTTGATAAAAAATGTAATCTCCTATTTTGAAAAGTTTCATATTAGTATTTTTAATTTTCTAACAGAAAACAAAAGAAAAGGATTCCATTTGGCAGTCCATAAGGAATTTTGCTGGGTATTCCAAAGATATGTGTACTTTACACTCTATTGTTCTTTCTCTGTGCAATGCAAAGGTTAAAAAGAACATGGAAGGAAGGCTCTAAAGGCTGAGTCTGACTTGCATGTTTTACATCTGCATCCTACTGGGCCATGCCAATTTTCTAGTTGTGAGAAGGAAAAGCATATTCAAATTTTCATAACCATCACTCTTGTGTAACAATAAAGTGGCAATAAGGAGTTTGCAAAGGTATGAGAATTAGTTTCACAAAAGTTGTATTTAATAGTTTTTGGTACATTGAAACAGTTCTGCTTCACCACTACAAGACAGAAATTCTTGCCGCGCATTACACAGACTACTCTGCATGAGCAGGGTTCAGGTGCTACCTGCCTGGCCTGGTCCAGGCCATTACTGCTCCTGCCACAGACTGATACCTTTTCTGGTGTGATTCCTTCTCAGAATCCTCTGTCAGTGTGGAAGTTTTTACAGGCAATTTTGACCTTCATTTAAGTTATGAGAAGGAATTCTAAAGCAGGAGGAAATTTCTTGGGTATTTTATGGTCCAAAGCTGGGATGGAGAGTATCAGCACCAACACCATCCCACCTCCCCTAACACCCAAATGACAGCACTGTTACCCAGGAGCATGCTACACACAGCACAATAATCTCTTTTATAGTAAAACATAAGCCTTTAATTACAAATGGAAGAGACTGGAAAAGTCCTGACAAAACATTTTCTGGTAGGAATTTGCTGGCTCAGGCAGATTGAAATCTTTTTCTGAGATGCTGGCATTTTCCCCTGGTTCCCTCAGAAGCCTGGAAGCTGGGGAGCTGCTATGGGTCTGGGGCTCCAGCAGCTGAAGGGGGCAGCTCTGGAACAGGTCCATCAGGAGCACACTTCAGGGCAATCCCTTTCCTAACCTGTCTTAAGGAAACTTAGCACTCACACAACCAACACTTTGGGGAAGCCCAGGGACTGACCTGCTCTCACACTGGAGCTTCATTGCCTTTCACAGATAATTATGAAATGTTTGGCTTTTGTTACCAAGCGGAACAAATTCAGATTTCGCAATAATCAAAATCCTGCATGAAAGTCAATTAACTCTGTAAAGCTGAAACTATGACCACATACTTCCCACTTGTAGCACCTGCATGAAGATGTCAGTGCTGAAAACCTGGCAATTCTGGTGAGGTTGTGTTCAACATAATTGGACATCAACCTCTTGAATATAATCTGTTTCATTACATACTAGATGTAAAGATCCTGTAGAGCTCCCTGATGCTAGAAAGAATAAACAAGGATGACACTAGATATTAGACGATATTTAATATTGTAACTTGGAATTTTCTTACATTTAAGGTTTTAAGATGTGGCATTATTGCAAACATAAATAATCTCAGTGGGAGGCAAGCAGAAAGATTGCAATTCTCTTCAGTGAAATAATGAACTTCGCACTTCTGTAATCTTATATATGCAAATATATCTGAGCTAAAAAAATCTGCAAACAAACAGTGTTGCAGTTTTAAAAGAGAATTCATAGAATTGTATAATGGTTTGGATTGGAAGGGACATTAAAGATCACTTAACTCCAACCCCTCTTTTGTAGACAGGGACGCCTTGCACTAGACCAAGTTGCTCAGAGCTCCGTCCAACCTCCAGGTTAAACGCCTCCAGGGATAGGACATCCAGAACTCCTCAGTGTAAACTTTGCCAGTGCCTCACCACTCTCACAGTAAAGAATTTTTTCCTAATATTTAATCCAGACCTAAACCACCTACTAGTTTTTCAGTTGCTGTCAGTCTGAACTTTGGAAAGAAGAGCTGCAGATGATAGCCTTGGTTGGTGACCATTGCCTGGTGATGGAGGGGTCTGTTCTTAGGCTGATTATGAACAAGTTGTTTTCAACAGACTGCACATCAGCTGGTGCAAACTGCAAATGCCTTAAATTGATACATCGAGTCTTGTAGGACATAGTTTTGTAGAAGAATTTTATTAATATCACTCTATCAAAAGTAGGAGAAATGCCTTACAATTTAATTTTTTTTTTCTGGACCAGTTCATTAAAACATATAGAAGGAAGATGATTCTGCACTAAATACTTGCAATTTCTAACTTAGACAGCTAAACTTCAGTTTCTAAATTGGGCCTTTTTTCCTGAATATATCTGGTCTGTGTTTGAACACTACTGCATTTTAAAGTAGTTCCAGTTCATTAACAGGAATTGTGTTTTGTTGCTTAAATGATACAGTTAAAAATAAGAGTTGATGGAAGATTCAGGTAAATATATTCTCCTTTATTTTGTGTAATTTTTCCTCTAAAGGCTTTTGTGGTATAGATTTAAATTTTTAAATGGAGATAACTTTAGGAAAGTTCTCTTACTAGATTTCGAAACAGCAAAGCAGGACATTAGTACAAAAGTTGTTTTTATATATCTGAGAAGTAGACTGATCCAGATGTTACAGTGATTAACCTCATTACTCAATCCATGACCCCCTGTACTGAGCCTAGAGAGCAGAATTAGGTGTTCACATAGCACAGTAACACTTCTGAAATATATGGAAAACTCTAATTCTGGCCAATAAGGAAGTTGAAATACCATATTATAGTGTGTAGGAATATGAAGCTGTATATCATTACAGAAATCTCAGAATCCTGAATGCAGCCTAACCTACTAAATTTTTATCTGCTATTTGAACCCTAACCTCATAAAGCCACCCGTCAGAAAAAGTGAACCTTTGAGGAAGTGTACTGAACACACACGAAATATGTTTTTCTAGGGTGAATAAACAGCAACATTGTTACAAGCTTATTTTCATGTTTCCTTCTTATATGACTAATGATTTTTTAAAAATTATTGAATGAGGCTTTCATATTTCTCAAGATATTCAAGAACCTCCCACTCTCAGAGTCTTTAGAGATTTGCAGCCAGCCTTACTCAGAGGACATTCCAGACTTGTCACTGCACAGCTGCTCTTGGCGGTCAGGCCTCTGCGCAAAGGCTTTGCCAAAGTGTTGCTTGGACCCCCCAACCACTCTGTTTAAACAATAGTTAATACTATGACTTTTGTACAACTGCTAAATATTTTTTTGCCTTAGAATTAATTTATTTACTTTAGTTATAAAATGTGCTGTACCTTTGACATCATGGGATTTACTTCTCCAGCCTACCGTATTAGCTGACTAACAGTCAGCTAGGCAAGGGAGGGGATTATCCCACTTTACCCTGCATTGGCCTCACCTCGAGTCCTGTGTGCAGTTTTAGGTGCCAAATAAAAGAAAGACAGGCTATTAGAGTCCAAAGGAGGTCAGCAAAGAGGATGGTGAAGGGTCTGGAGGGGAAGTCTTATGATATCTTGTATTCCAGACGTAGGCTGCTAGGCAGCGTAGGCTTTAAAGTCTGTCTTGGTAATGCACAAGATTTGTTACATTTGTTTAGCTGCATGCTTGCTTTTTCCACAGGGAGTTATCTACTTCAGAGAGTCTTCCCTTCCTAAATCTTCAAAGTGCTTGCTTCAACTACCAATGATGTAAAGAAACAGAACAATAAACCTTACCTGAAAGAGGTTTCTTTTCCTCGCATACTGAATTCCTCTGTGGTAACTCCATGTGTCTGGTCCCAAAGTATTTGATTCCAACCAGTGAAAGCAGAATGGTGTGTATTTCTTTTTGTCCTCCTCTAGACTTCATAGAATGGTTTGAGTTGGAAGGGACCTTTGAATATCATCCAATCCCATCCTTCTATCACAGCAGGGACACCTTGCTCGAAGCCCTATCCAGCCTGGCCTTGAACACTTAAACTTACAAACTTCCCATTCTTTGTGAATGCCAAGAAGTTTGATGCAGGTTCTTATAAGGCATTAAAGAAGAAACAAAACCAACAAACCAAATTAGATTGGAAATTATCTTTGAAAAAGCTGTGCTAGGGGTTGGAGGTCTTGGGCATTTCCAACATCTATTCTTTGTAATTTTTAACATCCTCTAAGGCTGGAGCATTTGGAACCAAAACATAGGGATTCTTCTTCTACAAGTAAAAAATGCCCTGTAAAAAAATGGCAATAATGCTTAGAGAACTTTCAACATAGTTTAATCATAAAATTTATGATAGATTCTGCTTTTTTTAGTACAAAAAAAATTTTCTGGTTTGTTTGTTTGTTTTTATTTGTTTTAAAGTTAATGTTGTCCAAGTGAAAAGAGAGACCAGAAAGACCTTAGAAATCTTTTCTGCCTCTAGCAAGAAGAGCACAAGGCAATAACAGTGAAATCCTGCCCCCTACCAGTATGGGGTCGAGGGATTATATTTGGCCCTAACTGAGCAACATCCCTCAATGCACTATACTATGGTATACAACAATAACTATGAGGGTATGCCTAAATGCTGAGGGAATCCATGTCTGCCTCTTTTTTCCTTGTTTCTGTTGTCTGTTTCTCTGCCACAGGTTTCATCCGTGTCCTGTCTTCTACTCACACAGTAGTGGAGTTTTGTTAAGGCCAAACTCAAGTTAACATTTTAGGAAAAGACCAATTTTTATTGTGCAAGGATTTTTTCTCAGTACTGATTTAAACAGTTGTTCTAAGGGATGTCTTAGACAACATAGGTTAGTGTGTAGTAAATGTCTTTAATGGCAATTACTGGAATATATGTGAGCTTCTGAAGCTGGAAACTGAAGTTCAAATACTTCACAACTGCTAAGAGGTTGTATTAGACCTTTTCCTCAATTGCTATGGTACCATTGTCTTTATTTGTTCATAGCACCTTAGTATCTTGCATATGATTTTTTTAGTTTCATGAACTATGAAATGTAAACAAATTCTAAATCTGATGAATTCTTCAAAAAAAAATATACTATTTCATAGATTTTTTATTTTTAGGCATGGACCTAATAAGGCTTACCTTCCAGTAGTACTCTGCCTGTGTTATTTGGATACTACCTAATCAGCTTTTGAACTTTCCTGTTGTAGTAGTAAGATCAGAAACCTGGCATAAAGAAAGTGTTTATTTTTATTTATTTTGCTCAAATTGCAAGTGCTATAAGTTTATTCCCTAACTATCTCCAAATTGTCAGCTCTAGCGCCAATCCAAATGGAAAACCATGATACGAAATATTAAAAGACAAACAATACCAGGCACAAATTTCTCCAAAACATATTTTAGTTCACTTAGAACTAAATGGATGACTCAACCTTCTGTGATAGAAAGTTTAGTGACTCTTTCACAGGGGAATCAGAAAATTCTCAGAATGTACTTTTATACCACCTTCTGTAATGTAGGAATTTCTTTCCTTATACAACTTGTCTTGTTTGTCACTCACAGCTTCCAACCCATGATTAAATATGCCTGTTTATTGACTCAAACAGAAAGAAATCCACGGGCCTGCTATGTAAGTGACCTTTTGCAGCTGTGCTGATGTCGCTTTTTTATATTATTATTATTATTATAATAATTTCATTTATGTCTATGAAGAAATTGAATGGAATAACATTCTAAATCACAGAAGACTGGAGAGTTATTTGAAGCATTGCAAACTACATTTCATTTTTTATGGAAAAGAACACGAGACTAGGGTTATTTTGTCTATTTCAAATCTTAAGTGGTTCCTTTAGGCTTTCAGACAGGTGCAGTTGGTTTCTCTTTTATATGTTAAAAATCCATAAAATTCTAGGCATTATTGACATACTAGTTCTTACAATTTTTTAAAGAGCGTTTTAGAGAGCTGACCCTGTACTTGCGCAGGATCTGCTGCTCCAGCTGGATCCCTACAAATCTATGGGGCCTGATCTGAGAATCCTCGAGGAGCTGGCTGATATCATCACAAAGCCTCTCTCAATGACTTTCGAGCATTGTCCCGATTTTCAAGAAGGGCAAAGAAGGAGGACCCTGGAAACTACAGGCCTGTCAGTCTCACTTCAGTGCTTGGTTTAATCATGGAAAAGATTATTCTTGAAAGTATTGAAAAACACCTGGAGGACAATTCAGTCTTTGGTCACAGTCAGCACAGCTTCATGAGAGGGAATTCCTGTTTATCAAATATACTTTCCTTCTACAACAGGGTAACCCAACTACTCGATCTAGGAAAGCCAGCAGATGTAACCTTTTCGGACTTCAGCAGAGCTTCTATTGCTTTTGGTGCTATCTCACATTGTATCCTTCTGGACAAAATATCCAGCACACAGCTGGATAAACACATCATTTAATGGGTGAGCAACTGGATCTAGTGACCTGTCATTACTGGGACTCCACAGAGCTCCATCCTCTGCCCTGTGGTCTTCGACATCTTCAACATCTTCCTGACCAGTTGGAAGCAGGACTTGAAGGACTACTGAGTAAGTTTGCCAGCCGCACTAAATTCGGAGGTGCTGTCAACTCCCTCAAGGGCAGAGAGGCGCTGCAGAAAGACCTTGAAAAATTAGAGAGATGGGCACTCAATAACCATATGAAGTTTAGCAAGTGATTCTGGATGGGGCAACCCAGAATGTACAGACAGACTGGGGAATGAGAGGCTGGAGAGCAGCCCTCTGGAAAGGGACCTTGGGGTCCTGGTCAATGGCAAGTTGAATATGGGTCAGCAATGCCCTGGCAGCCAAGAGGGCCAGCTGTGCCCTGGGGGTGAGGAGCATCACCAGCCAGGCAAGGGAGGGGATTATCCCACTTTACCCTGCACTGGCCTCACCTCGAGTCCTGTGTGCTGTTTTAGGTGCCAAATGTAAGAAAGACATTAGGCTATCAGAGGGCAAAGGAGGTCAGCAAAGAAGATGGTGAAGGGTCTGGAGGGGAAGCCTTATGAGGAGCAAATGAAGTCACTTGGTTTGCTCAGCCAGGAGAAGAGGAGACTGAGGGGAGATCTTATTGTGGTCTTCAACATCCTGATGAGGGGAAGCAGAGGCGCAGGTAGAGCATATTCTATGATTCTATGATATTTTGGTTAGGCTGAAGTAATAGGGACTGTTGAAGGAAATCTTCATATTAGCAGGACCATATTAGTGACTTTGCTATCAGTAAAATATAGATGTAGCTACAAAACCAGTGTCCAGCTACTCACAGGCAGAATTAATAGCAACAACAAACAAATACTTAATAAAAACCCTCAGGGGCTCATGGCTAACAGAAAGTAACCAACCCTCAACTTTCCCAAACAAAGCTTACTAGTTAATATATATATATGTGACCTGAAGTGCTGTGGCCTGCATTGAAAGGCCTAATCAAGTGGGCTGGGGTAAAGTTCAAGCAAATAAAAGAAAAAAGTTAATTTGTGTTAATCAATTACAGAATGAGTAAGGTTGGAAGACACCACAGGAGGTCATCTGGTCCAATCTCCCTGTTCAAGAGGGTCCCCCAGAGCGTGTTACTGAAGATGCCATCCAGACGGCTTTTCAGTATCTCCAGTGAGGGAGACACCACAACTCTTCTGGGCAACTATTTCAGCACTTTGTCACCCTCATGGTAAAGAAGTTCATCTNAATCAATTACAGAATGAGTAAGGTTGGAAGACACCACAGGAGGTCATCTGGTCCAATCTCCCTGTTCAAGAGGGTCCCCCAGAGCGTGTTACTGAAGATGCCATCCAGACGGCTTTTCAGTATCTCCAGTGAGGGAGACACCACAACTCTTCTGGGCAACTATTTCAGCACTTTGTCACCCTCATGGTAAAGAAGTTCATCTTCCTGTTCAGGTGGAACTTCCTGTGCATCAGTTTCTGCCTGTTCCCTCTTGTACTTTTGCTGCGCACCCCTGAGAAGACCCTGGATCCATCATCTTGACACCTTCCCTTCAGATACTGATGGACATTGATGAGGTCCCCTCTCAGTCACCTCTTCTTCTGGCTAAACAGGTCCAGCTCTCTCACATTTCCTCATGAGAGAGATGCTCCTGAGAGAGGCCCCTAATCATCTCCACAGCCCTCCACTGGACTGTCTCCACTAGTTCCTTGTCTTTCTTGCACTNGCCTTGGATTTCAGACAGCTCCTCTCTGCCCATCTCTCCAGCCTGTCGAGGTCCTTCTGAAGGGCTGCACAGCTCTCTGGGATATCAGCCACTCCTCCCAGCTTTGTGTCATCTTGCTTGTGAACTTGCTGAGGAGGCATCTCCCCTTCATCTAAGATATCAAAGAACAAATTAAACAATACTGGGCCCAATGTTGAACCTTGGGAGACACCACTAGTGGCAAGCCTCTAACCAGGCCCTGTGCCACTGATCACAACCCTCTGAGCTCTGCTGTTCAGCCAGTTCTCAAAACACCTCACTCTCCACTCATCCAACCCACAGTTCCTGAGCTTGGCTGTGGGGAAATCATGAGAGAGTGTCAAAAGTCTTGCACAAGTCCAGGTAGACAACGTCCACTGCTCTCATCTGTCCAGTTGTCCCATTGTAGGAGTCAATCGGCTTAGTTAAATGCAACAGCTAAATCTCCAGGAAAGAAGTCAAACATCTAGGCAAATGCAGGATGTATTAGGAGAGGCATTTTCAGGGGAATGTATTATTTTTTTTTCCACACAGCCTGGATTACATGTCCAAAATGAAAAAATGTGTACAGTTCTGCTCTCCCATGTTTGTGGAAACTTAGGTAACTGTAACAAAATTACACAGTTTATCAAATCTAGATAAACATAAGTAGAGAAGATGGACAGTTCTTTTCTTGAAACACAGCCAGAATAAGCATCTGTGAGGGGGAAAGAGACATACAACATGAAGAATAAAGCATGAATTTAGACTGGAATTTAAAAAGTTTCTCACTCTCAAAGAAGTGAGTTTCTGAAACAACCAATGAGAACATAAGGAGAATAAATACGATGCAGTTGCCTTTACTGCAGTTACATAGATTTGCTGAGCTTTTTAACTTTGTTTTTGTGTAATATAAATAGAAAGCAAGGAAAAGGTTAAAAATGAAAATTTACCGGAATGTGCCTCAGAATTTTTTTAAACAAGCATGCTTTATTTCTTAGGAACGAGGAGTAACATGGAAAAGCTTTATGTAAATATGCAGAGTTAGACACCAAGCCAGTAGCTGTTCCTTCACTGGAAACCTGAAAAACGGCAAAATTAACATAAATATTACCTACAGGAAAAATGTATTAATCGAGATTTATACAGCACCCTTTATTTCAAAGGATTTTTAAAGTCTCTTTAGACCTTACCAAACTAAGGTCAGCTTGTGTGAAAACCTAATTATCCAAACTGAACTACACTCATACTTAGGAAAGGTTCTCATGAAGATCCTGGTTTCGGTACCGATGAAGTTAAAAACCACTCTGAGTGTGCAGTCTATAAACTTTAAAGAAAAGTTTTTGTACTCTTTTCTTCTTTATTAGACTTCCTATAATCCTGCAATCCACTTTTTTTGAGATGGAATATGAAGATTTAATCAAAACGTGTAAGGCGAAGTTGTACCGTTACTTTAGACCACAGAGTTGACCCTGCAGTTAAAGCTCTGAATGTGACTGCACAGTCTTGCAGACTTATGGTTTTCATTGTCATTTTACTTTTCCCCTTTCCTTTTCACTCCTTGTTTGTAAATTATACAAAATCAATTCTTGTTTGTCTTGGTATTCAGTTAAGCCACAAAAACTGAAAGGATTCCAACATGGACCAAGGTTCCCTATCTATCTATAGTACTTAGTAAAAAGCATCTAAATGTCTCAGATTTCCAGTGTGTTCTAAATTCTGATTTATATCTACCTCATAGGCATTTGAGGCTTTTAAGAAAAACTTTTAAAAATGGCAGCTTGTTTTTGACTCACAATGAAACATGTGGATACTATTTATTTATTTATTTAACCATGGGTTTACCTATGCAGCAGTAGTCCCCTGGAACACTGGTCAGATGCTAGCCAATGTATGGAAGTAGAAAACAAGGACCCAAACACCTCAGAAGTCAAGGGGTGGGAAAAGAGAGGCTGTTGAAGAGAGATTACTGGAGAACTGAAGGGGATCTATCAGCCAGTATCAGGACAATGGTTGTTGGCACAAAGTACCAGTACCTAAACAAGCAAGATGTGATCCATGGCAAATGAGTTGCTATGAGTGCAGAAGCACTCCTAGGCCAGACAAGGTAGCTGCAAGTTAGAGAAGGTGGTAAGACAGTATGGAAATAGGAAGAGGAATGGTGAACAAGGGAGGATGTGGCAGAAAAAGTGTGAAGTCAAGTAATGTGAGAAGCAGGTAATAAAAGAAGGGTATGGAAATGGGATCTGAATGTTTGCAGTTGGGAGAAGACAAGATGATTAAGATAAAAAGCAAGAAACCACCAAGCTTAAATTCCACAAAATATAGGGAGACAGGGAGGAGAGAGTGATGAAGAGGAACAACTGGGATCAGTATGGGGGAGGAAGACAGAGGAGGTCTTTAAAAGATTGTCCGAGTAGCAACTGTGGGAAATGTCAAAGAAATATGAGCACACTATGAAAGTTTTGAAAACTGGGCAGCACAGTGAAGATGCTCCTGTGCAGACCTGCTAGGAAGCTGTTTTTTCAAGCATAATTTTCCTGTCCATGACTGAATCATATTTTTCCAAGTTGAAGAGAAAAAAACCTGAGATGTTTTCTTGAGACTCTAACTGATGACAACATATTTACTGAACTTCTCACAAAAATCATCACATAAATACTTGACTCTGATTGTGATTTCAGCAAGTTTATTTCCAAGAGTTTGATTTATAGATAAAATTTCATGTACTGAGACTCCAAGGAAAACAACAAAACTGAGATTATATGAGAGGCAAAGTTATTGGACTTTGTTGTAATGTTTTATTTGCTGCTAGTATTTTTTGATTTTTAGAATATAAGTCACAGAAACTAAATGAAGCTGCAGAAGATCCTTTCAGTTTTAATTATTTGAATTTCAATATTAAATTCTGCTCCCCTGATAAATTCCTTGCTGCAGTTTTTAGATATAAAGTTCTGCAAAACAATGCAAAATCTGAATACTGATGAATTTGTACATTTAAAGTAATCTAAGACAATTCAGGACAACATAAATTTAGAGTACCAGTTATAGTCCGATTTACACGATTGCATAATGCTGAGACTTTGTTTATATCTGTGGAGTAAATTCATGACTTATAAAGGAGAACTGATTCAATTGAAACATTTCTAACTTTTTCCACAGTCATATTTTTAGAGAATGAACTGTTGGCCATAGCGAGGAAGGCAAGGAAATGAACAGGTTCCATCTTCCGTCATTACAGAGCTGGGCTGTCTGCTTGACAACTGAGCTCAGATTTTACTTGTCAGCGAACTTGATAAAATAACTGTAAAATATATTAACTCTTTTGCTTTCTACTTCCTCTGGATCAAAATCTCGTTGCTTCAAAGTAGTGTTACTGAAACATTTTGAAATCACAAGCTTGTAATACTTGTTGTGTCCTTGTTACTTGAAATCAGTTCTAATTCTAGCAGCAGCTGAAAGAAGTGCAATTTCAGGACTGTGAACTGGTGCAGCTGAGATTATAAACAGGCACCATACATGCTCTCTCTAGTGCGTGAAAGCCAGTGAAAGTTTTCTCTGGCTAAGGACATAGTATCCAACATGTCAGGACCTCATCCTGGCTTTACTCTTTGTGCATTTTGCACATTCTTTTTATAAGTTGCCACAGCGCATGTGTGAGGACCCTGTTCTTTCTTAAGGACTGAAGAAACCTTTCAAACACTGTTGGTAGGCTACATGTTTTCCTATTTCTTCAAGTCATCTAATTTTAATATAAAGAAAATTTCTCGTAACTTGTAGGAGATAAAGGGTGATGATCTGTAAGTTTTGCAGCCCTACCACATAGGAAGCAGTCAGTAAATATGAGAGATTAGAAGTTTTTACTCTATTACGAAATGAAAAACAAAGGCAGGGGAAGTCCTTGTCCAGACACCGGACTGAATGATATTTTGGAAGCAAGCTCTGTAAAATGTAAATTGAATAGACTAATGTACAAGCTTGGTAAAGGAATCCTAACTGTGTGTATAAAATATTTCCTTGATGAATAGTCAGCAGTTCTGATTTCTGTTTAAATTCTTCCCTCCACAGTCATGCATCTAGGAAACCAGATTGGAAAAGATTCATTTCTGGCATTAGCAGATTTACTGGAACAAAAAGAAATACATTTATTGTGAAGAAACACTTTCTGAAAGAGACAGTGATGTTGTCATGTCAGATGGGGAAGACACTGTTAGTCTGTATCAGACCCTCCAAAGAAAGGGTGGCTGAAAAGGTCAGGATGCACTGAAGAAGTATGCAAGAAAGTTTTGTTTTCCCAGAACATACCACCTGCTTAACATGAAAAATTACACCAAGCTTGAACATCAGACATATGCAAGTGGCAATGCTTGATCATTTCGGCACAAACATCTGATATACATGGCCTGGAAATGTCCATAAGAGCTATTCCTGCCTTGAACGAACCCAGAGGAACACTGCTCTCTACAGGGAAAATAAGGGCATAGAATGGCCTTGACTGGTGTAACTACAGTATCCTGACATGTCTGTCTCATTTTGACAACCTATTTTAAAGAATAAGCAGCACATCATCTGAAGAAACGGCTTTTGTATTTAAGAGACTTTTTTCTCCTTAATAACCAAACAAAGGGGATGCAGTTTTTAAGAAAGGTATCTAAACATATCCATTAATTGATGAACATGCTCACTTTGTTGCTTCCAAGACAATAGACAACTGCTCATGGAACGAGTCGAGTAAAAGGAAGGTTTAACTAGGAATAATTTTTGTGTGAAGCTGTAGTTGTGGTAGTGGAATAAAACCAATTCTTTGAATACACAAAAAAAGAATTAGTCATTGGCATCTAAAGAAGAAAAATTTTAGTTCATTTATTGAAGGCACTGTTAAATGCCACAGTTTATCATAAAACATGTGATATAAAAAAGAAAAACGTGGTATAAAAAACCTGTGGTATAAAAAGAAAACAAGCTTCAACAAACCACAGTAAAAGGGGGATAATAATTTCTTATATTACAAACTTCTGGAAGAGCTCAGTTTCTGCTTTTTGGGAGCAAGTATTTCCTTCTTCTTCAACCTTCCAGGAGGACAAAAGTACTGCAAAAATAAGTTAGATAAGCAGCATTAAACCAGTATACAATTCCCTGACAAAACATAGGAGAAGAAAGAGAGGCAAGCTTGGAAGCAGACAACATGCTACCTCAGTGTAACCTGCAGTTACCAGAATAACAACTATTTTTCCTGTGCATACTTTCTCATCATTAAAATAATACAAATTAAGACAGACTAAACTAAAAGCCTTGAGCTTTTCTTGGATTTCAATATAATGTCAAATTTGGGAAGCATTGCTTCTTACCTGAGGTGAACAAAGGAGTACAGAACCTACATCCTCCTGGAAGCTATGGTAAGGCACATGAAAAATAGGGAGGTAATTGGTGACAGACAAAATGGCTTCACTAAGAGAAAATCGTGCCTGACAAATTTAGTGGCTTTTTACAGGTGTGACAGTGTTGGCGGATATAGAAGGTAACTGATTTCATCTGCTTGGACTTGTTCAAAGCGTTTTAAACAGCCCCAAATGACATCCTTGTCTCCTTGTCATGCAGAGACATGCCTTTGATGGATGGACCAATCAGTGGATAAAAAATCTGGATGGCCACACTCAAAGAGTTGTGGTCAATGGTTCTAAATCCAAATGGAGATCAGTGAGGAGTGAATGTTCCCCAGGTGTTAGTACTGGGACTGGTGCTGTTTAACTTCTCTGTTGGTGACATGGGCAATGGGACTGAGAGCACCCTCAGCAAGTTTGCTGGTGACACTGAGCTGTGTGGTGCAGGCGACACACTGGAGGGAAGGGATACCATCCAGAAGGAGCTGGGCGGGCTCAAGAGGAGGGACTGTGAAAACCTCATGAAGTTCAACAAGGCCAAGTGCAAAGTCCTGCACCTGGGTCAGGGCAATCCCAAGCATGGGTACAGGCTGGGTGGAGAAAGGATTGAAAGTAGCCCTGAGGAGAAGGACTGCGGGGCATTGAGTGACGAGAAGCTCAACATGACCTGGCAGTGCCCATTTGCAGCCCAGAGAGCTGACCGCGTCAAAAGAAATGTAGCCAACAGGTTGAGGGAGATGATTTTCCCATTCAGCTGCTCTCATGAGACCCCACCTGGAGCAGCGTGTCCCACTCTGGGGCTCTCAACATAAGAACAACATGGATTTGCTGGAGCCTGTCCAGAGAAGGGCCATGAAGATGATGAGTACTGAAACACCTCTCATATAAAAACAGGCTGAGAGAATTGGGTTAATCCAGCCTGGAGAAGAGAAGGTTGAGGGGACACCTTATTGCTTCTTCCAATACCTGAAAAATTATAGAAGAAATCTGGAGTGGGACTTTTTACATTGGCATGTATGGATAGGACAAGGGGGAATGGTTTTAAACTGAAGGAGGGTAGGTTTAGATTAGATACTAGACAGAAATTCCTTATTGTAAGGGTGGCGAGACACAAGCACAGGTTACCCAGAGATATTGTGGCTGTCCCATCCCTGGAAGTGTTCGAGGCCAGGTAGGATGGGGCTTTGAGCAACATGGTCTAGTGGAAGAGGGGTTGGGAGCTAGGTGACCTTTAAGGTCCCTTCTGAACCAAATCTTTCTATGATTATACGTATTTCATTTCTTCAGGATGAAGCAAATTTTAGTAATGAATGGGACCAGCAGCTATTTGAAATCTACACAGAATAGCAGAGCCAATTTTTAAAAAATATGTATTTGTTTATTATAGCTCAAAAATACCATTTTAATAGTCCTTATTTCCATATCATCGTTGTCCTCCATTGAGTAATACGCTGGAGGTTATATGTCACTTTAATACTGAAACCAGATGTATGTATATAGATGTTTATATTAGAGGCTGGCTACCACATATTTATAGCAAGATCACTTACATTTCCAAGAAATAAAGGATAAATGTATAGAAAACTCAACACAAAAGTTTTTTCGGTTACCTTTGTCCTTGTAATTCTATTAATTTTAGCTCTTGAGCAAGTAGAAGAAAAAGTCTGACGAACCTTCAACTCTGGGTACCTCCAGCAATTTCTGGAGTACAATCTCATATAAGAGCAGATGTTATATTGTTTTTATTATCTTCCTGTAGTTTTGTACCCAATGACCAGTTAAAGGCAATAGCCATTTTACTGATCTGTGTTCCAGACATTTTTGGTTTTGTCTTTTATGACATGATGAGAAGCAGCCAAACCTATAAAACGCCTATAACAAACAACTATTCCATGCCACTGTCTAAGATCATCTGGATTTCTCCCATTACTAGTTATCTCAAACATTCCGAAACAATGAAAAAGGTTATTATTCTACCTCAAATCAGAGTAGATTGTTTTAATTCTCTTGGCTGGAGAATGGATTGAAGTATCTCAGAAGCTCTCAGCTTCTACACTATAGAATGGATAGCTATTTTAATGCATGTTCTGTTGAACAAGTAAAAACATGCTTCATCTGGTACATGGGGATGCTGATGTTACGAGGTTTGTCTGATGTTTTGTTTTTTAACAAACAGTTATAGCTCTATATTTTTTCTGTTGGCTTGGATACTACTCCTGGGCACAAGCTAAATTTTTCAGCATTTTATTTACTGTACTGTAGCTCAGAAGTAATTATGAGCATGACAGCACTAGCAATTTCTCAGTTGTTTTACTCCTCATTAGTATTGTAACACTTCAGTAATGTTCTTGTGTTCTCTGGATCGGCTCACTATGGGAAAATAATTTACTCTTTAACACTCTTTGCAGAACTGCTCTGACTTGTAAGTGCTCTTTAGATTTAAGGATGCCTTGCTATTGCTGCCAAAAACTACTGTACAATGGGCCTGCTCTGAGTACAATGGTCTCAGATAAATCCCAGACATCCTTTCCAGACTATATAGTTCTGTGTCTCTATGTTCATCGTACAGTTACATGCATGAGCACTTACAGTGTGTGTAGTCCTACCTTTAAGAAACCCTTCGGAACTACTTTCAAACCTAGAACCATTTCCAGTGTTATTGTTCCTGTCATGCCACTTGTTTGCTGTCTCAATTACACTAAGAATATCAAGCAATCCTATTGCACCTCTGGAGCAGCTGGAATCTTTTATCTTCTCTTTGTTGTATTGTCAACACAACTGACCCAACGTGTTGGGAGGGTGCGAGCTGGATGAACGTGTAGCCAAAGCAGCCCAACAAAAACACTGGCACCCTGTGCAATCATACAGTTAGCATATGGCTGAATGCAAAATCATACTCTCTTTTCCTTTGGCCTACTCATCAATGCCTATATGTATAGAGCAAAGAAGACAACATATCTTGTCAATATACAGAATCAATATCTGACCTATATTGATCAGTAGTCAGGAGCATCTGATTGAGAAAAAGAGGACAAGAATAAGGTGCTCGATACATGTGCATGTCAGTGGAGACATGAAGAGGAACAGACAGCTCTTTCTCTTTCCAAATTATAGGAAGATAGCTAGACTTTCAACAGCAAACTATTGTACATACAAAAGTCACAACTTGCTCTCACAAGAAAATGCAAAATGAAGCTGCACCTCTCATGCTGATTTCACTTTATTGAGTAAAAATAATATCTGGTGAGATCTTTGAAATTTATCAAGAGGTAACAGAGATAGTGGAGACACAATTTATTACTCAGTTACTTTGGTTAGTGTGTTCTATTAGAGTCACCATACAGTTTCTGCAAAATAGGATGTGGTATTTTATCTTTTCAAATCATTACCTTGCATTCTTTTCTCCTACTCTGAAAGTGGAGACTATTAAAAGAAAATTAATGAAAAATGTTTAGTCGGGATTTGTACTGTTTTTTGGTAAAGGATGATGGCAGAGGCTGCCCTCCACTTCAAAGACATATCAGTCTTTTTAATTACGTGCTAGTGGTAATATTTCTGTGAGTTTCTAAACCAGAAAATTAAAAACACTGAGACTATTCTGCTATAAAGGAGTGTGTGTTAACTCTTCAGCATTCTATTAAGAAATTATGAACTACATTAATTTCTACCCATGAAAAGGGAGACAGCAAAGATGATGTAACCTGGCTTCTATTCTCATAGTTAAGTAAATAAAAAATATCATCTCCCTTATGCCTCTTTTTCGTCTGTCAATCTAAACAGAATTTAACAACAAAGGAGGATTTGATTACTTCAGTTGTCTGGTTAGTGAAACTTAGGCCATTCATGGCCTACTGTCCTACTTTCTCAGAGGAAGCCTAGTGTAATCAGAAATTGTCTATAAAAATCCAGCCTGGTGAAGATGAGTGTGAAATATATACTTTCATCCCAGGAATGAGAGTAATTTTCCTCAAAATATGGACCATGCAGAAATTGGAACTATAATCTCTACAGTCAATACATATGTTTGCATGTGTTTATGTATATTGTATTTTAATATGATGCTGCTGACCAAAAGCCAAACAGATTTTTTTCATTTGTATTTGGACACATAGATAACCTTTGTCTAACCTGGAAAATGTCTGGCTTCCGGTCAAACTATGAGGAACTGACAGTGTACCAGACCAGGTAAAATAAAGCCAGTATCTAGGTATCTGAACATTCATTGAAGTTTTAACCCACTTATTGGGTGGTGGTTTGCATAAGCAGAGAATATTATGTACTGCTGCTGTGGCAAAGTAAAAGCATCTAAAATGTCATATATCTCCTTTCAGCTATACTCTATACACAGAAAAGCAAAACCCACATGTATACAGTCACAAACACACATCTATGTATAAATGCAGGAAATAAACTTTTGTAAGGGTGTATAAGATTTCCATGAGTACATCTGTACTGCCAGTTTCTTCCCTAGGTAAAACCTATTTTTAGGATTTGAAGAAAACTGCTATCCCAATTAAACCGTTACTGCTCAACCATAACAAGATTTGCTATGTTTGAACCTTCACTAGGCAAATGTGGGCTCTTTTTTGTGTTTGGGGTTTTTTTTGTGTGTGTTTGTGTGATTCAAAAACAAGGGAGGAAACAATTGAATTTGACACAAACTTAGAAGTTGCAGAGTAAAGAAACAAAATCACACTACTTTTCAACGGGCAGCTGTGGTGTGAGCCCACTTCAGTGAGTATGGCTCTGCTCTGCTATCCTATGCATATATACCAGTTTTCAAATTCATGATTAAATATACATTCATGCAGAGATGATGATGGAGTACTATGGTTTTTTATAGAGAATCTTGTATTTTCAGGCTTAGGAATCTACTTACTAGACACCAAAAACCGTGAGACTGAATACAAACTTCCCATTGTGGTAAGAAACAATATGCTAGAAGTCCATGCCCCATGAGATGAGAAAGGAGCAATGTGTGTGTGCCTCACTAACCACTACCTTTGAATATGGTCTTAATTCATGAAATCTCTCTGTGGATCACGCCATCTCTGAAAAGGACAGAAAAGCTTGTTTTTGCCAATAGCTCTCTCTGTGTCCTAGGCTGTACACTAGCAGCTGCAAATGCTTGAACTTGCAAGGTGTCAAATCTTCGGAGAATTTTGCAGATTGTTTAGATTTACACATGATTAATACCATTGAAGTTATTAGACTAGTGCCTTTAGGCTCAAGTGCACAGCACTTACAGTAACAAGCCTTGAAAAAGCCAGAGGAAGGCACTTTTGTAAGACACTGAAAATTTATTTGCATTTCTTTGACCACTTTCCTAATGCAGCCCCTTAAGGGCAGCCTCGAAATTTTACATCTTTTGGTAATTTAATCTATCCATTTACCAATACAGACATTTATTAAAAAAAAAAACCAAACCAAACAAACCCCAAAGTTAAAGATCTATGTTTCTTTTCTCACTGGCAAATCACATTCACGTTCTGAATGGATTGTAACTGGGAATCAGAAGCAAATTTGTAGTCCTTCTGCACTACTGACTGTGTGTTACTTTGCATTTACCTGCATCATTTATTACCTTGCTTGTTTTTAACAGCAAGCCAGTAAAATTTTGGCCTTTAAACCTATGACTGCTTATCATTCTGATATGCCATTCCACCTAGATGACTGTAAGAAGAAATTGTAACTATTGCTAGATTCAAATATATCAAAATTATTTCAGAAATACATATCAGCTACAGTGGGGCCAAAAGACAACACTAGCTTATATGTAAAAAGCAAACAGAAATAGATATGCAAAAGCTGATCTCTTATTTAGAGGATTTAATATAATTGAAATAAATCATCATCTACCCACGTAACTAAGCAGCTCACCTCTGTTCTGAAGAGACCCAAATTGCTTTGTTAAGAAACTTATGCAATTGCTGACGTGTGACTTTAGCCAATAGCTTCCTGCTGAAAAAATGCTGAGGGCATTCCTGACATTCCTCAAGGGAGGTTCCTGGCCAAGCTTTGGCGGCTGTGTCCATCCCAGTTTTGTACTGAATGCTGAGCTGCACCCACGCAGAAACCGGCTGGTGTCAGCACACGCTGGAATTTCCAGACATATATGGACAACACTCGTGTGAACAGGGTGTTCGTCACCCCCACGCACAAACTGGGACTGGAACGTCCGGGGGTCTCATGTTATTAGATTCCCAATGAGGCAACCACATGAATCCAGTGCTTTAATTTGGTATCTAGATCACCAAGGCAGGGTAGATGCCTTTTTTCTTTGTCTGTTTTTTTGTTTTGTTTTGTTTAGGCTTTTTTTTTGGCAGGGGGGTGTTTAAAAATTAAATACGGTGGAAGTTCTTTCAATAAGGTAGAGTTTATTCCAAAAATGTCAGCATTTTTCTAAGCTTTTGATGGAAATATTCTGGATCTGCAATAAAGTTTATTTTTTCTCAGCAAACTGTCTAAAATTATCAGTCATTTAACAAATTATATCTTCTTCAAAATGCATTACCTTTACAAGTCTGACTTAAATGGAATAAAAAAAATAAAATAAGCATTGATTTTACACCTTCATCTCACATGTCTGTGGAATGCTACAGTTTTCACTAAATTCCTGAATAATCATAAAGGTATGTTTATGACTTCTTTCAGCTAAGAAAAGTGAACATTCCCATTCAGAGTCACTGGTAAATTTTCTTCGGAGGGCAGAAATATCAAATGTGCATGAAAAGCTCTTTATCAACAGAGAATTTTTGGCAGCCAGTTATAAATGTGTTGACACCCTTTTCTTCAACAAGTACTGACTACCCATTTGTTTCATTCCTTCCCAAAAGATCTGCCTACTCTGAAAGTGCATTCATGTTACTTTGAATAAGGAAGGACTCAAATAACAAAATATGTCCCTCCTGCCCCTCTTTCACATTTTGCCATCTCAGACCCAGTGCTGTTTCCAGTCATGTTTTGTTTGTGTATGACTTGTTATTTATGCTCTTTCCCTACTCTGCCCTGGCAGTATTTGTGCTGAAAGTCACTGCCATTTCCTTGGTCTTCTTCCAGGGATTTAACTGTTTCTTAGTTTTTTTCAGTAACAACTAGTATTTGCATTCAAGCTAGAGTATATATATAAATTGCCACTCCTTTTTTACATTGTCGTGAGGTCCCTGGGACCTCTTGAATTATGCCGCATATGTGCAACAGGCACAACCAATAGGGTGGACTCTAAGTATGGAATAATACTGAATGTCTCTAGAATGGTTTGCTGCTGTAGGTGATCCCAGTCAAAATGTCAAGTAAAGAAAATAAAGCATTCCAGCATGGACCAAGCCTCGTCAAATTGGAAGACATGCTACAAATACTAATTTTTCCCAAAGGCATGTCCTGGCACTATTTTCCACAAGCCATTACTTTATATGCAGAAGCATCCAGCTGCATTTACATGTTAGCTAAAGGAGAATCAGGGGGGTTAGGTAGTATACAAAAATTTGTAAATTACCCATAAAAAATGTATCATTAACAAGACCTATTTCTTTCTCTGTGTTCCTTATGAATGGCTCATAAAGAGAGTTTATTGGTTTTGATAAGAAGTACAACAGAAACACAGCAATAAAAGATGCTATGAGACATAGATACAAGTTTCACTAATACCCAGAAATAATCCAAATGTCTTTGATGAAATACGGCTTTAAAACATTGAGCTTTTTGTTACATCACAAAGCATTTAAGAACTATAATTTAAATTAAAAATCTGAAAAATCTACATACACAATGGTGTAAAAATAGATAAATTTTTCTTATTATTCTTATGCAATAAATCCCAATTTTTTGGCTTTTTCTGAATTTGTCCCAGCTCTAAATTCTGAGGCAGAGATTTTCTTCTTGCTGTATTTTTATTAGTACTTAGCATAGTGGGCCAATGGCTAAGATCAGGAGTCCCTAGGAAGACTGGCAGTACAAAAAATTAGTATTTTAACTAAATAGGGAGAGGTAAATGAAATAATTCTTTCTTTTGTTATATTTGATTTTCTTTTATCAAGGATATCTATGCATGAATCACTATAAAGTCCAGCACAAATGTATATAAAAAAACATGTACCAAGCTACTGAAAAAAAAAAGGCCTTTTCATTGAAGTGCTCACTTGTCTAAGGTACAAGAATGTGAATATCTAAGAAAGAGAGCAAAAACAGGATAAAAATAAAACCCTTGGATTAACATGGTAATTATAGAACATCCCTTGCTTATTTTTGGTCTCTATGTTTTTCTGCTAAATGGAGACGAACAAGTCCAACCAGGGATTAAATGAAACCCAGCAGAATATCCAACAATTGCTTTTGAACTACATACAGTTCTAAAAACTTGAAGCTTCCTTATAGGAAAATGTTAGGAATTATTCCAAATCGCTAATGTCCTGGTAACTGTATTTTTCATTAAGATACCTCAGGTGACATTAAAACTAAAAGTGTTTTCTGAAGCCAGAAACTATAACTTGCTTTTTAAGCATTTCAAAGTACTCTTAGTTAAATAAAATTTCATCAAAATGTCCTATTTCATCAGGTCCAGCTTTCAACATCAACCATTTTTTGCGACAACTTTGGCCTGAGGAAAAATGCCATCAGTGCTCTCATTTCATTATCCAGTATAACTGCTCTGCTGTTTGTAATCTGTTACTATTGTCACAGATGTTTCTAAACTGCTGTTTAGCTAACATATGTATTTCCTGCGTGTATTTTGTGGTTCAGCCAGAGGAATTTCCTTGAATCTTGAACTCATTTTGATTTGTCTTTACACTCCTGGCATGTTTGCTTGACGGGCATTCCTGTGAATATTCCACAGAATGTTTCAGAGAATTTCACAGCATCAGAGAGATGGTACAGGTAGCAGAGAGAATCAGTGACTGTCGGGCAAGCAGAGTTAACACAATAATCAAACATGGTAATACTTCACCTCTCCTTGTGGCCATATCAATAAAGGATCAATAAACTTGGCATGCAAAAATGGTTATTGTGTTTTTCCTGTATGTTTTTTCTATAGTAACTCTATGAAAACATTAAGGAAGAAAAATCAGTGAGCTTACAGGTCAAGGGTCTCCAGCCATTTGAAGACTAAACAGTCCTGGAAGATGATGACACATGAGACTTCAAACAACTAAAAAACTGATGTGAAATGTTTTATCACCATATCGATCTGATTTAATTCTGTTATCCTATATCCTCCATATAAACAATTTGCCCACAGTTCAGTAGGGTGTTACTGGTGCAAAACTAGGGCAGATCGCCTTTGGCAGCAAATGTCTTTCTCCCCATCCCCCATTGCATTCTATGGGAAAGCTGACAATAGGTAACATGCTGATGGGAAGGTCTTTCAGGGGGTACAGAGTGGTGAACAATGAAAAGTTCCTGCAGGAGGTACCTCTCAATAATGAAATCCACAGAGCAGAAATCCTCTTGCGTGATGAGAAGAAACTTCAAAGTTTTTTTAACAGTGGGAATGGTTTCACAGAACCTGACTTATGGGTCCGCATAAGGCTTGCTATCAATGACCAAAAAAACCTCATACACACCTGAGAGTGCCTGTTCTTCTTAAGATACTGTTTTTTATTTTTACCTCTATCCATCTGCAGGAATTTATTCTTATACTTTTCTTTTGGACTCTTTTGTGGCTGTGTACAAATCTGTCAGGAAACATGGCTGCATGTCATAAGGCATCTTTCCAGGCTGCAGGGTCTGCGGTGCCTGAGGCGGGCACACTAATGATATATTATTTTATACTAATACTACACATTCTTACAGAGCAAGATGAAAATACTACTGTTAGATATGAGTTCTTTTTCTAATAGGATTTTGGAGAAAATAAATAGGCACACTTCTTTTGCAAGAATTGCAATACAGACAGCAGAACTATAGTGCTTCTTGGAGGGAAAAATATGTACTAGCAAAACTTCGAGACATGTAGCCAAAACTAGAATTGTATTTTTAAAGTAGACTTATTCCCAAGACTGATGCGACTTTCATTTAAAAAAAAATCTTAGAGCATACAAAATTATTTATTTTCAGCTTTGGAAAGGTAAAAAAAGGAAGCTTGTGCAAAAAAAAAAAATTTCAAATGGATCTGACTGCCATCCTAAATCAGTCTGTTCCTCAGTTTGGCAGATCACAGGGTAACTTAGAAGTTGTGTAAAATAAGTTTGACTCCAAATCCATGCAATATGTAGAGTAACCACTACATTTTTAAACAAGTCTGAACACAAGATGTTTAGACCTTGACATATCTTTCCTTCTCTCACTGATCCTTAAAAGTTGTTTTTTTTAATTATATGTATGTAGATAGGTGCATAGTAAAGTCTGTGAAAAAATAAAATCCCCTCATTGATTCTAAATAATTATAATAATTGATTCCAAATAAACATGATCACCTATGTTTTATACAAAGTATACAAATACGACTTTCTTCCAGAAATATCTCTGATAATCATGAGGGTCACATATAAGTAGAGAAAAGATTTCTTCACACCACAGTTCCATTCCTCAAGCCTTCATCTTCTGCAGATTACTTTGTCTGTTGACCCAGATATTGCAGAGTGCCAAACAATGGACAGCTGTGTGAAGAGGGGATGCTTCTCACGCCATAACCTATTCTCACTGGCATTTACATTCAGTTAATGGAATGTGGAGAGCCAGTTATGCCTAATAACTAATTGAGACTCAAGTGCTCTTAAATTTGGTATTCCAAGGAATATAAAATACCAAATGGCTGTCAACTGAAGCAAGGTTCAGCTTGGAAACAAGACAGAAGTTCTTAACAGCAAACACAGCTGGCCGCAGTTCTAACCATCAGGTGGAGTCTTCTGTGTCAGAGGTCCTGCCCTGTGAAAGATAGGCTCTGATTCAACTGCAGGTTTTGGGGCTTAATGCAGAAATGGCTGGGTGAAACTGTGTGGCCTGAGTTATGCAGGAGGTCAGACATCCTGTCCAGAACAGACTCTTCTGAGAGGGAAATTTACAAAAATACTAACAGAAATACATAACCCAGTGAGTGTATCAAGCACTTACTTAGGACTTGGGTTCAAAATTCTAATGTACTTTTCCCCCATGGATTCCTAGAGCTATTCATAACAGGCCAGCTTCTCATGACTACTTATATTTATAGTTTTTCTTCCTGGTTGTCATTGGTCACATTTTTAGGCTTTGCATTGCATTTTAAATAACCTGAGTCATTTCATGTTCATGTTTACCACTCTATTCCTTATTTTATGAGATTTTTCCATCAGTCTGAAATGATAAATGTCCTTTCCTCCTCTCTGCTGAAAAGTCACAACCACAAGTCATCCATCACAGCTCAAATTTGTCCCTTAAAATTTTATCAGATGTCTCACAGAAGAGATATTTCCAAGCTAGAAGTTAAAGCTCAATTTTTCTTTAGTTCTCAGAGGAGATGAAAAGAGCTCGCCTTTCCTCCAAAAAAATTGTTTCCACTTTTTTCTTCAAATTCTGCCTAGAAAATTTACTAAATGAAAAAATCTTTTCATTCCTGGCACCTCAAGCACTTGTAGTTCCTTTTAGGGTTTTTTGTATACTTTTTATACTGGAAGGAAGAGAGTGGAGAGGGAAAAGGATATGCTGCGGTTGTGTCCATCACCTCTGTCCCTCATGCACAGTTCACTAGTTTCAAGCTTCAAAAAATAAATACTTCATGCCCAGAGTGCAAGAAACGAATATCAAGCAGTGTGTCCCGAAACTTTCTTTAAAGAACTCAGTAAATTTAGCTCTATGTTGTATATCATCCTGCATTTTACTCGGAATTTATGAACAGTCTCAAACCTGACTGAGAGATATCATCTAAAGCATCACTCATCCCATGTGTGATAAATCCCACTTCCTTCAGCTTTCTGCAGATAGGAATACTCTAGCAGTGCCAGGCTATTACATACATCTATGATGCCTGGCCAGCAGTAGGGTTCTGTGCTGGGGACCTCAGTGAGGCACACATGCCTCCAGCTTTCCGGTACTTTGGCAGTGCTGTGGCCCTCGCTTCCAGCATGGTGAGTACATGAGTAAGGTTTGCGGTACAATCTTTTGGTTTCTACATCTTCACATTTAGTTATTAGTTTTAAAGGAAACACACTACAGAGGGAAAAATAATGTGATGTGTGGAGCTGGCAGTAGAGATTTTTCCCCAATGTTTGTGAGGATCCCATTTCTCAAAGACATTACTGCCAAGAAAGAGACTCTTCTTTTTTTTTTTTTTTTTAAGGAAATAAGGATTGTTAGCAATAATCTTCTGCTTAAAGTATTTCTCCATTCAAACACTGACCCTACCGTAAAACAAGAAAGACTTATTCAAAAATACTTATTATTTTGAATGGGAGAAGAAGGCAAAGAGGCCCGATACGTGGAACTGAAAAGATTAATCCGACAGCTGTAGAGGTAACTACTTCCAAAAGACCTTGGAGAAGTGGAGGGAAGGAGCGAGGGCAGACACCTTCCCAAGGAAAGGGTCTGTTGCCTTTCATATTCAGCTGCAATAGTGGGAAATTTCAAAGCTGTGCATCCAAGATCAAAGCCTGAGCCTTTATTAAGCAGGCAATCTAATATTAACATATCTATCAGAGACCCATAAATGGTTGTATCATGCCTACCCTGTTTTTTGTATTCTTTCATAGTCTTTCTTTTTAACTGACAGGCAGAAAAAGTGTTTCCTGAAGGAAAGATCAGGCAGGATGATGAGTCATACACGTTTATTCCCCTGGCTGCTATTTAGTGCATTATTAAACAAGAACTGTAAATATCTATATATGTCTGAGGAAGAAGTCCTCTGCTGCAACTACTGATGAGAGCTGCTGACAGTGAAACCAACGCAGGGCACTGCACAGGCCCTGGCATCAGGAATAGGAGGGAAGCACTCGGCAGAGCCTGCTTCCAGTAGGTTGAAAGGACAAAGTAGGTTTCCTCCTGACTGAACAACTGTCAGTGATCACACAAAGTGAAAGGAAGTCAGAAACCAGAGCAGCATGACCTGTTGGGATTAACTACAAAAGCTAATTCAGAAGCCTCTGCTGCTGCCAAAATTATGAGGACAAAGAGTTTGGCTTAAAGACACTTTCTTTCTCTTCATTTGTAACTGAATAACTCCAAGGTAGTGCAGAATATAAACCTGCTAGAAAAATATGGAGGCCCCCCGGTTGTTTTTCATAAACAGACCTGATACAATTACTGGTAGCATAGATGAAATTGAGCTAGAAGCTATGAATCCCTAGGCAAACCTCCTGAAAATTTAGCGTGTGTTTGGGAGTGAAGGTTTTGGTTGGACTTTCCCCTAACGGGCAGACAGAATGTGCTAAGTCTGAGTCCAATTCCGTGTTTTTCTTTGTTTTCATTGTTATGATAGTCATGGCTACTGCTGCAAATTTAGGCCATTAAAAAAAAGGCAAGCAGCCCATGCCAAATGGTTCCCATTTGAGCTAAACTCCTTGAGCTCAGCAATAGACAGAAAGGTACCTATTTAGGACATGTGTTTTCTGCTTATTTCTGCCCTTGACTTGTTTTGGATGATACAGTGAGTTGACAGATGAAATTTCCTTCCTAGGGAAAAAGGCTGATATTTTCCAAACTATTTTCATCCCAAATTGGCATTTTCAGAGACCAATATGTTTAGGAAAAAAATCAGTTCAGAAATGTCAAAATATATTTTTTTTAAATCAGACCCAAGTATTCAACGTTTCCCAAACTGTTTTAAGTTTGCTCACACATGAACTGGAGTCATGTTGCCTTCCTACGGGGTGGCAAGGGCATTATACATACATTTTTACCTACACAGTAAATACTTCATCAGATTTTGAGCAAATGGAAAGCTGCTCAGAAACTAGAATCAGGATGGGAGACTTGCACCTGTGCTAAATATGCAAAGAACTGGCCAGAATGTGTATCCCGGACAAGCACTGATAAATCCTCACAATGTGAAGATCCCAAAGCAACCTAGCTGTATTATCATGGCACAGAACCCACAAATGCTTGACTCCTCTTCTCTACCAAACAGTGTAAAAATTCCCTGTGACTTCCATCTGTTGCTGTAGAGTGTCTACGGCTCACAAGACAATCACAGTCAAAACGTTAGCAGCTTGTCACCTTTACCATAGACCTACTAATATAAATTGCACCAGCACTTGCAGCACTAAAGAGTAGGAATGAAATGGTCTCTCAGGACCTGCGGAAATGAGGGATGGTATTATTTAGAGGGGGGGAAAGCAGAAATATTCAGATCTTGTCTCCAGAAGAATTTATGGTATTTTCTACAAGTTTCACACTTGTCCTTTAGTCTGAGATGTGCTTTTAGGAGCATTAAATTTTATGTTTTGACTAAAACATGAAGAATGTTCCTTTCTTGCTCCTTTCCCCACCTTTTAAAAGATATTGTGTAAGTGCAGTGTTCTCATAAGACCATTTAAATGAGAGAGAAGTATAACTATGTTGTCTTGCAGACTTCATTAAATTGTGCTTAGAACTCATTTGCTTTGTTGACTCAAATTATGGAATGAATTCTTCTTGTAGGGATTCTTTATATGTCCCAGAGCATTCATAACTCACTGAGTTCAGCCATCCACAAGTGTTTAATGACAGACTGTCTGTTTCATGTTAAAAAAAATGTTTGCCAGCAGTATTTTGGCATAGTAAGGTATGAACTTTGTAGGTCTGCTCATGAGCACCGGCAGCAGAAATGGGGAAAATTACTTCCCCAGAGTTTCTTGAAGATGTAAGTTTCTGGATCTTGGCATAATTAGGTATTTTATATAAATCTTGCTGGAACTGTGCTAAATTTTGCATTGAAATTTATTGTTTTCCCCACTTGTCCAGATAGAAATGTATGTACATTTAAGAATAGCATATGAAAATTAAACTCACAAGACACCATTGCCCAAAATGTGAGCTCAAACTTTGTCCAGAAAGAGAGCATCTAGGGTTTGGAAATACCAATGATTAATACACTACTAAAGTGAAGATGCATCTCACAATTCATAGGCTAAAACCATAAAAATATCCTTCATATTTCATCCCTGAACTGACTATTTTGAATATTTGAACTGACTAGAGGATGGAGGTTTTTTTACATCCGTATTTCTGAACTAATTATTTTCATCATAGATTTCTATGCAAAATCTTGTCTTGCAGTAAAATACTGAATTTCTCTGATGGAGTGCTTTTAAAACTAAACCTGAAGATTTGGGTTGAAAAAGACAGACTTTTTTCCTTTCTTTTTTTCTGTTTTTTTTTTTTTTAACATTTGGAAATGCCTTTATCTTGAGACCTGGAATTTTTATATAATACCTTATCTCCCCTCTCTCCGCCTTTGAGGCTTATGGCTGCAGCTGCTGTGCAAAGTTTCCTTTGAATGTCCCTTTCTGAAGAAAAATTTCTGCTATTCCTAATTGCTGAAGTTTGAGACCCTGTATCAAGCCAGCATACCTTATTGCAACCTCAGCCTCCTCTACATGAGACGGCGCTGCCTCACCTCAGCGAAGGACCATGTGCAATCCTTTGTTGGCAGACATTAGATAGACCAAAATATGTGAGGACCTACTTTGGACAGTGATGTTGTCTCACCTCTGTCTGGAAGACAGAATAAAAATTGAATCAGGCAGGACTTAAAGAAAAAAGGCCAAGTTGTTTCGGTACCTGAGGACTAGGTGAGCAAGTTTTTGTACTGTGGGTGGAATTTTTTTTGGGAAGGTGAGCAGAAGGGTTTCCCAAAGCTACAAGGGCAAGCATAGTGAGTCTGAGCAAGACACTGCCAAGAAGGTGTCATTTACACCGGCTCTCCATTTCAGTACACATCAACGTGGAATCAGTCTTCCCATTTGCATTTTGGGCTCCCAGATCCTGCTCCTCGCTGACCACATGAGGGGCCATGTCATGCCTCCGAGGGGTGTTGGCAGGGAGGCCAAATGTCCAGGATGCCCAGAGTTAGCAGGAGCTCTGGGGAAGGCCCTGCTTCGCTGTTGTGGGGGTGCCCCAGGGGAAGAGACAGCCCTGGGGCTCTTGGCATTTGCCCTCCACCCTCTTCCAGCAGGTGTGTGCCCATGATGTGCTGAGCTGGACCAAAACCCATGGGCGGCAGTGATCAGCCATAGGGCTGTGGGTAACATGTGCTGGGGGGCACCAGGCCGAGGGATCCAGTGTGCCCTCCATGGCCCCTGCCAGAAAAGCAGGAAAGTTCTTGTACCAAGCAGGGAGTTACGCAGTTGCACACTTTAGCCCTGAGCCAAAAGGGTGGAACCGGCATTTTCAGGATCTCACCAGCCAGCCAGCTGGAAGGCCAAGGGTCACCTGTGAGACAGGCCGAGGGTGAGATATTCCCCTCTGGCAGCTCCCATTGTGGGTCCTGTTTGCTCCTCTCTAGGCCCTGGCTGGGCTCCGAGGTACCTTGAGGTACACAGGTCCTTGGAGCGTGAGCTCATTTGTTGTCGTTTCCACTTCTGAGAAAAAAAGGTCATAAGAAGAGATCATTAAATGTGCAGTATTCATACAGCGTGGCCTCTAACACAACAGGCATGTTGCAGTGTTATCATATCCAGGAAAACAGCAGCAGGCTGCGTAGCTTCAAAATACCACCCAGAAACTCTTGTTTGGAAAGGACAACTCAGAGCATCAAAGCCTAAATATATTTGCCAAACCATACTTTAACTTACTGCCAGGACACCAAATGTATCCACTTATTAGCAACAATCCACTAGGCAACATGGTGACTGCTTCTGCAAAGTGGCCATGGGTTTGCTTCACGGAGGTCAGGAATACAAAAAAAGCCCTACACATACTAATGGTTTGCGAGAAAGGTGGGGGGTGTTCCAAATGAAATCAGCCTGGAGATAATTTGTTAATAAGCAAGCCTCAAAGAAAGAATACAACAAAATCAATATAATGGATAGTTTTAAGGTCAAAGGAAATGAATGAAAATTTTAAAGGTTTAGATTAATAGTTTCAGAACAAAAATAAATGAGACATAAATGTCTAATAGAAATCTGATTGAGGAAACAAATTACAATGCAAGGTATATAACCATACTTAAAAAGCCAAAGGGAATGCTCTGGTTTCTATCTTGCTTTTTCATACTGTCCTCATCTGCACTCATTTATATGGCAGGGTATGTGGAATAACTTCCTTCTGTACCTGCAAAGAGGGAAAGGGAGGGAAGAGCTGTGACTCCCTCTTCCCTAACTGCTCCTCTGAGCCAGTCACAAAGCAAAGTCACCTCTTCACATCTGAAAGCCCTGCGACAACAGACTTTGCATACTGAAACAGAGCTCTCCAAGCCACAGCCTGGCCCATCAAACTTCTGACATGGCATGCATCCAAGTCAGCTCCTGTCATAATTGTAATCACGGTATGTACTGGCATTCTGACTATGTCCATGGCTATGTGTATGCACAGGTCCTGAGGGAAAATTCTGAAGACTGTGATATACCTGACATAGCCCTCCAATGAATGTGTGCATTGTGTTTGCCAGGAACTCTTTGTGGAAGACAGAGGGACAAGTCATGGGAGCAGTTTGCTTCTGTAATGTTGTTTTTCTACTTTTCTTTCTTCCCAGAAATGCATTTTGTACTCTGCATGCATGTTTCAGTACTCATCCTTGAACTCCTGAAAGCAAAAATCTAGACTGTCAAAGCTTGATAAGGGGTTTAAACAGACAAAAAAACCCAACCACAAACTGTATGCAAAAATAGATACTTCAAATATATATAGCACATACATGCTTTATACACATACATCAGTATGTGCATATATGTCACATATGCAAATATACATGTACACATGAAGACATGGCATTTAAAATGTGCATACACACAGGTAAAAATCCTCCAGAACCACACCAAACTGATAGCCTTGGTCAGAGGGGGACTAGATTGGTTTTGCCTTTTACCATCTGAACTCAGGGGATAATAGTAAGCATATGTAATTTTGGAGTTTAGTCATCTAAAACCTTCTTACAAGTACTTTGACTTTTGGTATCTATTGGGGAGTAAATGTCCATATAAACTTCTAGGAATTACATACATGTGAGCTCACACACGGAACCAATCTCTTCTAGGTATAATTAAAAATATTTTTACTGATCAGCAGGTCCTAAAGCAGAACTCACTGGTTTTTTGCCTTTGACTTCCTTTACTCTGATAGATCTTAAATACCATGTTTAGAGTCTGATAACCTGAAAGGGCATTGCTTAGAATAAGGGTGAAATCAAGTTATTTGTGTTTTGATAGCTATTACAGACTGTTATATGGGGGCAAAACATCCTGTGTAGAGAACTCATGAAATTTATGTCCCTTTGATTTATAACCTGTTTGCTTGCAGGATAAAGGATTCAGATTTACGAGGACCAGGAAGGAGAGGATTGTAGTTGTTACTCTTATTCCTAGCCAGAAATGAGGGTGCTTGCAGATGTAATGGTGCTAACCAACCAAAGAACAATTTTTTTCCTAATATTTCTATATCTGTGCTCAAAAAGAGATAGCTACATTTTAAATCATTTTCAGTTCATAAACACATAGACTTTAAGGAGACTTATCACACTACAATTTTCTGAGTCTGGAAAGTCTTAAAAATGTCTAATCACAGTTTTGTGTACTCAATAATGCAGAAAAGTCCAAATTTAAGGTGTAGCAGTTGAAATGCTGCTATAGAAGGGGTTATAACTGGTTTCAGCAGTTATATGGCATAGAAATAATAAAGTGCTGAGCTGGTTGCAAGGACACCTGCAACTGGCACAGCATCAGCACTCTCTCTCCAACATTCTGCACCCACACCAGTAGGCTGGGGGTGGGCAAGATCCACTCCCAGTAGGCCGGGGGTGAACAACCAGGACACCTGACCCAAACTGACCAAAAGGATACTCCATATTATCTGACATCTGCTCAGATATAAAAGAAAGGAGGAAGTGTGGCCATTCATTATCTATGATATTTGTCTTCCATTGCAACCACTGCTTCCTGGGAAGTGACTGGATATTGCTTGCTGATGCAAAGTAGAGAATAAAATATTTCATCTTTGCTTGCACATGGGCAACTTTTGTTTTTGCTTTATTAAACTGCCTTTTCCTTGATCCATGAGGTTTTTTCCATCTTATTTTCTCCCCCTCCCTGTCCTGTTGAAGAGAGGAATGATGGAGTGACTTGGTAGGCAACTGGTGTCAAGCCAAGGTCAACCCACCACACATGAACGTGGATAAGTTCCACCAGCCTGAAATGATAGCCATCCTTAGTGCAGTGTATAGCATTACTTGTCAATATATGCCATAGTACTGACAACTTCCTGGAAACCTTAGCAATGCAGAGGTTTGAAAGAAATGGAATAACCTGTAGCTCGTAAACAACACAGGCTGAATAAGCTGCTTCTAAAGGCATCAGAAACTTTTGCTCATAGATTTATCCTTCACTTCTAAAACTAACAGTGCTAAAAAGTGGCATGACTAAAAAGGCAATGCAGCAATAAAAATTCCAGTTTGACTCTAGGGATACTTCAGAGACATTGTGGTTAGAATTTTCTCCATTATTTGCAAGTTGCCAAAGAGGAATGTTCTTTATTCTGGATTGACTTTGGGAAACTTATTAAGATTTTTAATTGCATTCAAAAATACACTTATGTTTTGAAACCTAGTCTGCAGGAAGTTTAACCTTCATTAAGGTCTCTGAGTGTGGCTGAGACTTATGTATTAGGAGGTTCTTAGCTTGTCTCTGCCCAGTAAAACTACAAGGAATAATGCCAGTTTGTGGAATGAATAGAGCAGAAGGGAAGTGGGGGAACACAAATTATGAGCTGCTTTGGTCTTCATACTCAGGAAGTACTTACCAACTTGCATTGCCTCATCTCATCTTTTCTATTAGAAGGCCTTTATAAATTACAGGAATAAGTCACCCATTGCAAATAACCTCACAACGGAGAGCAACCAAATGGGACTGAAGCAAGATAGGAAAATCCCTTCTCCTACTGCAGATAGTTCTGAGTTGCTTGAATTTTTTCCTCTCGGGTAAGGATAAAAGTCAAAAATCTCATTAATTTCCACAAATTGAAAATCCAGAAAATGTGTGAGCTGTGTGCATATGGAGCACTTAATTTCAATAATTTTGTAATATCTTATTACCGTGCTGATCTTTCTTTAATAATTTTTGTATCTAAATTTGCTAATATTTCAAATATTTTACTTCTGTAAAAAAAATCTGTCTTTAAGTAAACAAAAGCTTTCTAATTCAAGAAGTTGAAACAGGGCTATTTTTAATATTTCTCATAAAAATTAATAATTAAAGAGCAAAGGGAATGTAGAGATCCTTTTCTTAGCCACCAGTCTGAGTCATAACTCAAGGCTGTAACAAACACTCTGCATTTTGGTGTGATGGCTCTTTGGTGACTAACTCTTTTTCCTATCTGGTTGACTGCAGCAGCATTTTGATCAGGCCTAGAAAGATGGCTCTCTTAACTAAGCCAACACCAGGAGAAGGCTTCACTCATGTGCTGATAAGTCAATGGAACATCAAGGAGAAATATTCATTTTTTTAGCCAAGAACAGTGGAGCTGATCACAAATAGAGTGTATCCTTTGGCAATAAAAATTTTCCTCTAGTCAATTCTATGATTAAGCCAAAGCCACTGCTTTGTTCCTCCACCTGTCTCAGTGAGTCAGAAATGGTTTCCTCTTGTTTTCCCTCCAAATGGGATGCCAGTGCCCTGCCTGGACTGCAGAGGCACAGGTGGTGTGCCCGCATTTGTGAATTGCTTAGCCTTTGCAATCTTGGCAGCCTGTCCGAGCTCTGGCAAGCTTTTTTAATGAATGAGACAGTAAATAGAGGGGAAAAGCCACTTTTCACGCTGCTCACAGTTTTTTTACTCCAAAATCAGGAGTTTGAAAAATCTCATCAGCATAATCTATAAGCTGTTTAGAACTGTGACTAACAAAAATTCTAAGTTTTGTTCGTTAAGAGAAGTACTGAAATGTTTTAGAGTTTAATTCCATGGAACTCTAAAAGTTGGAAATGAGATATACATGTCTGAGCCAAATTTTCACATTCAGTTTGTGTTGTACTGCTACTCCAATGACTTCACAAGCATAGGTAGCTTTGTAGCTGTGAGTTATGCTGCTGTAATAGAGACTTCTTTCATTTACTGTATATATTTTAGCTTATCTCATAACTGCATTTCACAGCAAATTCTCTCTATTAAAGTACATAATTGATGGCTTTTGCCAGATGATCTTCCAGAGCCAATATGAGTATGAAAAACATGAAGAGGTGCCACCTATACAAGTGTCATGTCAGCCCGGGCAGTGTGCTTCCCACCTAATCATGGTGGGAAAGAATTTGTATGACTCAGAAGCAGGAAAAGGAAAATAAGCATCAGACCTCTGGACCGAGTAGTCAGCTTGCCAGGGAGGAGAGCCATCAGAACCAGTGAATTCTCCTCTGCTTTATTCGATGGATTGTAGATGTGTGATTTCTGTCCCTATGGCGTTCTTCTCCAAAGAAACAGGGTTCTGTACCTGGTTATTGTTTTGGTGACAGCAACAGATTCAGACACTTTGAGGCATGGTGTTGCTAACACAGCCATAAGAACATCAATAAACAAATCAACCCCAAAACCCAGAAGAGTATGCATGTGCCCACTGTGTGCATGCATAAACTTCAGACTAACTCGTCTCATGCCATACTGATGAGCAATATATTCTGGCTGTTCTTTTCCCATGCCGGCTTAGCATGGCTGATTTGTGTACTCAGCACTGAAACCTACACTTTTCCCAGGACCCATCAGGTCAGATTGCCCATAACCTATTGCTGCTTTGATGGCTCTCATCCTGCTTACAATTGATGTGGCAGCGCGTGAATACATATGACCAAAAGCTTGATATAAAATTCATTTGTCTAAACACCACCTATTTATGTTTGATGGCCTGAACAATTATTAATCCTGATTGGAAATATAAGTCATTGTGTCTGCAGTATCCTGTCACAGCATCCCTGTTAGCTCCCCTGAGGCCAAATTCTCTGACAATGCACACAGTGTCCGGTTCTTTCTGCACACAGTACCATGCCCTAGCTGAAATCCCGGAGAGGAAACCTCTTTTTCTGTAGGCTCACTAGTGTGGATGATCCCCAGGAATTTTCCTGGTCTGCCAGTGTATATCCAATAAGACAGGAGACAGACCCTGCACCACTGTGTGCAATAATTTTACACACTCTCAAAAATGTTCAAAAATGCCTTGGCACATGCATACCTCTACAGTGGGCACAACCTGTATCTTTCCTGCTAGGGCCTGAGCTTCCACACTAGTCCTGCATCTGGTAGAGCTTTGAAGGAACTGGAGCTTCCTGTAACCTATAAAAAGAGTGGAAAGCTCCAGACCAGCAGGCAGGCCTACCCTTTGTGTTGAAAAAGTGATACATTCCTCCTCACTTCTGCTTTTCTCTGAATTCTCTCCCTTACACGAAGACTCTGCTCCACTACTGCCAATGAAATACCAACTTCTAGGTTGTCAGATGACATACTCTGCCTAGCAAACAATCACATACAAAACCCAGAACAGCAGGCACCAGCCACCCTGTCGCGCTGCTGTCTGGCACCACACACCTTCACCCAATGCTATTTTGTCAGTAGTTATTTTACACAGCCACCATGTGCCAGCCTATGCACAGCACAGTGAAATACAGAGGCGGGCCAGGACCAGCCGCTACCAGTTACTGCTGGGGTAGAGCCAGTCCCTACTAGATTCCCAATGCTGCATGGCCCCGTGGCTCCTCTCTCTCCCAGTGGCACCCAGCCACAATGCTGCGATGTGGTAGAGGAGCCCCATGGCACACAACCCCCCCCCAAAACCCCCAGATATGTCTCTTTCCCAGGCCAGGAAATGGCTAACAAAACCAAGGGAAGCAGTTCAGATGCACGTAGCTCAGCTGTTGTGGAAAAGCATGGTTTGGTTTCTGTTGACAAATATCCCAGGACTCTTGAACGTTTCCTTGATTTCATGTGGTGGGAAGCTTCTAGGAAGCCATGGACCTGCAAATGGTCTGCAGGGACTGGCACTAAGGGTTTTGCTTTTTGCACACAAATGAGGAGAGCAAAGCACTTACTTCACCTGTCACAGCATTTTTTTGTGATTCTTGCAAGAAATAGGTGTCTGGTTTTGACTTGTGTTTTGCCTCCCAGCGCAGTGCACTGGGGAGGATCTCAGCTCCCACATTCTCACACATGCATGCACACTACAGGGCTCTCTCCTCCCAGATTTCCAGCAGGCTGAACTGTGCCACACCACTGCTGATCTACAGGATTCTGGACCAAGTTCCTGGCTGCATCCAGAGAGAGAGCATGCTGAATGGCAAGGCATAAATGACACAGTCAAGTCAGGCAGGGCTGTTGCTAGAAATTTCTTGCTGGGTGTATGGGAGGGGGAAGGACAGGAGAGAAGTGCAGAGCAGATACTGTCCAAAGGCACACTAGGCAGAATGCAGCATAGACAATCCTGGATTACTTCAGAGGTGGCTTATGGATCTGCAAAGTAAATTAAAACAGGGTGTTTCTCAATCTCTGTGGATCTTACTGGGATAATTATCAGAAACACTCTACCAGTGGATTGCAGTAATGTGTACCAGAAACATTGATTTCGATGTTCCATCTGGTAGAAGTGCATCATCTCAAGTACCTCATTGTAACTTCATTTTGACTTCAGTGAAGTATTCCATTTTCCATTAGATGACAACTTTGCCCTACACATAGAAATATTAAGGCTGGGGACAGGGTTTTTTTTTAAATTTGGTTTTCTTTTTTTGTTTTGCTTTGTTGTTTTGGGTTTTTTTTTAATGTTAAATGAATTGGAAACTCACTGTAAGACTATAAATAATATGTTAGGCCTAGCAGTTAAAATTTCTGGATCATAATCCAAAAGGGACTATAAGAACCTTTGGTCAGATCTCCTGCCTGAAAATGGGCACAGACTGGAATGAAGGAGTATTGTACCTCTGGGTATATATTTCCACATTTCCTCTAACAGTGACACAGAACAGAGAACATGGAAGGTTAGTTGCACGGCAAACAAATAAATGTGCCATCAGTTGATACTCTTGTCTTTCATATGCATTCTACTGCAATGCCACCTTTCCTCTGCTTCCTGTGAATCAATAAAAGGATATAATCTTCTGTAAAGAATACAGTTATGGAGAATCCAGAAAATCCTTTAGTCAAAGAGTAAGCTAAGTTTCCTTAAGGTCAGAATGGAAACGCCTACAGATTTTCTATTCTTTTTTCCATATGCATCATACACTCATTTGCTAATTTTGCTTACATTTCCTCTAAAGAAAATTAAAACAATTAGGTAAATTCCTAAAAGACAATAATGAATCAATCAGAAACACCACAAATACGTTTTTGACTCTCTCAGTTATTTTTTCAGCCTAGTGTTTAAAAAAGTGGTAAAATATTATATCCAGAATATTATGGATACCCTACCCTGTGAAAATTACTATTATTAGCTAGAACTGCACACTACATAAAATCAGAGAATTTTAACCTCAGTTTATAGAGAGGTAGAAGATTGCCTTTCATTTTTTGTTTTTGTGATTTCTTTGAAGGTTTTGGTGTTTGGGTTTTTTCATTGGTTTTGTTTTTCCCATTTATGAAACAAAATATTCTGCTTGGTGAACTGGTTTGATGATGGAATTGCTCCTGAAAGTTATTTGTCAGTGAAAGGAGTAATGAGAACATAATAGCTAATCCCTGAAAAGTTCAGCTGGATTAAAAACAATTTGAATGCTTTTTTGGAACAAAAAATAAAGCTATTTGCAGATGGTCTTCATTAGAAATACTGCTGGCAAGAATTATTTCACAGCTCTAATAGAATGTCTAGTCAATATCCCCTAGGCCTTAATATTTTCAGTTTCAGAGATTAATATTCTTGCTGTAGTCATCTGCTTGCATTGAAGAAATATACTCACCATGCACACATAAAGACATATATATATACACACAAACATATTATCCCTTTAATGCAAGCAGATAACTACACATATTAAAATATTTGCATATATTTATATTACAAGAAAAAGAATTAAATAGATATGATGTTGAGCAGCCTACTGCTTCAGATTAATTTTTCTTTTTTCGAATCTGAAACTAAAGCTAAGAAGGTTAGCAATTTATTTTATACTACACTGGCAATGTAAATTACACATTACTATTGCAAAACCAATTTCCTGCTATGGAGAAAATGGATGTACCCTGGAGAACATATCAACCCCCATGTCACCCCACTGCTTTGACTTTAGCTATAGTACCACACACAGGCAGATAGTTAGATATATCGTTATCTAGCGTGCATATATTATCTGATTGGCATGTTCACTTGCTCCTTGACTGCCATAAATGAGTGGCTGTGCAGGTGCCATTAGCACATGCATCTTTTTCTGAATGCACCATTGTAGGAATAGCTGAAAAGCTGCTTGTACTACACAGTCAGAAAGTTGGCAGCAGGACTGGATGAAAAATGGCAAGTATGTTTCAAGAAAAATTAAAAAAACTTAATGTTTACTCTACACTTTTTAATCAACGACTTCTCAGGTTTTGATTTTACAATTATTGCATTTTCTTCTTTTTACCTTTTTTTCTTTGACATTTTTTTTTCTTTTTACCATTTTCATTTCCTGCCCTCTGTTTTTAATGATTAAGTAGAAGAGAATGAAGATAAAGGAAGAAAATGAGTGAGAGGGAGGAGGAAACAATACATATGAAACTTTAACACTTTTAGTAAGTTAAATAGAGATGTCTTCATTTACCTGTCCTAAGGTAATAAATGTGCCAGTAGGTGAAGCTCAATTTGATAGCAAATTATTTGGCTTGGTCAGCTTATTTCACTGGTTATAGATTTTGACCCTATCCATTTTCTCTCTTAACAATGGAATAGTGCCTTGTTAGACAACACTGTAAAAAGTTACTGCCTCCTTTTGTTTCATGGTTTGGATGTTTGAAATTTATGACCTGAATCACCAGATACATATGTTTCATGCATATGTATAACACTTTTGAAAAGCTGGCAAAAATAATCTTTGAGTTAGCAAGGAAAAGAAATAAAAATTTTATGTTTACAAACCTGGGCTTAAGCTATTCCTCCATCTCAAGATTCATGTGTTTGCTTTCCATTTCAGCAGCTGCTGGAAGCACTCTTCAATAGGAACCAAATAAATCCATACCACCTGTCTGTCTGAATTGGAGGCCAAATCATTCTGTTCTTCTATCTCAACATTTAAGAAGTAATAAAGCATCTCAACCTCAATTTTCATGCCATGAAGAAAACAAACCAGAAGGGGAATAATAAGACCTTTGTTAGGCAATTTACAGGCATGTGACTTGGAATTACAGTAAAATCTTCATCATTGCTCCAAAAATTCTTTGCAATCTCAAGTGCAGTGTCTTCCTCTCCAAATTTGGTAAATGCTGATATGTTATAGCTTGAATTTAATGCTGACCTATACCTATTTTGCTATAAGTTATAATTTTAGGACTTTTGATATTTAGCCTCTCTGCCTGTTATGTCTCGTGGCAAGGTGGCTTTGAAGAAACTTACAGATTTGTGAGTATGGAAACAGTTATCTGAGAAAAACATCAGTATTCTTCCAGAAGCACATGGCACATTTATCCCTATAGACTTGAAAGTTATTCTGCTCTAAACTCTGCAGGTCTCCCACACAATGTTCATAAATAAAAGCAAACTTTGAATCCCTGCCTTTAGTCCTAAATCCCAAGGTAAGGATTGACTGGAATATACTGGAACAGATCTTTAGATTTGGACAGAATTCTAGTCTTAGGTCATCGCCATGCCTTTCAAGCACTCAAAAAACCTACTGTAATATGTTATTTTGGTACTGGGCCATGCAAACCTTGCCCAAATTTTGAGTGCACAAGCTGTCAGTAAAGAGCTGTATAGCTGTAGGCAGGAGGTACTTCAGTGCACGTCAAATGAAACTTGTCCCCTCATTTTGCTTCAAATCAGCTGATTAGGAAAAATGCATGATTGTGCCAAGATAAAAACAGATAAGCCAAACTACTAATTTGTTTTTCCAGTGAGAGTTTCTTACAGTTTATTAAATAGAGAATCCAGAGCAGTAATCAACACATTCACTGCGGTGTTAATGGAGATATGGTAAAGCAGTGTATAACAGCCAAGGGACAGAGTGCACTTCTTACTCACTCTCTCCAGCCATGAAATCAGTAACTCAGATCATTTGTCTTAGTCATCTACTATTACTTTGGAGTGAATCAGTGCACGGACGTTTAAGGACATCCCAAGCAGATTTGTTCATTTAACAGGGAAAAAAACAAAACAAAAATAACAACTGTTTTATTTGAAAGCCAGGACCAAGAGAGATTTAGTTTAGCTAAAGCAATATTTGACATTAGTTCAAGTTGGGCAGGAGTTCAGCCAGAAGTTATCATATGATTGGGTTTTGGGGTTTCTAGTTTTTTGGAAGTCTGTGTGAAATGATTTAGTAGTGGTCTGAGTCCAAATTCCAAAATATAAGTGCCTCCCTTCCTTGCAAAACCCCACAATTTGCAACATTGTTAAGAGTCTCTAAATAGAAGGAAAGAGACACAACCCCTAGTCTGCTCCAGGTCTGCTGGGCACATCCGAAATAAGGAGACTGGGGACATGAAATGACATCATTACCTTTGATCTCTTGACAATACCTCATTAAAAAAAAAAAAAAAAAGAAAATCTCTGAGAAAAAAAAGAAAATAATAACTATCCACACCAACTACTCTGTTAAGGTTTTTGTCCTTATCTTATAGATTTCAGCAAGCAATTCTTGGCATTGTCACACTGTTGTTGAGCCTGGCTAAGAGTCAGCAGGATCTACACAGTGAAGATAAAACGATTTACTATGACTTCTTTTGGAGTCATTTGAAAAGCATGTACCCTAAAGTTTATTCAAAGTTGACTTTTCAGTCATTTGCCTTCCAGGAAGTATAAAATAAAATATATTAATACAGAGGTTAAGAAGAAAATATAATGAAAAACATTGGCGTATTTCAATTATATGAAGTTTTCCACTTCTAAGGAAAGTTTTCTTATGTCTATCACTCTAGGCTTCATTGCAACCAATAAAACACATTTAGTCTGGATTTAAAGTAAATATCCAATGAAATAGTTTCAATAGAAAAGGAAATAGTTCAACATAAAGGAAAAGCTTTCACTAATCTCTCACATACAATGCACACTTTCACTACATCATTTGCCCATTCCTTGTAGAGTTTTTCAGAAAGTGTTTTTTACAAGATTGTAATTAAGAAGGTAATTTTCTCAGTACTATTGTTGTTGGCCTCCTCAGTAAACCAATTATATTTCTAAGAGTATATCATGACAATTCAGTACTTAAAAACATGTGCAAACCAATCTCCACTAGTCTAAAAAGTAATGCAAAGTGCACAAAGACATGGGATATTTTCTTTGTGAATATCAGTCATAGCATTGCAATAATGATTATATACCATTTCCCCATCTGTTAGTTGAATTGTTTCATCTCTCTTCCTCTACCTTCTTCTACATCTCTCCTCCACCTTTCCAAATGAAGTTGTGGGCTAAAAAGTTATGCCCGTCACTCAGGGTTTCAATTGAAAATGAAATTTCAAACTGCAGAACATGTCTTCAACTTCAGATAAATGTGTAGAGTAACATTAAAACAAGTGTTGAAGTCAAGAGTAATGTTCTATAATGGTTTAGTTATATTTGCTCAAACTTTGGAGTAGCTAAGAATGTCTTCTATCCTGAATGAACTTTACCAAATCACATACAACAAGATATTGAAATGAAGAAAAACTGAAAGTTATTTTTTCGATGCAGTTTCATTTGACTTTTTCTCATTTTTGTACCGTATTGAAAACAACAGATTGGACTGCAAAGGTTTTATTCTACATCTGTCTAGCGCAACATGCCATGAAGGCTACTTGGCTGCAGCCTATTTTTGATTCACATCAGTTAAATAGGAGAAGAATCAGGCCAATGTAACCCTGCAAGGATTGCAGAGATATGGTTTCTTGGCATTGATCACAACTGTTGGATAATGGCTCCCCTCAGAGGTAGTATAGGAAGCATGCACCAGTCCAGTAGGTCTCCTTGCTACTCAATGTCAGGAGGAAAGAGATTGTGCCTTATTTGTCAGTTTTGCAAACATGTATTGCAAACACCATCCTACAATGCAGTAGAGTTTGCCAGTTTAGTTATTTTCTTTTGTGGGAAATGACTATGGCTAATGAATACAATATGTTACAATTAATGATGGAAGTATACATAAGAAATTAAAAATGAAAATGTGGTATCAAGGATTAAGATTCATTTTGCAAAATATAGTGGGCTTTTAGGTTGTATTAGAAACATGCAAAAGAGAAGCTTCCCTGACTTTTTTCTAATATTTCAGCTTCACAAAACTAAAAGGAAGGCAAAATAATAAAAAAAATATTTCTATTGATTTTGCAAGCTAGAAATGTGAATGTTTGTCCACACAGATGTTTAGAGTGACTCTGTGCCAGGCTCAGTTGTGTTTGTGAGAATGCTTTCTCAGTAGTATCTCTCATAGGGTCCCATAGTGTCCTTTAAAGCTCACAAGGAAATTTTCTTGCCTCAAAGCTGTTAATTTAGGATAACACATACCATGTACTCTGTCCTATACTTCTTCGAGGGAATCTTTTAAGAAACATGAAGATGACTCCTTCCAATATTATTTCCTGCCACTTTTGTGAGTTGCATAAAAATGTTATTAAACTGACTTTTAAAAAAGTATCCTAAAAGATTTCTAAAAAACTACTCACAGTTTGACCATCAGACCATCGTGGAATGCATTAGCTTGACTTGTTTATTAAACAAGACAATAGAAAAAAAGGATAATTTAATACACTGAATATATTTTTTGAGGTCTCCTCATTCTTCAGATTTCTCCAATACGAGAAATAGACAATATCAAATGAAACTAGCATATGGCAGATCCAAAAATAGCCATGGGTGAATGGTTCTTCACAAATGAAGGGAAAAAACTCCAAATACATAAAATCAGGATTTTCTGAGATGACCACCATCACGACAGGAAAAGTCTGGAAGTTATAACTGGTGTAAGAACTAGGAAAACATCAGCTCACTGCTCTATAGCAGTTGAAGTAGCAAATAAAATTATAGGAGTTACTAGGTAAGGAAAAATGACAGAGAAAGAAAAGAACAGAGCTTTTCCCCAGTGTAAACCCATGCTGCATCGTGAATCCGATGTGCAGGTGAGTCCCTTGTCTCCAAAGCGGATACAGTGCGGCTGGGAGAGGTACAGAGAGGGGCAGCAGTACCAATAGGATGTGCAGCAGCTGGCATACATGGAGCAGTTGAGTACCTAGGGCTCTCATGCCTGGAAAGGACTCAGCTGGGCAAAAATATGACAAAGCTTTATAAAATCATGAGTAGCAAAAAAATAAAAGTGGATGGGGACTGACTGGTCATCACCTCTCAAATATAGGAAGTATAGACCATGAATGAAACCTAATGGATAGCAAGTCCAAAGCAAGCCGTGGCACATGTGTCTTGCCGGAAGACATCACTAAGGTGTGGAACTGCCCGCCTACTGTGTGACACTTAAGTGAGATAAATAGGAGACTGGAGAAATTAGTGGCTGTTAAATATGTAGATTCCATGTCTAGCTCAGCAAAACCTTTAGTGACAAAGTGCAGAAGGCGGGAAGAATCTTATTTTAAAAGTTCATATTCTGTAGATAAAGGACAAGTCCAAGTCCATTTTTGATCTCTAAAGGACTTTCAGATTTAAATATAGTCCTTAATTGAAAAAACCCACGCAGAAAGGTATTTTATATTCTCTTAGAGATTATGAAATGGCAAGCATCACCTGGAAAACAGAAAACCAAGATTAAGAGTAATTTCTCTTCTGTCAGTCTTTGCATTTGTAGTTCTGAAACACTTTTGTGCATATGCATTTTTTCTCACACTGTTATAAAGTTGGCCAGTAGCATTCTGCATTTTTTTTTTTAAATGGACGAATAAGAAAAAGAATGACTGTAATACTCTGGTTTTCAAAGCTTTGGTCCACCCCTGTCTGCCACCAAAAGGTAAGCCTGTCACTATAGTTGTGTCCTGGTTCTGTCCAGGACAGGGTTAATTTTAGCAGTAGCCAGGAAAGGTATGGCCAGGACCCGGAGGTTATTCTATACCACCGCACATCATTTTCAAGGAGTAGGGAAGGGCCCGCTTCTGAGCTGTGGTCTGCTGTCATTGGTATTGTTACTGTTCATTTTCTTATCTCATTGTCATTTCCAGTAAATTGTTCTTATCTCAACCCGCACTCTTTACCTCTTGTGCCTCCAATTCTCCTCTCCAGCCACCGGCAGGAGGAGGGGGAGAGAGAAGTGAGTGGGAGGCACGTAGTCTCAGTGGGAACACTAAATAGGAGAATACCCTTCTTAAACCATGATAAGTTGTCAGGTTACAGTGGAAGGCAAGGGGAGAGCAAAAGTCTTATTCAGTAGGTATACACCAATAAAGAAGGTGTGCACAGTCCTAGCTAAAAAAGAACAACAAATAAAAATTATATTTTATCCCCAACACTCAGGAAAGGTTTTTTTTCCAAATGTAAATGATAAGATGTGTAAAAATTGATTTGTGTATCTTCTGTCATCTGAATAATACACTAACTAATTTCCTGGCCACAGAAGCTGAAATAATCTAATATTAATTAGTGCACTACAAATTTTAAGAGCCAAACACAATACACCAAGACAATATTTCACATTTCTTCATGCCCCCTTGTTGAACAGAATTTGAAATTGAGAGATGAAACAAATGAAGAGGCTGTTCTCTTTAATAATGTATGTTATGCTAACTAAACACAAGATCTGAGATGTCAGATGTAGGATTCTTCATGCACTTTCCATAAAGAAAACAAAACTGCTGTTTTTGTAGGCCAGTGAATTTCTCTAATTAAAACAGCCAATATCCAAATCTCAATATAAGCTTAGGACAGACATTTAACCGAGAATATTACTGCTAGAACATATGTAACAACTGCTAAACTGTTTGGATGTTCTAAATGTCAAGATATTGACCACAGGATTATCTGAGATAATCAAGATAACACTGTGGAATCTGAGTTCAAGAAGGATTTTTAGTAATTGCTGAAAATCAGAATCCTTTACTGTATTTCAAACAATGGGCTATTAAGCCACAAATCACCTCTCCTTTTAAAACCCTCAATCTATGTTTTGAGTAGGTTAAAAACTCACAGAAGTTCCCAATACAGCAATGCATCTCAATGATAGAGTGATAGAATCTCACTCTCCAGGAGTGAAATATTGCTCACATGAGTGAATGAACTAGTGCCATATGATCTTCTGTCATATAGAGATCTATCCAGTATAAAGAGAATTAAGACCATTATCCAGCAAATATTCTGACAGCATTTGCTCATCACTTTCTGTCACATCTCAGTACGTGACTAGTTTAGCCTCTATTTTTGTATAATTTAGAACATAGAACCTGTAGGAGAAAAAAGTCTACCTGAGCAATTTTGCTTTATATTATATTATATTATAT